>JAJMEP010000032.1:0-159826 GCA_030574195.1 Groenewaldozyma auringiensis
ACAGTCGAGTGCTGTTCCTGAGTACTCGTAAAATTCATAGATAAGCCGATAATGCCAGGGACTGAATCCTAATAATTCGGCACCAGAGATACTTGACCGGAACAACGTAATTTTATTTTTTCAGTCAAACAAACTAGATTGAATCTGAAGACTACTAGATCAATAAGCGTTTTAGAGTGAAACTAGCAGCCGAGGAAAATCTCATTAGTAATTGACAATGCGTTATCTTTAATACGGTGGTAAAAGAGAGGATTTATTTTACTTCACTAAACAAGTCTAGAAGTAAAATAAAGGACTTAAAACGTGTACCATCAAAAAGAGCCCATTGTAACGGTTCGAATAAATACACACACATGTATTTCATGGTGGATAATTATTTGCGGGTCTCCATGAGCAAGAAGAGCCGAGCCTGAGGATATTCCAGTTACAGTTAGCATTGGACGAGGTAGCCGTGCGTGTATGTATGACCTGCACACATCGATATCGTCGATTGCAAGCGCCTGTGTATGTGCGTGTGCGATTTCGATGTTACCAAGAGCTTCCTCGATAAATAAAGTTTAAAAAAACATTTCAGCCGCGCATCGATAGCACGTATCTGACGGTGGTGGTTATGGTGGTTGGTTCCCAATGAATTCTTATTTTTATTTTTACTTTTTTATTTTTCTTTATTTTTATTTTTCTTTATTTTTACCTATTTCATCACTCACTGTATTGCTTTGACTTACTGGATTTTTTTCCAAATACCAATGAAGTAGACTGTACAAATGAATTTCCATTCACACTGGTTATCTTTGATTTTCAGGACGCGCATTGAACTGTTTCCTTCAAGACGCGTCAACAATAAATTTTATTTATCGCGAGTGCTGGAAAATAATCTACCCCACATAACAGATAATGTTAGTAGTAGTAGTAGTAGTAGTAGTAGTAGTAGTAGTAGTAGTAGTAGTAGTAGTAGTAGTAGTAGTAGTAGTAGTAGTAGTAGTAGTAGTAGTAGTAGTAGTAGTAGTAGTAGTAGTAGTAGTAGTAGTAGTAGTAGTAGTAGTAGTAACAATGCAGATAGACTTAATTGGTCCTATTTTAGAACTTGTAGAAGAATTAATGGCCCTAATCAGTCAGTTCACATGACAAATAAATGGTGAAAATAATGAGTAGTTGTTTGGCTGAAAGATAACAAATTAGGGGTTCTATTTTAGTTAATTTCAAAAGAAGTTGTTGGCCTGCTCTCTGCCACTAAGCAGTTTATTTAGTATGTGAACAATATGAATTTAAGGTAAATGCAGATCATCAACGTTATTATATCATCGGTCACGCCGCCAAATCGGAGATTTAAGGAATTCTAAACTCCCAATATTAATAACTTTTGTTTTCTTTCTCCCTCTTAATTTTTTTTCCTTCCCTCTTTTAATCTTTCTTTTTACTATTTGGTTTATCTTCGGCACAGTTGTTTTGTGTTTGCTTTGGAGGACACCACCTTTTTTTCTAACTTGGAATACGCGCATTTGAGATACAATCTGATCTTTAAACAACCTCGGCATAACCGTTTGCTAGATCTCGGATCTGATTCCCGTGTATTAATATTTATTTAAAAGAGAAGCCCATTCTTATCGTTCCCTCTTTTGGGTCCTTTTTTTTTTTGGGAGAGGAGCAATAATACTAATATAAGCCCTGATGGTAAGTGTGAACGCGGGTTTTCTGCAAAACTCACCAGTGTCTAACAACTCCAGGTTTTGCTTAAAAGGAAAACTGTCGAGCTTAGTAGCTCTGATTGGGTCCCCGAGGATATTAATACAGAAGTTTGGTACATCCCAGAGACGCAAGAATATTTCAGAACTTATGAAGATTATCTTCAAAGGTAAGTAGCGAGCAAACGAATTTTTTCAATTTACGCCATTCAGGGGTTCTAACAGGCCTGTTTTTAGACTTGAGTTTTACAATTCGGTGAGTTTGTCGAGAGATTTTGTTATCAGTTTGATGAATGGAAAATACTAATTAAATCGCAGAGGAAATTTATATGCGAGTTAACAGGACACTCGGGGCTAACGTTTTTTGAAGCTCTTCAAAGTGAAGTAAGTTGAAATTTGATTTCGAATAATAGTCAATATGTATCTAACCTTTTTTTTTAAGCAAATTGGTATTCGAATGGTTATGGAATCGTTCCCAGAGGCACTTAAAGAACCTATACTACGGAAAGTCCAGTACTCTCAAATAACGAGGATTGATACACTAGTCGATGATTTGTACAACCAGTTGCGCAATGACTTTTTCCCTGGCGAAATAGCTATACTTAAACGGAATGACCAAAGAATCAAAGTTATCATACGTGAAAAGGCTCAATTTAACCCTGGCCCCGGTGACAATGGTGGGCGATCATCTTATGTCAAGTATCGTGTTGAGACTATCACTAGAGACTATCACAGACCTTCTGAAGCATTGGTGGTGGACGAAAACCAACTGATGCGTGATAGACGTGTTTTCACTAAATCATCATTACGGATATTTATTAAACATGCAGTTACAAGAGAAACTTGGAGTGGGGCTCCTTGGATAGTCAAACCTGATTACGCAAGAATTTACCGAATAGATACCACTATGCCACCAGAATTACAGTCTAAAGTGGGAGGTCACAGACATATTAATGACTTATTATCACATCCTAAACCACAAACTCTAAACACCGATATAAAACGCAGAGAGTTGTCGGTATCACCGTCAGTCAGTATTACCCATACTGATCTAGCCTCGCACCAACAGCAGCAACAACAATTGAAAATTGTTCATGAAACAGGACAAGCATCGCAGTACATGGAATCAGGCAGAAAACGTGGCAGACCCTCTAGAAAAAGCGAAGCTAATAATAATAGTTCGAGAGAGGGATCATTTGATAGAAGCAATACCTCTGTTGTGAACACTGCTGGCGGTGGGATGTTTTCTACAATGTCGGCATCATCATCGACGACTACAACTACCACAACAACTTCTATTATACCATCAAATGGTTTCAATAAGAACGGGACACCTTTGAAAATGGTTTTGACATCTGATAATGGAAAACCACGTATACAGGAAGATTTAGAGTTCAATGCCGGAACGGGTGAAAGGATACCCTGGAAGTTTGACCCATTTATTCAACCCAAAGACAGACCAGTTGTAGGCGCATTGTTGGAAATATGGAGTTTCCTCAATATATACCACGAAGCGTTGTTACTTGACGCATTCACTTACGATGATTTTGTTGATGGACTCACTGTTTCTGAAGAAGATGCTGAGTGCGAACTGTTTAATGAAATACATTGCGCATTATTATGTGCATTAATGGGCGAAAATGATAATGACCTGATTGTACCTCTGCCATTTGGCGGGTCAATTCAAGAATCAGAAGGTGATGATTATGACGATGAAAGCGGAGAAGAAAACGATGCTAAAAAGGATGAAACTAATGGAGTGAAAAACGAGGAGAATGGCGAGAACGAAGACAAGGAAAATGGGGAAGAAGATGAAGACGAAGAAGATGAAGAGGAGGAGGACGAAGAGGAAGAAGCAGATGATGACGACGATGACGAAGAGTACGAGGATGAGGAGGAATGGACGAATAATGCTAAAAAGTATCTCAAGTACCAAAACGGTGACTGGAAAGACCGTCTCAAACGACGAATGTTTAAAGAAGGCGGCTGGCAGTTACTTGTCATTTGTGTTTTACATACTGTATCATATGTTCCTGAATGGGAAAAATGGTGTGAAGATATTTTAGGTGTCTTGGCCCCTTTACATGAACCAGTTACCTTGAATAACGCGTTCACAAGGTACTTTGACTTGAGTTTCAGTCAACGAGTACACGTTTTGGAGATACTCAGCTACTTGGCACATGGATCACCGTTGGTCAGAAACTTTATTGATAAGTCATTTGAGGATATGACGAAAGTCAGACGTGAACAAGCTGATCGCCGTAAAGAAGCCAAATCGTTGTCCGAAGCATTGAGGAAAATCGAAGAAGACCGAAAAGTGTGGTATAGTACTAATCACGAGTTCATTGCTGAACAAACAAAGATAATAATTCAGGGCAATACCAATAAAGACCCCCCAGAAATTGGACGACCCACCAAACGTCGTAAGGGAGATTTACATGCTCAGTTGGCTGAAAAGCATGATGATTTGAAAAAGTTATGGGAAGCTTCAACAGATATTGAGAAAAAGCTTCAGGAATTGAGCAAACTCAATAAACTATCGGAGTTACAAATGGCTCAGCTAGATAGACAGCGGGTCAAAATGTTGGGTAAGGATAGATATTTCAATCGGTACTGGTGGTTTGAGAGTAATGGGATATCACGGTCCTACAAATCTGAACGCGAGGATATGGACGAGAGGAAACAGAACGAGCTCAAGTATAATGATGCTTCTAATGGAGAAAATGAAATCAAAGACACATCTGATGATAAGAATGACAGTAACGAGGACGATGACGATAATGCAAAAAACAGTAATGACATTAACAGTGAAGAGAAAAAGGAAGATGATAATGGTGATGATGATGGGGACGAGGATAATGAAAATGAAGATGAAGATGAGGATGAAGACCCTGTTGACTATGCTATGGGTAGACTATGGATCCAAGGCCCAAGTGCTGAAGATGAGCAAGTGTTTCTCAAAGGAAGGGAAGATTATTCTGCTGTTCGTCAAAGAAAACGACGGGATGAGCTTGGGCCTCAGGGTAACGGAGTCATACTCGGTAATGATAAAGACTGGGTATATTATGACAAACCCGAGGAGATTGAATCATTAACCAAATGGTTGAATCCGTATGGGAAGCGTGAGGTGAAGTTGATCCATGAGTTGGAAAAAATCAAATTGCCGTTGATCGAGTCCATGAACCGTCGCCTGGAAGACTTGAAAGCCGACAGAGAACGCAGAGAACGAGAAGTCGAAGAAGAACTCGAAAACGAGTTTGGCGATATATCAGTACTAAAAATAGAGGACCCCAATATCATTTTACTGAGTGATAGTGAGGGTCACAGTGATGCTGATAGCGATGATATTGTTTTGGCGGGATCAAGGCGACGACGTACCAGACGAAGTGATGTTGAACCTAAGCAGAAGAGCAATAAGGATTTATCACCATCAGAAAAGGCTAAAATGTACATTAAAGTTGAACAAAAACGAGCTGAATTGGTAAAAGAAATGAATGAAAATGCTTCTGATCGTGTTTTGGATTGGACTAACAACCTTGCCAAACAGACGGTAGGAACACTTTTGTTGCATTCAACCAAAAAGTTGAAGAAGCCAGCTGGCAGCAGCAGCAGCTCCAAATCAAAGAAACGTTAGCATTTTAAATAATAATAATAATATTAATATTAATAAGAATAATAATGATAATGATAATGATAATAATACTAATGGTAAAAGATTTGTTGTAATAAGCAAGTAGCAGCTATAATGTTCGCATGTGTATGTGTGACTGTACTTTTTATTTTTTTGATTGATTAACCACCAGATTTACCACGGTTTAAATCAATTGTCAGTGTCTCTTTCGAGCCAGCACCTTCTTCTTCTTCTTCCTTACCACATCCGCAGTCGTACTTGTCAATGACGGTAGTACAATCAAACAACTCTTTGTGTAATTTTTTGTTGACTTCGTTATGCACCAGACAGCCCCATTGCGAGGCAACCTGTCTTGTTGATGTCTGGGGAGGGTACTCCTTTAGCAGCCACTGAAAATGCTTTGCGCACTGCCCGCAGGGGTAAGTTCGCGCAAAAAGATACAAAAATGCTGATAAGGTATCCCGTTGATCCTGGGTAGGGGTTTCAGGGTACTGGGCTAAAACCGTATGGAACAGTTTCCATGATGCTCTACCAAGCTCAGCTCGGATAGTTTTGTTGGTCATTTCGCCCATCAGAGGCGCACCGTTCAGGTTTTCTGACGATAACGCCAGTATAGATGAGTCACCAGCCATATCTCGTTCGTTTTCAGCTGCTGGTACTGCATTTTTACCATCGGAGGGCGGTGATTTTTGTGCTGTTAAAGCCCCAGATGTTAGTGATGTGATTCTGTAAGACCCTATACCGTCCTGGCTCCTCGTACTTGGTAAGATGAAGAACAAAAAGAGCAGAACAGCCAGAAACACGGCAGCAAACGTCACCGACGGTCGTCTTGCCATGGTGAATGTAGGTGTTTGCGATATTTATCGTATGATGTTTGATGGATAGAGAGATCTTGCGATGGAAGTCACAATTTATATAACCCAGTTATATGTTACGTTTATACTAACAAGAGCCAATGCTCACGTCACGTACGTTCTTATGCCAGGGACAATATTTCCAAGTAATAGGGTTTAATATGGAGTATGCATACACGACAACAATTTGTTGCATAAGTTTTTGGGTCGTAGAGTTTATTCAAGCTTGGTATTAGTATACTACGTAATACTCTAATAAATGAACCCATAACATTTACATCAGTAATTTAAACCAAAAAATGTGGTAAGCAAACCCTGATATTCTATCATGAGTGTAATAACTACTGAAAACTACACGAGAAGTATACTTGTGTTACACAGAAATTACTACATTTATTAGTTTTTTGTAAGGTCAAGGTCGTCAATGTCTCCAATTTTTGTCGCCCCTAAAAATCGTTAGTGTCCACGGCCATGATGATTAAGTTTATCACAACCACTCGCTGCATGCACATGCGCGGCGTTCAAATGGTGCGGCTGATGATCGTAAAAGTTTTCACTGTTAAAGTAGGGCGTAACCCTGATAACTGTCACGGTTGTAGACGAGGTCTAAAAAAATTGATCGTGATTTAAACAACGCAGAAAAAATTCGATTAGGATCGAAAAATTACCAGTACAGTCAGTATTAACGATACCAACTCAAATTTGAAGAATCTTGACAATCTCTAAATTCTAAAACTACTCTTTCGACAACATTTTTAGAATACACGAAAAACAGACACAATGTCAGTCGAAGTTGAACAAACACAGGAGGTGACTCTGTTCACTCAGCTCCCCAAGGAGGTCGTTGCCAATGCTGGTCAAATCAAGCTCTTCAACAAGTGGTCTTATGATGATGTTCAGGTTAAGGATATTTCATTGACTGATTATATTCAAATTCGAGCCCCTACCTATCTTCCTCACACTGCTGGCCGATACGCCGTCAAGCGATTCAGAAAGGCTCAGTGCCCTATCGTTGAGCGTTTGACCAACGCTCTTCAAATGCACGGCCGAAACAACGGTAAGAAGTTGAAGGCTGTCAGAATTGTTCAGCATGCTCTTGAAATTATTCATTTGCTCACCGACCAGAACCCATTACAGGTTTTGGTTGACGCTATTGCCAACACCGGTCCACGAGAAGACTCCACCAGAATTGGTTCTTCCGGTACCGTCAAGAGACAGGCCGTCGATGTCTCTCCTTTGAGAAGAGTTAACCAGGCTATTGCTCTTTTGACCATTGGTGCCCGTGAAGCTGCTTTCAGAAACATCAAGACCATTGCTGAATGTCTTGCTGAAGAGCTTATCAACGCTGCCAAGGGTTCCTCAAACTCATATGCTATCAAGAAGAAGGATGAACTTGAACGTGTTGCCAAGTCCAACCGTTAAGGAGTGCAATATATTATATTATATTCATACTGTCATCAACGAAAGCAAAAAAAAGGCAAAAAAAAGAGAAAGCAAAACAAACTACCCTCCATCAACCTCCTCTTCCTCAAAAGAAGATCAAAAAAGTATTTATATGCGGATTATTGTCTGGTTTATTTACTATGGTCTTTGCTCTATATATAACAAACATTGAAAAACTTGTCATTCACCACCACCACCGTCACCACTACTTAATAATGATGATGATGAAGATGGAATGATGATGAGCTTATACATAAAATGTGATTTTGTACTAATGGTAATGCAAAACGTTTCAATTTGAACCTATTACATGTTAAATATATAACACTATTAGATGCTAAAGTTCAGCCCTCTGTTTTAATCTATAGGACTGGACCTCTAGCATGGCTAATACTACTTCATTTATGCCCGTTTTTTAGTTCGTTTGTTCTTCCCTCCTTTTCATGATTGATGAAGATAATGATCGGATTTGTGCCCGGTTTTTTTAAGCTAACAGCTTGGAAGAAATCTTAGCAATGACATGTAAAGCGACAACTGAGAAAATAAATCCCAATGCCATGACCATAACAACAACAGGGTCAACACGTAGACCAGAAGCCTCCTCAGTGTACAGTTTCATCATAGTGTTAGATGACCCATTAGCGCCAGCTGATCGCGCAGAAGCTGGTCGCTCGTTAGCGGCCGCTGCTTGTCGTTCCTGGTTCTGACGTCGTCTGATTGCCTGTTTAGGTCCACCTGGTACTGCTGATGATGCTCCAGACTGTGACTAAGTTAGATAAAGCCATTCTTGGCAACAAAAACGCGTGTGAGTTATTGATACTTACCATTTTTTCAGTTCGTTGGATGAAATATGAATTGGAATGTGTATTAGTTGTATGTGCTGTCAAAGTTGAAAACTTCGATTCGATCCTTAGATATATCGATCACACTCGATATCTGTAACAAACTGTAGTAATCGATAGCTACTAGTACTACGTTGTGTACTACTTGCAAAAACGATCGATACCGGCCACTATTATTATTATTACCTGCACGTAAGGAACAATTATGGCTAAACAAGATAATAACTATTTTGAATAACTTATTAAATAAATATTCTATTATCTATAATAAATACAGGCTCAGCTAATCCATAATGAAGGGGTGCTTTGTAATGATGAACTGTCATCAAAATCGTTAGCAAGGTTGAGACCGAGATCTCCAGAAGATTCCATTGATCCAAATTCTTCCTTCAAACTGTTCTGACGACTAGTAGGTATACCTACACTGCTGCCATTGCGACCACCAAGCAAGGGGTACCGCTCAACTGCAGCACTGAAAGATGTATTACGCGTGCTAGGTATAGGACGTCCATCTTCATCACCGGGGAACTCATCATCTTCCTCTGAATCGTCTTCATCTTCAACAGGAGAAGTAGCCCTTGGTGTTGTGGTGACTGTCCATTGCTCATTAGGACGCGTAATGTTCGTATCACTGGTATGCGCTGTTCTGTCAGTGGTAGTTTCGCTGTTATCAGTTTGCTGGTCATCTTGATTTGAATCTTGTTGATCGTCTTCATCATCATCATTTTGATGATTCTCATTCAATTCCTTTGCGTGCTCATTATTCAGATCATCTGGATGATATATGTACTCGCTGCTAGTGTCAGGAGTATCTACTCTATCTCTTGTTCTGCCACGAGCGTTGCTACCAGTACTACTAGAGCTTTCCCCGCTATTTGCACTGATAATACTGTCAACAGTACTATCGTCACGATTGAATGAAAACTGGTTGACCTGATCAACAATATCCACACTGACACCACTAAACTGCCGGTCATTTGGATCTTCCGATACATGTGGAGGAATACTGCTGTCATTACTAGACGTACTAGTGGGAAGCGATATAGCCGAAGCATCTAATGGATCAGCACTGTCACCACTATCACCACTAGTAGATCCAGCTGACCTGACTGAGTGACCGCTGATAGATTCTGGATGGTGCACTTCGCCGATTCTGAATGAATTCCTGAAACTGATTCCCTCACTAGTACTACTAGTACCACTTGAAGGAGTAAGATTGGAATCATTACTGCGAAGACCTCTAAGGTCATTGACAGTCTCATAAATGGGCTTGTTGCTGGTGTATGAACTTTCCTGCATGACGGTTTCATAAGTGGGAGGAGGAGTGTTCAGCACAATATTGGCACCAGGAGGAGAGGTATCAGCATCAAATGGCGGTGGTGCAACTGATGGTTGTCTAAGGAAATGCATAAGTTTGGGCGCACCCAAATCAGAACTACCCAGAGGGATACCAACAACACTGCCTTGTCTTACAGGGAAGGGTAATGTTGTTGATGATGCAGTCCTTGAAAAGGCACTTGGTCTGCGTCCTTGAGGATTATATTTGGGTAATGAAAGATTAGCCTTTGTACATTTATTATCCAACAGACTGATTGGAGAATCAATAGATACTTCATAGTATTTTCTCTTGTTAGGATTCTCTGGATCAACTTTAGATAATCGAAGAACAATCTTGATCCAGTGATGTACACGGATATTTTCGTATGCTGTATTGGGGTGTAATGTATCACGTCTATGAGTAAACTCCTTTTTAATTTCAATTTCATACTCCAATTCACTGCAGTTAAGTAAATCCTCTCCAGTGAAATCATTGAAAAGCGTACCGCTTAGTCCTTCTTCCGGTAAATGTTCTTTTAACAAGAATTTCCTGGTAGGTTCAATACGATGAACTTTTTTGTTTTTGCAAAAATATTCAATATTTTCAGTGACATAGACTCTAATTCTGTGACACCTTACTTTGGATAATGGAGTGAATTTGAATGCAATTGGAATCTTAGTGCCTATTGGGAATGACTTACCACCGATTACAATATCGTAATGTAATTGGTTTTCCCAGTCTCTGGAAATAGCAATAGGTTCACTAGATTCAAGATTATCTTCTGATGCAGCTCTAATAATTTTGACATGTTTGGTACCAGATAGATTTGACTTGAACGTTCCTGGACGTTCTACCGTAGCTTCCAAATAATAATCTACTGAACCAAAAGCACAACTTATAGATTCCGGTAACGATTGTGGGATAGGTAACTCAAAATTATAAATGTATTCACCTGGTTGGAATGTTCGGTATCCTTTTGAGTTGACTTCATGTTCATGGTCTTCCTTTTTAGAGTAACTTCGATGAGGCCCTAGACCTAAACCTGGGATAGTAGAGCTACTCAGATGAGAAGTCGAAGGACTTGCCGCACGTCTAAATCTGCTTGCTAAACCTTTGATAGCATTACTACCACTACTAGTGTTACTGCTTGCAGACTCGTTTGAAGATGAACGGGCTCTACCAGTGCGTTCAGGACTAATACTAGACTCACCAAGATTACCACCATGGCCGCCAACATCTTTGATATATCTTACCAAGTGAGCACCGGAAGAATACTCGGCCATGGGGAAAGTAGCATTAAAAAATGGCCAAATATGAGAATGCAAGTCATGAGATTCATAAGTTTCCTGTTTCTTGGGCGGAATACCCTCGGGCCATTCGGTTCTGGCGACACCTTTAAACGCCAAGGTAATTGTTTTGATCTTGGTGGGTTTACTTGCTTTCACAACAAGCGAGCCTCTCAGGATGGTTGGAGGACGTTGAGCAAACTCCGTTGAATTAAAACCTTGTAAGAAAAGTATCGGTTCAGCCAAAACTATTGAAATACATAAGCCGCCGGAAGAAAAGAGTTGATTCTCCGGGGCGGCAAACGTCTTTTCCGAGGTAAAAGTGGAACTTGGAAATATGGGAGAGTTTGTTCCAGCTGAAGGTTTCCGAGCATCATGAGATGTCGCGGAAACAAGGTCAGCCACGCTCATGGCTGAAGTGTAATGAACTGAGAAACAAACGTTTCAAAAATCCGTGAACAAATTTTTTGTTTGCGGATGTGTGGGTAGAGATGAGAGATGAGAGATGGTCAGAAAAGGTGTGCAGAATATATTAATCAGTGGGACAAATCTGGATCTCAAAACTTATCGATACGCGGGTAAACTTAGCGTAAGTGCTTTCGTTTTGGTCGGAGTCCTTAATTAAAGATAGTAGTAATACAAAAAAAAAAAAAAAATAAAAATAAAAAAAGAAAAAAGGTAAAAGAAAAAAAAGGCGACCAACGAAAACAAAAATAAAATAGAGCCCTGAAGCAAGAAAGGGTAAGTTTAGCTGTGCCCGCAATAATAAGTGATTACTAAAGGGGGAAGATGGTTAAAAAAAACAAGCAAGTCAAAAACCAAATTTTGCTTCTATATCACCAACCACCTTTGATATCTAAGTACAGTGGTAAATATTATTCAATGCCGTTGTTACCAATGCAGATTAGTCCTTTACAACGTTAGCTAATTAATAGTGAAATTTAATGGTAGTAGTAGTGGTAGAGGTGGTGGTGGTAGAAGTAGTGCCAGTCAGTAGCAGCAGAAGTAGGTGGCTACTAGTACTAATTAACGAAAATGAGAGATGGTGGTGGCTAAACGATCTTCTTTACCTCTTGTTGCTACGTTGTGTACATACCATATAGCATGTATTATACAAAACGTTTTTTATTGGCAATCCCATTACTATTTCTGTACATGAGTAGATCCGGACCGGAAGAGCCAAATGAATATAACAGCATGTAAATTTGCACATATATTATATATAAATATGTAAAACATGTATGCACATTAGGTGATGATGACCACGCGATGCTGCTGCTGGCAGCTTTTCTCTTCCAGTTAATTGCGCACAGTTAGAAAGGCACCTACACTAGTGGATGCAAAATCCGGAAAACGGTTGACCATTGCATGAAGCACTTGTGTAAGCTAGTACGTATGTGTATATGTAATTAACCAGCGCTACATGTACTAGTACAGCTACGTACGTAGTACTACTAGTAGGTAGATTGTGTGTGGTGTGGCCCTAGCCTGATGATTGATGATGGTAGTGGTGGTGATAACACACGCCAGATGGGGAATACTGGTAGCAAACGGTCAATGCCGAAAATACAACACACCAGCCAATCAAGATTAGAACCTTACTGCTTTTTAAATTAACGTAGTTCGAGCGAAACTTTATCTGGAAACTATAAAACCTTTTCTCAACAATTTTCTCATTTTTTCGAGGCTGTAAGAAAAAAAAAAATACAATTCTCGCCGAGAAGGCGAGGGAAAGGCAGTACAGAAGTGGTACGCGGTGGTGGGTAAAGGGGGGAGTTATAGCCTGTGCTGCTTTAAACGGAAGCACAGAGCCGCGGCCCGCTGAGTCAACTTTAAATATAGGAGATCTCTTTGTTTGTTGAATGGGGGAGACTTTTAGCTCTTAGAGTTTAATTTTTTTTTCCACCCACTATGTACGTATGCTGTATATCATCATCTCTCGCAGGCGTGCATTGTATGTATGTATATGGTAATAAATGCGTGCGTGTACCGGTATAACGGCTAACCATCACTGGAATACCATCTAACTAATACTAGTACTGAGTATACTGTAACACAACATAACCGTGTAGTTGAGATAACTAGTGTTAACAATTCCAACATAAACAAACACTTACAAACGTTAGGTAATGATAGTATAATGAGTGCGCAAAGATTTAGTTTCTGGCTTCAAGTTAGAAGAGCCATTATCTAATTCTGATCTATATCCCATACTTATCGATACGTACGTACGAGATGGTGGAGAACCCATGTGACTAGAAAGAAAAGCCCACTCAATGATCTTTCTTTCAATGTCAACAGGTTTCATCTAATGCCCAGGAATAATCATGCTGATACTTGGCAGAGGTTTACAACGGTAAGTATTGTTGAATATCAACGCTTATTATTGCAATTTGAGCTTATTATTGCTTGAGATGATCCAAATGATCTATAGCTATAGCTGGTATGAATAGTAATATGTCAGATGAGACCTGGAACTCCCGAAAAGGTCTCATGGCTTTTCAACACAATTGGATCATTTGATACCACTAGTACGACCCTTTAGACCCCAGAGTCCATGCACATGAGTTTAGACTAATGATAATTGATGAGAAGTCAGTACGTTCATAACCCCATTCTAATTTCTAAATAATATTGGAGCTATAAATGTCTGGTCATACTTATAATTAGCACAACATGCTACACAAGTTACTACACCGCGTTTATTACGTACAAGCATCCCCACACTTTTCACCTAGACAAGTTCTGTTTGTGCACTGCCACTATTGCCACCCACAATATATGGCATGTCTAAATTTTGGACTAGAAAGAAGCCGTCATGGTAAATTTATTGTAAACCATATACATCTAACTAAAAAAATTGAACAAATCTAGGCGTATCACGTGACTAATGTCTTATAAACGTATGAATTGAATGTTGAGTAGTATGGTGACAACGCACGTAAAATGGCTGTACAGCTGACTGCATAAAGCTTGTGGTGGTTCTTCGTGAGTACATGACGCCACTTACTGAGGGTGGTATGAACAGATCAATCAAATACCAGCATCTAGCCATGCTCATGAGATCATGGCTGAGATAACTATGGCTACTTGCAACTACCGTGGTGTTGTAGTTGTTGTAGTTGTTGTAGTTGTACGCGTGGGTGCGTACGTACGTACGAAATTCGAAGGTGGTGGTGCAGGCTGATTCACTCCAGTCACCGATCTCGCTCAAATTATTTCAATTAATTGGTGGATTTCGGAGTCAAGTGAAAAAGTTTCACATGGGTCTTAAGTCGTAGTCAACGTTGACAATGTTAATCGGTATCGTATACCACGTATTACTCGGTAGTTACTACCACGGTTAAAACTACTACTACTACTACCACACAAAAGATTTTTTTTTCTTTAATGACCCCGGGGGAATAGAAAGAGTCTAAGCTTGTAAACTTTATACTCTCGCTAACCGACTTTTTTTTTTCTTCTTCTTCTTTTGTTCTAACCACATATTGTACAAAAATGAAGATTTCTGACAAGTTGGAAAAAGCTCACAAGGAGAGCTCGGTGCCTACGTACTCGTTTGAGTTTTTTGTGCCGAAAACTTCTCAAGGTGTACAGAACTTATACGATAGAATGGACCGAATGTATGATTTAGGTCCACAATTCATAGATATTACTTGGAATGCTGGTGGAAGACTTTCCAACCTTACCTGTGAAATGGTATCTACTTCTCAATCAGTCATAGGGTTAGAAACTTGTATGCACCTTACATGTACTGGCATGCCCCTAGAAATGGTTGAAAATGCGCTTAAAGAAGCGTACAATTCAGGATGTCAAAATATTTTGGCCTTAAGAGGGGACCCCCCGATATCTTCGGCTACCAATGGTTCTGTAGCCGAGGGTAAATGGGAAGCTACCGAGGGTGGTTTTAGATATGCAAAGGATCTGGTAAAATATATCAGAGATCATTACGGAGACTACTTTGATATAACCGTTGCTGGATACCCTGAGGGTCATACTGAAGAACATGACCCCGATGTTTTGATCAAGTATTTGAAAGAAAAAGTTGATGCAGGCGCTGACGCTGTCATTACCCAAATGTTTTATGATGTTGATAACTTTTTGGATTGGGTCAAGCGGTGTAGAAAAGCTGGTATCACTGTGCCAATTATTCCTGGTATTATGCCCATATCTACCTATGCAAGTTTCATCCGACGGGCTAAATGGTGTGATATAAACATCCCACAAGAATTCAAAGATGCTTTGGAACCTATATCTGGTGATGATTCACTGGTTAGAGAAAAGGGTACTGAGCTCGTTGCAAGCATGTGCCAGAAAATGATCGATAATGGGATAAACCATCTTCATTTTTATACTATGAACCTTGAAAAGGCTACCGTCATGGTGCTAGACAAACTGGGGATTTTACCACAAACAGAGTCTAACAATAGACAAGCCCCAAGTTTGCCCTGGAGAAAGTCACTTGGCTTGGGCAGAACTAATGAATCTGTCAGACCAATTTTCTGGAAAAATAGAAAGCAAAGTTACGTCACCCGTACCCAGGATTGGGATGAATTCCCTAATGGCCGATGGGGTGACTCCAGATCACCAGCATATGGTGAGTTGGAAACTTATGGTGTAGTGTTGAGACACTCTCCTGCAAAGGTTATCGAACTATGGGACCATCCAACAACATTTGAAGACATTGGCAACTTGGTAGCAAAGTATATTAACGGTAAACTGAAATCATTACCATGGTCTGATGACCCTATTTCTAAGGAAGTCGACTCAATCAAGGATAAGCTGATAGAAATAAACAAGCGTGGATTTGTAACTATCAATTCCCAACCAGCTGTTAATGGTGTAAAGTCAGATCATCCTATACACGGATGGGGACCTCCAAATGGTTACATTTATCAGAAGGCCTATATCGAAGTACTAGTTCGGCCAACAGTAGTGGATAAAATCACAGAAAAACTAGAAAGCGATCCTGAAATCACATACTACGCGGTCAACCAGCGTGGTGAACTCAAAACTAATGCTCCAGTGGATACACCCAATGCTTTGACCTGGGGTATTTACCCAGGCAAAGAAGTTATTCAACCAACTATCGCAGAAAAAATATCATTCTTAGCATGGAAAGATGAAGCTTTCAGATTAGCTGAAGAATGGGCAAACTGTTATGAAAAGGATTCACCTTCTTACAAACTGATCCACGAGGTTGCCGAGTCTTATTACCTTATCAACATCGTTCACAACAATTTTACAGATCCCGACGCAATCTTCAGAGTTTTTGAAGGTTTGTAACTTTGTTCTGTTTTCTCCTGACCTGCTGCTTTTCCTTTTTATGGATTTACTAGGCTTCAACAATGGCTGGTAGTTTCCTTTCCCCCGTTATGCATTTACAACTTACCGCATTCAACAGTGGTAAGTATTCATTGATGACCAAAAAAACAAAACAAATTTTATATATAATATATGAAGCTGGCTTCAACAACGTCTGTTTCTTAACGTATGCATCTTTCATGGCCATTCAACAGGCCCTCCACTTGATCTAATACCCCAGCACCCTCTATTCACCCTAAATGTGTGTATAATATGCTTATAGAAAAAAATTAATAATTGGATCATTTCTTGACGATTTCAAAACATCTATCGCGAATAGAAGTCAGTTCGCTCTTGTCTAATGCTTCTCTGGCATCAGAGTCAAGCCATGCAGTAATAACTTCAATTGTATGCTGTGCGAATTTCTTTGCCTCTTCAAGTTTCCCATCTCCAACTAGGGACTCTAATTTTGAGGAAGAGTATTTGATCCATGAAGCTGTATGCGTCTGGGTTTTCAAATTGTACTCATCAATGCTATTTTCATTACTCTCTAACGATACCACTTTGTTGGTTAATAATGATATCTTATCCAGGTTAGTTTTTAAGTCTGATAAAACTTTCAATGGTTCATTTCCACTATCAAACCCATCCAACACGGTGGACACTGATATCAGTTTGTTGTAGTTATTGTATACTAATGCCTTTTGCTCGCTATCCAGCTCGCGTATTTCAGATATCAACTGATTGTCATACGTTAACAGCGTCTTCAGATCACTTTTTTCCACCAAACTCCGTATATATCCATCTACCGTCACTTTAGGGTCATCTAAACTGCCTTTTTTTGAGGACTGCGTTTCTTCTGAATTAGAATCGGTAGATGATCGTGCTGGGGTTGAGGCAGCATTGTTGCTCTCGTTAGCCTGTAATTTGTAAAATTCTCTCAATGCATTCCGCCGTCTAGCCGAATTGGATTGTGTATTAGTCTTTGTAGCTGTTGAAACTTCCACAGAGCTTCTAGGCGTTGACATGGTTGAGAAACTGTTAGGAAATTAAACGAAACGTCACACAAGAATACTGTATTAATTTTAATACTAGAGCCACTATATAGCATATCAGGTGTATCGATCGACACACGCAAATATCTGTATCCCCTGACGTTATGACATCAATGTTTAGGTCTTGAAATGCCAATGATACAATGAATATTAACATGGAAGTCACTTCTACTGTTTATCATTCTTAGCAATTAAATTATGTCATGTTGACTAATTATTTGAAAGATTGAAGTGACTTTGGCAATTGTAAACGCAAGTCCGCATAAGAGTACCTGTGATACCATTAATTTGAACAAGTTTTACAATTTTGAGGTGCAGATACGAAAAACATATATGTCAGAACTTTACAGCTGGTATGGATTATATGATTAATAAATATTGATGGCAAAGCTATCGGAATTAGAGATACTAACAAGAGATAGAGAATGTATATATGTTTTTGTATATTTTTTCAACGACGTGATCCCTTTTTTATCTTAAGGGCGTTGACAAATTCATCTGAGGGTCCAAAGAATCTTGTACCCGGCTTTACTTTTATATCCCCAGACTGGATTTGCTCTTTTTCTTGCTGAAGCAATTGGTTTGAGCCATAGTACCATTCTTCATGTGAGATAGATCCAGGAACGATGTAAAGTTTCATACCACTTTTGTATCTTGGATGAGCGACAACTTGCTTGATGAATTTACAGGTTACTTGATTGTCTGCAGGGCAAGGGATGCATACGAGCTTTGGAGCTGAAAGAACTCTTATGTGCTGGTCGACTTTAGTATCCTGTTGGGTGCTAGAACGGATCACTTGCACAAAAGTGAATGTTTCAAGATTATACACGGTTCGAATGGCTTGAGCAATTTTGGTGTTATCATAAGTAACATGCCCAAACGTGTTTCCATTTTTATTGGGAATAAAAGTCATTTCGTGACTATTGATACTGTTATCTTTATCAACACCAGCGCCAATACGAAGATACAATTCGTCAATGCTGCTCAATAAGGTCAAATTAATACACATGGTATTGGTGAAAGGTCGTCCTTGAGTATTACCGACTTTGCTAGGTTCAATAATAGTTGATCTGCGTTTTCTTGCAAGACGGATAAATGGCTTTTGGGTTTCTTTTGGTGAAAATGAATAAGACCCAACTCCCCCAGAGGACATCATAATATTGGACATGTCATGTTCCAGAAACAGATGGTTCAGTTTGATCATCTCATTATTGTTTAGGCGTCCTCGCTTTCTGATAACTTGAACACTTGGGGACGATTCAATTGATGAAATGGATTTATCGGACTCTCTACGACGCTTAGAAGAAGTTGTAGTAGGATAGCCATGTGCAATACCGGTAAGGGGCAACGTTGGCTTTACATCAGATGCAGCATCAGATGCACGACGAGCACTCAATCTAGTGACACGCGGAGAGACTGGCGATGGTACCAAAGGGTCGCGTGTGGTGGCTGCTGCTGCTGCTGCTGCTGCTGAAATGTTAGTCTCGATAGACTTGGGCTTATAACGAGGTGCACGCGGGATAGGAGTTTTCAAACCAAGTGTTTCTTGTGTAGCAGGAATACAGTCTTTTTGAGGTGTGGCTGCAAGGGTATAGTAAGCGATGTTGGAGCGCAAAATGTTTTTCTGCATAACCTCTTCAAGAGTAGTCCCTAACGCATCTGTAAGTGACGGTAGAGTACTGCGCTTAGCGTGAACCGTGTTAAGCACAGTTCTTGGAATATACCTTTCTTGAGATACTCCCTTTTCAATAAGTGGTGCAAGTGTAGTCAATGATGGAGGTGAAAAAGAAGGGGAGGACGACACATTGGCAGCTGCTGTCAATAGCACATCAACCCCAGTTTTGCGAGTAGTGTCGTTTCTATATGTGTTAACAAGAGTTGGGTCTCTTGACACAGATGGAGACAAATCGATTGTTTGCTTTAATTTTGGTGACCCTTTTGGCGATACTCTCGAAGTAGCATCTGACGAATCTTTCGGACAGAATAGACTTGTCCCTTGGCTCTTATCAAGATGCTGAACGTTTTCATCAGCGGGTGCCAATGGACTGGATGAGGACGAAGACGTTGTTGAAGTTACATTCGATGATAATGAACTCGAGGACTTTACAGCTTCTGACTCAACTAGTTTGGTACGCTCTGAAGAAAAGTTTAGAATATGCGAGACGTTGACAGGTTGGGTGGGATTAAGAATGAAACTCAAAGACATTTTGTGATCACTGGCTAATGAAACAATGCAAGATAATGAATGGGAAGGAGAGACTGGGGATGTTCTTGGGGAAAGAACAGAAAATCGACGAGAAGGAATTGCTGCTGATATTTATAATCTCTGAATAGAGGTACCAAATAAAAGGAGGCGAAATGATACTGATAGACTAGTGAATATTTTTTGCAGTCTTTTTGTTGTTGACCGTCAATTCGGTTTGATTTTTTTGTTTTGACAGTGGTCTGTTTTGGGTAAAATGGGGCAGGTTCAAAATATGAGATGTGATGTATGCCTGTTCAGAAATGTGAAATGACCAGTGCTTTCAAATAAATAAAATTCTGTCCAACACACAGAAAGCTGACAATAATATGAATGATGCAGGTTAGTAAAAGATGGATTTATTGCCACTCTCTATGAATCCTGTTTCAGTTTGAAGTACGTCGTTAGATACTTTTTGTCATCCAACATGCCGTTTCCAGTAAAAGAAACAGAAAAGGGCTCAAACGAGACAAAATGAGGGTGTTGGCGGTGTTAGAGGCTTTTTTTAGTCCTTATTCGGGTTAAGAAAAAAGCTTGAGGGAGGCACTTTATGACTGGTGGTTTGCAATTGTTAGTCCCAGAAATGGCAAAATTGTGTAGTAATTGGGATCACTAGAGGGTCAGCGGTGTAAAGGGAATCAGTAGTTTGTCAAAATCTTGTTTTGTGATACGGTATAGGATAGCTGGTCAGGTTCGAGGTTTAGGAAACGGTAAACGACGATAGGTCAGGGTTTATATATCTGACGAGTTGGAAACTTGAAGGAAAGATATTTATTGGGCTGGTCGTGTTTAGAAGAAGAAAGAAAAACATGTATATATAATTTTCTGACTTGCCTCTTCCTGGGAAAGAAAAAACAGCATATTTGAATATCTATGATGTCGTTGCCGTTGTTGCATGGCGGTTGGACCCGTCTTTTTTTGTCGATTTGCGGCAGGGCAATTAGTTAACTAACTTATAGAACTGTCTGATCTCAATGGACTGAAGGCCTAGTATAATTTTTAGATTAAAATATTTTGTATGCGTGTATAGCTAGATTTTTTTGCATGTGCAATTTGAAGAATGAGGTTCATAGGTTTTATATGCGTTCATGCATCAAGTTTAGTATTAAGCGCGTGTACACGCATGTTCTACCCCTGAAAATCGTCTCGATCATCGCGTCGGACGAGATTGTACTAATATGAAATTTAAAACGCGCCAATGTTGTTGTCAACGTTGTTCTCAAAATGAGGCAGGCCGGTTAATAATGTAAAAATATACAATAACAAAAAAGCTCCTTTAATACTTATGCCAGCAATAATGATAATAAGGAAACAAACGCGTTATATATTACATTTTTATATCTTTAGGTCCTGACCATTAATTTGCTGGAAAGTTACTACCTTGCCTTGAGGCAACTTTGCTATTGAATAGTTGTTTTCTCCTGCCATCAGATAGGAATGTTCTCTGTCATTCCATGCAATTGGAGTGTCTTCTATGCCATATACAGTCAGGACTAGCCACCTAGCCTCATTCAATTTGTCCCAAAGCTTTTTGATGTACCTGGAAGTTATTAATGCATTTGACCAAGAAATCTTGACTAGATCATCCTTCCCCACAACCTCATGTACCTCGTAAGTACTAATTACCCTATCAACATTGTCACTGCCACTTATCCGTGGGGACTCAAGGCTAACCAATCCGATCCATTCATGCAACGTCTCAGCCCATTCTTCAAGCTCTATTTGTTCCAATTTGAGGCTGTCATCTTCGGCGACACCTGAATTGTTATTGCGTTTCCCACCAACCGCTTCAGCTTGATTTACAACAGCAGCATCCAGGTTAGGGATTTCAGTATCAAACAATACTTGCTTCGATATTTCAAACTGTCTTGGCACTACACCAGGCAAATATTTTTCAATTGCTGCAATGGTAGTATCGGAAACTTGGTCACCAAGCGTGAAAACTATTTTCAGTGGATCCTCAAAAATTGTACGTATACCTGTAAGTAGTTTTGTAAAAATATGCATAGGTCCACTCTCAAGAGGTATAGATATGTTATGGCGGATTAAGTAGCGGTCACTCACCAAGCGCGACTTTTTGCCTAATATCCCGAACCTATGATAGCTATCCTTATTCAGTGAGATGAAAATTTCTCCGTTTTTAATGCACACTACATTTTCGTGGTCAAGTGCAGTACCACGCGTTACTAACACGAAGTGAGCAGTGTTAGGTCTGATGACATCATTGAGAAATGATTCCTCAAAAAAATTCGACAGTTTGCATTCAACTTCAAATGAGTTGACGCGTGGTAATATTTCCTCAAGTGAAATTTCACTGGAAATCGAGTTAGCTAATTTTGACGGCAATATCAGATCAATTTTCGACGCAAAGTTGTGACTGTATATTAACTTCTCTGGCCGAGTCCCATCTTTGTCAGATAGTGTAACAAACAGTTTACTATTTGGAGGTTTCATATCATTATCTAGATTGATTTGACTTGAGTTGGGAATCCCTAATTTTAAAAAAGATCTAAAGGTGTACCACTGGAAATAAATTTTGTCTACGATAATCGATTAAGCTTAACCGATCTTCATATCGAGGTGATTTATACTATAAGATTTAACGTGCGGCTATTGATGGGTCATCACCATCATATCATACAACGTTACCAGCCAACCGTAATTAGGGGGGAAAATATTGGAGCCTTCTTATCGATATCTTTCAAGGCCATTCCCGACCAGCACTTTCAAAGCAATGTCGTCGCATAGCCGAAGATATAGTCGGCAGAGCGAGCGAAGCGACGATGATACGGAAGATGTGGATTCATTTTACACAGAAGCTGCAGTAGAGGAAATTTATGCAGGGCCAGCATCAGAATCAGTGCCGAGCTCTTATACGTCTTTTCACCATATCCACCGTACGTCGAGGTCCCGGTCAAGGGTAAGAAATGATGAGCACCAACGCAATGGTAGCAGGCACCGTAACTCTAGTACTTCGTCTAGGTTTCGTGTTGATTTATCTCCGGGGCCTTCAGGCAGGGTACACCGAATGGGGTCTTCGTCATCACTCAGTTTGCATAGTTTCCAAAGCCCCGAAAAGCCTGCAACTAAACCCAGGTCGGATTCAAGAGCTAGTTTTAAGTTCTTTTCAATGGACGAAATTGAAAGTGCCGAGGGGACTGGTACGGTCGCTGGCGAAATTGATCCCGTTGAATACAAAGTTATTAGAAGAGACGGCGAAGAAGACAAGGAAGACACCAATGAAGATAGCGGCGGTGTTGTTACAGATACACCAGCAGATTCTATGGCAGCATTGTTGGATAATGAAACTGCATTAGAGGAATCGGATTCGGAATTTTATCCTTACCAGCATCAGCCAAGGTATAGCATAGACCATCACCGCAGTGGTAGCAGAAGCTCAGTTCATTCTGATTCACACAGTAGTCATATAATAGGGTATACTGTTAAGGGAGATCATTTACGACGCAGATCATCTGGAGCTACAACTTCTTCATACCAGGGCTCAAATACGGAAGAGCCACTGCTAGATGGTATAGATACCGACGATTATTACGAATCTCAGCCGTTTGAACCAACTTATGAGTCGTCCACAAGATACCAGCAGCGTTTTTACATATCTGAAGAGGATCTGGTTATATTTTTTGCTGGGTATAATACCAGTCGTACCAGAGTCATCTTGTACGGTATAAGTTGTGTTTTGACTTTGGGTATTGCATATCTGGTTCTCCGATGGTTTCCCAGACTATGGGTGTCATGTATAGGTAGCCCGGCGCCCTTAGGCAAATGTGACTGGATAGTTATTGAAAACCAATGGGGCCAACTTACTTTTGAAACTGTACAGTATAGCAGGTACAACAGACTATGGTCAACCATTTTCAGATTGAACCAGGAAAGTGACGACGAAGAGCGTTCTAGTAGATCAGAGGATGGCGAAGAAGAAGAATACGTTGATAAGGATCCTAATATTGGAACCCTGCGTTGGATCGAGTATAGATACATTCGGTTTATTTATGATCCAATTGAAGATATATTTAAGACGAACAATGATTGGGTAGATCAACGATGGAACAATGTTGAGAGTCTTGCTCGTGGTCTTGATTCAGATATTCAACAGGATCGTGAACAGATTTTTGGTAAAAACACTATTCTTATCGAGGAGAAGACAAACATGCAGTTGTTGGTTGATGAGATTTTGCATCCTTTTTACATCTTCCAAGTGTTTTCCATAATTTTGTGGGCATGCGACGATTATTACTACTACGCGACATGTATTTTCCTGATTTCTATTATATCAGTTGGGAACACTCTCGTGGAAACAAAACAGACTTTGCATAGATTAAGAGAAATTGCTCGTTTTGAGTGCGAAATCAGGGTGTTGAGAAGTGGGTTTTGGATAACTATTGCTTCTTCTGACCTTGTTCCAGGTGATATATATGAGCTTTCTGATCCCTCAATAACTACGATACCTTGTGATTCTATGCTCATAACTGGAGATTGCATTGTTAACGAAAGTATGTTGACAGGTGAGTCTGTACCGGTTAGTAAAAGCCCCATCACAGAAGATTCTTTGGAAGATTTCTTGAAATCAGACGTCACTCCCAAAGTGGCCAAACATTACTTATACTGTGGAACTAAAGTTGTACGTGTTCGAAGACCTAAACGTGTGGAAAATAGTTCTGAAATGGATGTAGCTGTAGCTATGGTTGTCCGTACCGGGTTTAAAACTACTAAGGGTGGATTGCTGCGGTCGATGGTTTTCCCCAAACCTACCGGATTCAAGTTTTATCAAGATTCATTCAAGTACATTGCGGTTATGGCTGGTATTGCTGCATTGGGCTTTGTTGCTTGCACTGTCAACTTTGTTCGTATGCAATTACCAAGAAGTTTGATCATACTTCGTGGGCTGGATATTATTACCATAGTAGTACCGCCCGCGCTACCTGCCACCCTAACTATTGGTACTAGTATATCTTTGTCTCGATTACGAAAGAAAAGCATATACTGTATAAGTCCCAATCGTATCAACGTGGGAGGGAAACTTGATTTAATATGTTTTGACAAGACTGGTACTTTGACCGAAGATGGACTAGACGTTTTAGGGTTCCATTCAGTTGAAGGAAAGTTTAAAATATTACACAAGGCCCGTAATAAGGAAGATAATAATGGCAGTAACAGTGGTATGATGATTGCAATGGCTACATGCCATTCACTCAAGTCTGTTGATAATGAATTGATTGGCGATCCGCTTGATATTAAAATGTTTGAATATACCAAAGCCCGGTTTATTGAAGACCATCACGAGGAACGTATTTCTGTTATTGATGACAAGACATATCGCACGGTTAAAACTTTTGAATTTGTGGCAGCTCTGCGACGAATGAGTGTCATTGTAGAAGCATACGAAAAACGGTTGGTGATTCTTAAAGGGGCACCAGAGATTATGGAACAAGTTTGTGATACTTCAACCATCCCCAAACGGTTTCATGAGATGGTGCATTTTTACACTCACAGAGGTTACAGAGTAATTGCGTGTGCAGCTAGGGAATTGGACACTAAGAAAGATATCGACAGGGTTAAGGCTGAAATTGATATGAAGTTCTTAGGGCTGATTATTTTTGAAAACAAGCTCAAACCAACGACTACTAGTGCTATACATGAGCTACGCAGCGCTAAGATACGCACTTTGATGTGTACTGGTGATAATGTTTTGACTGCTATCAGCGTAGGACGCGAGTGTGGACTCGTCCGACCTAACTTCCAGGTATACGCACCACATTTCAATGCCGAACAAAAGATCTGCTGGGAATGTATTGACAACCGTAACCTGGTACTTGATCCTGAAACGTTGAGACCGATGCCGGGAGAAGGAGCTTATGATAAATATACTCTGGCCATAACTGGTGACGTGTTCCGTGCAATACTGGAACACGGGTCAGTAACACAAATACAGGCAATGTTAACTCTAGGCACTATCTATGCTCGTATGTCTCCTGATGAGAAGCATGAGTTAGTAGAAAAGCTGCAGGAACTAGATTATACAGTTGCGTTTTGCGGCGATGGTGCTAATGATTGTGGTGCTCTTAAAGCAGCTGATGTGGGGATATCACTTTCAGAGGCGGAGGCCTCTGTGGCAGCGCCATTCACGAGTCGTAAATTCGAAATTGGATGTTGTGGTGACGTTATTAGAGAAGGCCGGTGCGCTCTTACCACAAGTTTCAGCTGTTTCAAATATATGAGTCTTTACTCGGCTATCCAGTTTGTATCGGTCAGCATTCTTTATGGTATGGGGTCCAATTTGGGTGATTTTCAGTATCTTTGGATAGACTTGTTTTTGATTTTGCCTATAGCTATCTTTATGGCGTGGTCAGATCCTTACGAGAAACTAACTCCCAAGACACCAAATGCTAATTTGGTTTCTCGTAAAGTGCTCGTTGCACTGATAGGTCAAATTGGCTTATTAGCTACCGGTCAATTCATTTTATGCCATATTGTTCGAGAGTATTCCTGGTATATTCCTCCCATTAAAGGTGGTGATGGTGCCGAATTGGCAAGCTCTGATAACACCGCTTTATTTGTGGGATCATGCTTTCAGTACATTTTCATTTCTGTTGTTTTGTCTAAAGGTCCTCCATTTCGGCAGCCAATAGCTAGTAACAAGCTATATGTACTGACTGTCGTTAGCGCAACGTTATTTACAGGAGTATTGCTCCTTTTCGTTAATCCTGAATCATGGTTTGGTAGTCTCATGACATTGTCTCCGGTATCATTGTATTTCAAAGGCCAGTTACTTGTTATTATGGCGGTTAACTTGGTATTTTGTTGGGTTTATGAACACTCTATAGCTCCAGTCTTGGCCAAGCTGATTTTCAGAATTAAAGAAGGCTTAGGAATGAAGAAAAAACGAAAGAAGTACAAGTTACTTCGAGAATCACTGCAAGAATTTGTATAATAATAAAATGTAATATGAATAATTATAATTTATAATAATTGCAATGAATAATAGATAAGCATAGCATGAATTTTGGCTCCAACCAAAATGTCGTTAAAAACATATAACAATAACGTGTTTCTTTAGTGTAGCAGGTCTTGTTTGAAAAATATTTGAATTGTGAGATGCGGACATTTTTTCAGGCTGATCAAACATGAAACCTCACATACGATATTTCCTGTGGATGCTACACCATCAGGTCGAAACCCAACAACCATAAAAATGACAGTTACAACTGACAAAATATAAATATGTCTGGCTCAGCCATCCAACTAGATGGCTCTGGTACTGGCTCTGAAATCATGCATTGGATTTGAATTACCTGCTGTTTCTATCTTGATACAGCACAATGAACCTCATTCCTGGTATGCGATATAGAGTGCCTTACTTGAATCCTGAAAATGAAGTTGAAGCCTTGTGGAACATCCGCTTTTGGGAAATACTGGGCGAGTCTTGTATCAATGAATTGAAGAGCATACTATCACTGAAGGTGGCCATTCAGGAACAAGCCGAGTACATGGCTTACTACCAAGGGCGTCTGAGGGTCAGTGGTACAGAGATCACAGCTAATATGAAGCTGTATGAGAAGTATCAAAAGAATGCTCACAATAGATGGACCCCACAATTACATTATAACTTGTTCAAGAAGTCTTTTTCATTACCGGTATGGGCAAGAAAAGCTTTCAATATAGATAAGCTGGAACTAGAAGTTGAAGATGATTCGACAGATTCACCGACCAAGAGTGACAGTAATCTTCCTACTTTTGATAGAACTTTTAAAGACTTATACGAAGATGGACAGCTAGACTCCAGAACTTTACAAGACTGTTTGGAAATATTTGGCGTTATTTTCCAGCGGAGATTTGGTTTGCCTTTCCACAGAAAAGGAGCAGGGGAATATGAATACAACATGAGTAGAGAAGGAAACGAAAGTTACAACGCAGATAAAGAAAATCTTGTGAATTTAGATAGTTGTATTGTGTATAATTATCCGGTTTTTCTTGGTCATTCTGAAGGCACATATTTGGGTAATGGGCTATTGACCATGCGCGGTCGGTCTAGATTTTCGCAACCTCAAAAGGCCGAGAATCAAAATAGTACGCATCAAGATGAACTGGAAAGTCAGCAATTGCAATCCGAAGAAGCAACTTTTGAAGAAGTACAGTCTGAAGAAGTACCATTTAACGAAGCGCTATTCGAACAAGCACAATCTGAAGTAGGGCAGTCTGAAGAAGTACAATCTGAGGAAATACTTATTGAAGAATGCCAAGACTTACAGCAACAAGCTGGGCAACAGCCTGAGCAAAACAGAAATGAGCAGACGAGACCTCATGGACAAGACGTAAATAACTTGAAACAAAATGAATCTTCATATCTTTCTTCCGATCAAGTTCCCCAAAATTTGCAGACTAGTCGTCACGTCCATCTAGAACTAGTCGATGAAGAGAAAGATGATCATACACCCCAGAAACTTCAGGAACCCCAGAAACTTCAGGAACCCCAGGAATCCCAGGAATCCCAGGCACTTGACAATAAACAATATGAGCAACAGGATGAACAACAAAATCAACAGCAGAATTTACAGGAGCAACAGAGTGGCCAGGCCCATTTTTTTGTGAACACACTCAATCAATCTACGAATCAGCCGCTTGACGGGCATGCTCACTTTCAGGGTCACTCTGAATCCCATTCAACTGATCTACTGCCTGCTAACAGACCAATAATGTTTATGGATCCTATACAAAGTTCAAATTTGCGGCATGTAACTTCCCCCACTCCAAGCCGTTCCAATCAACCTAGAGTAGGAACACTGCGACAACAAAATTTCACTGAGCAATCTTTATCTTTGCTATTTCCTACTCAGGTGCCAACAAGCACTTTACAAACCTCTGCTGGTCAAAGGTCTTTAGAGCCCATTCAGACTTCTACACCATTCCACATAACTGCTGGGCCTGACCAGTCTTCTGCTTCATTTCAGTCACCAAATCAAGATAACTCGCCATTGCAATCACACCATGCCCCTATTCAAGCTTTCATTTCATTACAACAACCTTTGGTCTCCGTACAGGCTTATACTTCACTTGACCAAGGTACAATTCCTGTGCAAGCCACCATTTTTATTCAACCTTTGACTCCAATTATTGCGTCGTTTTCGTTGCAAGCGTTTCCAGTTCATGCCGAAAATCCTGTCTCAACTCAGCCACTCTCAGCTTCCACCCAGTCTTTTACCTTAGTGCGGCAGCATTCGGCACCTATTCAAATTTCAAACTCAGGTCAGCAGCCCTTTGCCTATCCTCGGGCTCCCATATTATTTGGCCAGCCTCTATCGTCAGCTCCCTCATCTCAACAGAATTTAGAATCTATCCAGGCAGTTGTATATCAAGATGGCGCGGAACCTATCGAGGCTACTTTTTTATTTGACGGACATTTAGAACCAGCCAGGACGTTAACACCAGTGTCAATAAGACAGCTGCCGACTTTGCAGCCTGATTCTCAGGAACACATTGTCACTGACCAGGAGCTTTTTCGGCGACTTTTACGGGATCTGCTTAAAGATTTATCAAAAAATGATGGCCATGATTCACAGAAACAGGCAAACAGGCAGACGCGTGGTCTTTTTCATAGTCGATGTTTCATATCTTGGAATTTCTTGAGAAATTTCACTGTACACAAAAGGTATACTGGGTACCGCCCCAGAATGTCAAGAAGGCAGTTGTTCATGTATTCATGGTTCAAGTCTCGAATTATTGAGCGTCCCACTCACAAGAATGATGGCATGAAAGATATTGACATGGAGGATTATCAAGAGCTAGAAAGTATTAGATCAGGCTGGATGGAACCTACTATAGGCGAAAATACAAATGATCAAGTGCATCATCCTGAAACTCTTCGGAGCGAAACAGTTCAAAGGGATCATATACAGCGGAATAATGCTAGTGAATGGACTCGGTTCCGTCTACCAGAAGACCGGGATCATAACGTGACACTGTTTCGAACGTTCAAAATTAAAAGAAAAGCTAATCATGGACGGTGTCTACGTCTAAATCGTCCAAATGTGTTTCATCAAACTGGTAACCGTGACGAGCTCAGAGGAAATGCGTATAAGAAATGGGCCTCTACGATAACTATCTTTTTTTATGAAGAGGAGTTGATAGATACTCACTGCACACATGTCAGTAGTATATTGCATACATCTAAGCAGGTTTTTACAAATGGTCAATCCGGCTAAACGAGCATGACTAGTCATAGATACCTCTGCAGATCTTCAGATACCTCAAATTCAATTTACCATATCATATTTTATGATAAGTATCGCGTCAGTAATTCTTTCAATATTTTTTATTCATTATTTAAATAGGATGTAAAACTGTTTTTTTTATGTGCTGAATATCCAAAGTGAACTTCTCAATGTTTATTGACACTTATACCAGAACATTCATAGAACCATATGGTCGGCCTATCACCAAACAGCAGGCAGGAGAAAACATCGCCTACTGGACATCTCAGCGGGACATACTTTTAAATGAACTAAGAAGAATGAAATCTGTAAGGGCCGGGAGCTTACATGACGCTGAAACACATCGTCTTTACAAACAAACAACCTACGACCAACTACAATTTTGCAAAGAGATGGTTGAAAAGAATGAAACCAGGGTAACAAAATTCAGATACTAGCACGGATTCTGATTGGAAGGGTAATACTCATGTTTTCACCTCATGATAAGTCGTGAGGTCTTATCTCCAAGATTTGGGGTTCATTGATCAGTATGATTCATACACGTTTGAGCCATTAGACCCACTCATCAATAAATAGTTTTCATAATATCATTGATAAGCTTATAATTGTATTTTTTTTTTTTTTTTTTTTTTTTTTTTACTTCAGCCTTACAAAACAGACTGTCAGGATTTAGAAACGGGAGCAACAAACAAAAGGAATCAAAATCCATGTAGCTGTGGCACAACATGAACCCACACAAAAAAATGAGGCCTACATCCACACAGCAGTTTCCGACGACAAACATGAACGTAAGCACAAAAAATTATTGACCCAAATCCGTTTATTGATCTCAACAAGTTGTTGTGATAAGACTACCCTGAGCGACAAAAATTTAACCAGTTCTACAATTCCCGTAAACAATACCAAGATTTTAGAAAATAATGCATTGAATGAGTTTCTGTTTTTTCATAAATTACAAGACTAATGATCCCAAGGCTTCTTTAAACCCAGCATTACTTGTCCATCCTATAACTTGTTAGATCCTTTAATTCATCAAAGCTAGCCCAAATATGCAATAACCATACTTCTCTTATTCTGTAGAAGATCCAGAACCACATTGTAGCACCCAACCCTTTGGCAATAAATCTATGGGTCAATGAAATCTTTGGAAATGGCAGAGGACCTGCACCTTTCGGGAACCCTGCAGCCATCTTTAATATTTGGTTTTGGTCGCAATGAAACTGATAAGTGTAAACTTTTGAGAAAAAGCTTTAAATTCATTGGAGAATCAAATTCATCATCGATGGAGTAGAGAAAATGTGGTGCGGCTGAACCTAAGACAAAATTTACCATTCCTATTGTCGATCGTGCGAAATCAAACTTTTGAGTGTGACCAACGCTAACTATACACACACACAGCTTTAAAGTGAAATTTCAAATTTGCAGAACATTATCTTTGCATTGTAAACTTTCACATCAGTCCTTACAATGGAGAACACGCTGAACACCGTGCCAGAGACACGGCCGGAGGCTGTTGATAACATTATCAACACTTTTGAACGATACAACCCTGAGAACATTGAAGTTTTACAACAGTATGTGCTGGCACAAGCTACCGATGGTACATCAGATATCTCTGCCAATCTGGCGCTGTTAAAACTGTACCAGTTCAATACCCATGCCACTCGTGAAAGCATCGTCCTTATAATCCTAACCAAGGCTTTGGTGAACTTCTACAGTGCTGACTTCCCTACGGCCCTTCATCTGCTTCCAGGCTACGTGTTGAGCGAACCTGCTGTCGATGCATTTTCTGCTCAAGTACAAAAACTTTTCAAGCTTCATGGATTACTCAGTACATCCAAGTACAGCGATTTCTGGGCAACTTTTGAGAGTGATGATTCATATGCTGATATTGTCGCTGACGTTTCCAAGTTCGAGGACGAGTTGAGAACTTCTATTGCTAAAACTGTTTATGTGGCTTGCAAGCAAATCGCCGTATCGGTTTTTCAACAATGGTCTAACCTTAGTGAAGCCAAATTCACTGAATGGGTTTCTCAAGAATTAGGCTGGGAAATTAAAGACGGATCAGTTATAGTGCCTAACAACAAGGATAATGAGATCAAGTTGGTGGTGACTACTGAAGAGGTCAAGTTTGAACAATTGAACAAAATTATCAAACGGGGGTTTGAAATTAGCGTCTAATGATATATAATGGATTTCCAAATTCAGTATTCAAAGCAATAATCAAAATGACATAACTATAACATAAAACTATATATATATATATATATGATTATTCCTAAAGAGAAAAAAAACGTCCAAAAAAAACTGGAAAAAAAAATAAAAAATAAAAAAAGCGATGTTGGAAATAAAATAGGGTTCAAAAAAGTAAACCTGTGAAAACCCATCACCGTTAAAACAAAATATAAATAGCCGTATCTACTGAGGTCTGGTGTAGACAGGATGTTGCATATCCACTGGATGTTGTGGTCCGTTCTGCGGCATCGGGAATAGCATGGGTGGAGGAGGAGGATAAGGAATAGGATATTGAGGTAGATGAGCAGGTGGGTGATGGCCAATCATGTATCCAGGGCCAAGAGGTTGTGGTTGGTACCCACTGTGAGGAAGTGCCACAACATGTGGGTTTGGGGGTAATTGTGCTAGCATATTAGGAGGACTATTCAGCCCTCTTGGAGGATGGGTTAAGTTATTTCCCATAGAAATTAGAGACGGTGCACTACCAACGCCATGCACCAATCCTGGTTGAAGAGAAGTAATTGGATGCTGTTCTCCACGCAAGGCACGCTCTTCGCGGTCGGCCTGCATAAATTGGTCAAACATAGACGACGATTGCTGAGAATCACCAAAAGATTTTGGTTTGAAACTGGGCTTAGGTAAAGTTGATGCAGCAGGTGAGCTATGAAAACTTGAACCTGCAAATTTTGACCCTGGTGACCCTCCATTGATAGAATCATCCAGCGGCAAACTTGAGATGTTTTCGCTGCTTTTGCTGCTCTTACTGCGAGGCTGTCCTGTTCTAACAGGGGTGCTGATAGGTTTGGTCTGCTTTTTTTGATCCAAGTCTGGAAACAATGCTCGCATCAAATCGTCATCAGGTGACCCACTCTCCTTACTATTGACAGGAGTTGGAGTGGATCGTTTGGGCTTATTATTCCCGTTGTTGTTACTGTTATTGTTGGTATTTTTCTTCTTATCATGAGATTCTCTGGGAGTTTCTTGACCAGTTGATGGTTTGCCGGTAAACGGTTTCTTCCCATTCTTCTTGTTCTGTTTCTGTTTGTCATCAAGCTTAGGTTTATTAAGAGCGACTTTCTCAGGGTCAGTATTCTTTAATGCATTCTGAGTACTTGTGGTCTTCTTATTCTTCTTGCCGCCACCGCCGCCGCCATTGCTGTTACTCTTGGGTTTCGTGTTTGCATCAGGCTTGATTGTATCTCCCCTAAGGGCAGACTGAACAATAGCAGCATTGCTAATAAGCCCAGGACGGTTCGTTATAGATTGTGGTTCCGTTGCAGCCATGACTCTTTATTGAACTTGTTTAATTTGTGGCTGGTCTGTTGCTTCTCTCTTAATGGGGATTTCAGCCCCACCAAAAAACTATTACTTCCGGTCAAGCTTCAGACAAGTGTCAATAAAACTTGAATATTTCGCTTTCGATAAATTATAAAGAGGATGATAATGCGTTTGCTGTCGTTGTAAATGGTTTGTTCTGGTGTTCTTTATCATATTTTGCTGGTAAAGTTGTAAAGAAGAAAGATCGCAGTACCAGAAATTTGGGTAGTGCAGAATATATCGATATTACTAGTTTAATTTTCTTATTACCTAGGATCATGATATCATCTAAAAATGGTCATTGCAGTAAAATGTGTGTGTGTAGGTATAATATCAGATCGAGGTCATGTTTAAGTCGCCGACTAAAAAACCCATAATACAGCATACTTCGGGTACATGCTAGTATACGTACGTACGTACATAATACGTACAACACAACTAACGTGTGTTTTGACAACTCGCTACACTATAGTTAAGTGTTGTGCGCGCTAGAAAACATGGTGCTTCATAACTCGAAATGGGACAAACGGGCAAAAAAACAGTACTATAGGAAGCACAATATAGTGCCAGGTTGTTCTGAGGTTAGTAAGGAAGATGAGGATGGTGGGAGTGATCATGAGCAAGATTCAAGTGACGATACAAATCAAGCCGAAGAACTTGAATCAAATCTCTGGAGATACAAGCATGACGAGGAAGACGAGGAAGGTCAAGAAACAAACGAAAAACTTCCTATGGAACGTGTCACAGATCCTTCAATAGTATCTGATGAAATTGATTTTTTCCCCGAACAAGATGAAAGTAAGTACCGTGATTATGAAGCTCTTGTGCGTCAGCATGCTGAACGAGAAATGAAAAAGAGCAAACACTCCAACAAGAACACTACGATTTTTATTGAGCATGATGATGAGTTCGAACAATTGAAAAAGGATATTGACCATAATGAAATGGTTAGGCACATCAAAAAAAAGTTTGGGCGAAAATCATCTGCCAAGGTAGCTCCGGTTACTAAAGACAATACTGATGAAGTTGATTTTGATGATTTTCTGAATGAAATTGATGGGTTGACTACATCTGAAGCTACTGATTCCAAAACTTCTAACGAAGTTTCACAAGCTAAAGTGAAAATTGATGAATCAAGGCAAGACTGGTTAGATTCATTAATAAATTAAGTCATTATTTATTTATATACAAAAGTTGGTATGTGCGTTTTATGAGTGAGATTTTTGCGATATCATGGACGGCAGTACCAGAATATGTTTCAAAAAATATGAGCATGATTTCCCCCTAGATTGTTTGGCACTTTTTGATATCGAAGATGAAGTTATCATTATTGGTGATGCGCTTCGTTGTGGTTGAATTTGAGCAGCAGCTGCGGCTGCTGTTGATGCTGAATCTATAGCCATACGCAGGCTGAGGGCTGTGAGTAATAATGCGTCTGTCACAGTTAACCTTTCAGCATCTGATGATTGGTATAAATATCTTGAAAGTCTTTTGGATCCACCTCGAGATAAACTGTCCAGTAAAGTGTCTGATGAACTGGCTGATCCAGTATCTGATGAAACTGTGTTGTGCTCAACCAGTTTATTTTTCATTACTTTTCGTCTGAGATTATTTGAAATTGAATCCAAATACTTGAGTCCCAATAGCCCTTGGTGATCGGTGAAAACTGTGATTTCATTTGAATCTAATAAAGCTAGTTTGACTTGTTTCCTTACAAATACCCATTTATGCCCCGATGTTTGTATCCATTTGCCTATCTTGGCATTGGTAGCTTCGTCTACTACCTTATATGATGTTGCACTTTCCTTGACTAATTTCCATGCTACATTGGTCAACAATGAAGATGTAAGATCAGGTTCAGACAATGATCTTTTTCCTAATGGAGATGTTGATGCAGATTTGTTCATGCTTAATAACGGAGTGGCTCGCGACGTGAATGCAACTCCTGATTTCGAGTATAGGGCGAACCAGTTCTTGCTGCTAAAATCGTTCCCATAAATGGTAACAGCATATACCTCATCAGATGTGCTAGAACTTAACGATGAAGAATGCATATGTGGCAGGTTATTTGAAGTACATGTAGAACTCATAGCGAGTCTTGATCGCTTTTCTCGTTTAATATCAAACACTGGTAATACAGTATCATCAAGATGCTTTTGGATCTGTAAGCCTGAGTCCTTGACGCGTCTGGCGAAATAGTAAAGCTCAGACGGTCGTTCCATGATGATTTGAAAGTGTCCCTAGTACCTGTAACGGTGGCTGATATCAAAATGAACAAGTTCAAGGGAAGCAATTGTATATATATTGGTGGATGGCAACACTTCTTTATAAGGAGAAACTTCCCTCAAAGCAATGCAGACCCAGGATCCAAGATATACGGTCTCCGCTGGCCAAGAAAAAAAAATAAAGTAATTACCTAAGATCGGTACTTTAAAATGAGCCGGTCAAGGAACTCCGAAAAATGGGCGGCCTGCCGATCAACGAAAAGGGTTTCTTTATTAGGAGATTTATTACTGTAAAGAAAGAGAACCCCAGATAAACTCAAATTCCGTTAGTACACTTGTGGTATAGAGTTAAAAGGTGCTGACCAATAATGAATGTGACTGATATGGATGATCAATGCAGTGTTTCGCGGTGGTGATCCCAATCTTATTAATATATCGGAACACCGTTAGACTAACAATTAAGCTAACCGTTCCGACTATGTATGGCTTTTTTTCCTACCAGAGAGTCCGGGTGAGCTAGCGGAGTATACTATTTGCCGGTACTCCTGAAAGCAGCTGTTTGTAACACCACCTGCAGATTTGTTGGTAGGTACCGGTACCGTTATAAGTATAGGTAGCAGATACAGATACGCGAACCTCTTAACAAGTTCAAATAAACCTGCAGAGAATTCAAAGAAGAGCCAAAAAAATTTTGAAAAAAAAAAGTTGACAAATTTAAAGTTTCAACCTTTTTTTTGAGTATGCTTTGGGGGGTCAAATGACTGGCTTAAGTTACTGTAGAGTTTGACAACTTGGTTTGTTTATGATGAAAGAGAGTGAGAGGACGGACATCTTAGGGGGCGTCTCATTATTTATATAAACATGTATGTAAAGCTATGTTACAAAGCCTAGGTGTTGTCAGCTCACAGCCTACATACTAAAATTATTAATCAGCCCCCATATGCTCGGACTCGGGTGTTTGTTTTTACCGTTGGCGATGACGGCTTTAACGTGCATGAATAAATATCCGTGGATTATCAATTGATTCGATCTTCTTTCGCCGCGGAGTTACGCTCAATAGATCAAATTTTTCTCCCCTAGTCTGACTCAGCGCTGATAAATCTGTTTTTTTCTTTGTAATTCTTTCCAAGTCTTCATGAGGTATTGTTTGTAATACTTCAACACCAATACAAAAAGTGAAAGCGACTGTCACCACACATGCCTTGAATCTAAGTAGAGCGATATTCAGGAAACTCAGCCTCATAATAATCCCATTTAGATTGAATTTCAATCGATCTAGCCATACCACACTAATATTTTTAAAAATAGCCCCCGACTGAGTTAGCTAGCTAGTTTATAACTAACATTTAAAGAACGCATACATATGAGATGACTAACATAAATATAGTGCTGATAATGCGGCACGCATACTTTGCACCGCTTTTATTACGACCCTGATGTGGTGCTTACACTGCCTTGGCTATATGTATGTAACCCTTTCGAGTGGTATTGTAGCCAAGTTGAGTCGGCCGTTGCAGGCTTGTAGATCATTAGTCTGAATTTCAAGGCCAGTAAATTTTTTTGGATATTTCCTATTTAGTATATTTAATCCCATTTAGCACGAATAGTCCAAGCTTAGGTACTCACATTGTACTAAGACTTGTATGGTGAGTTCCAAGTTACGCCAGTAGAAATTTATATTTATAGCAGCTGAACTAACCTATTTGATCTCGTTTAGTACGAGTAGGCGTGCTCAGGTACACGCATTGTACTCGAATTTGTTCGGCGAGTTCCCAGTTGCACCAGTAGAAATTTGTGTATTTAAAGCAACTGAACTAGTCAATTTGATCCCGTTCAGTACGAGTAGTCTACCCCACGTTTGCACATTGTGCCTATATTGCTTGGCGAGCTCCAAGTTACACCTGTAGAGTTTTGTGTACTTATAGCAATTGAACTATTCTATTTGATCTCATTTAGTACGAGTAGTCTAAGCTCAGGTAAACACTGTACTGAGACTTGTTCCGCGAGTCCCAAGTTACAACAGTAGAAATTTGTATATTTATAGAAGCTGAACTAGTCTATTTGATCCCACCACAAACAGGCCATCCCGCGTTTGCGCATTATGCTTCTACTGCTTCGCGAGCTCCAAGTTACACCAGCAGAGTTTGTGTATTTATAGCAGCTGAATTAGTGGATATTCCAAAGTTGGATTTTATAAGCTATATAATATAAATACTAGTAGTTGAATCTATTTATAATCATACGGCTATGCACACCGCCCGTATGTTGAAGTTAATGAAATGAACAAACTCCATAACCACTGGCTAGGTTGGTCGGTTGTTTTATTTTTCCTCGCGTGCACGTATAGATATTAAACCATTACAACCGGTTGGTGCTGTTGACGTTCGCGTTTAAGTCGCTGTCGACGCTGTGCCAAAGTTTCAGTCTCTTGAGGGCCGTCATTTTCCTGAAGGTCGACTATGCTATGAGCCATCTGGCTATTACGTTTTTCCTGCTTAAGTCTATGTCGTCTGGCCCCAAGCGTCTCTTCACCCTGTTGTGATAGCGGTGAAGACGGGGCTAGCGGCTCCAGTGTGGAGTATCTGATATACTGGCTGTTCCTTTTACTCTTAGAATTCACACCAGAGTTACGGGCCATTTTATGCATGTAAACTTGTTCCTGGTACCCCTTATTTGCCTGGTGCTGTAGTTCTAACAAAGATATGCTTTTACGGTGATCTAATGGGTGCATGCTAACGTATCCGTTATCACGTACAACTGGCTTATTGCTCTGGAGAACGTCCTTCATTACCATCTCCTTCTGTAATTTCCTGCCAGCCTTGCGTAACTCCAACTCTTCAATTAATGAAGATGGTTTCACGTTAAATCCGCCCAAAGTGGATGAGGTTGTTCCCAATTTCACTTTATTAGCGATATCCTCAGGATCATACGAAATGAGAGCCAGATGAGATGACAAAACTCCCTCGTCGTTGGGTTCTTCCAGCCCATCCTCATCGCCATAAATTGATCCATCATGTCGTTTACCTCCTTTCCATCGATCTCGGCTACTACCGCTGCTATAACTACTGCCTCTTTCATCATTATCGTAGTAGTTACCATCATCGGTTCTCTTCTTTCTAAACGGCCATCCCCATTTACGTCTTCCGTTCTTTTTGGAACTGCTTACGCTGTGTCCATCCGCGTTACCGGCAGTCTCATTTCGCTGCTTGTCATACTCGTAATCTCTTTCGTAATCGCCGTCGCTTTCAATTGTAGCACGATCACTGTTGAACGAGTTACTCCTGTAATCACCACCAGTGTAATCGTAATCACCAACATCTTCTGACCCTACACCACTGAAGTGACCATCATGACTACTAGGGTTCCCTGTAAGCTCGCCTAGCTCGCGAGCCATATGCATCAAACTCTGGCGCCTGACTTCGACAGACTCTTCGCCAGAAGCATACAAGCTGTACCGCTGTGAATACGCAGCCAATGAACTACGCCGGCGTAGCTTCTCATATGCGCTATTCTTGGTTTTCTGTGATAGTAATGGTGGCAGTCTTAGTTGGACAGGTATGGGTGCAGGATAGTAAGAAATGCCAGGTTCGCCAGCAGCTGCCACATCCAGGATCGATGGTGCTGCATATGAATGTCGTCGGTTATACTCTTCATCCTTGTTAAAGGGCCGCATGGGCACTACCATGGGTGGTGAAGGTAAATCATGTTCTTTCAACGGCGGCGTGGGAGGCAAGTCGGGGCCACCGTTACTACTTCCATCAGAGCCAACTAACATAGGTCCGTCATGTAATTCACTAGATTTTAGAGACTCTTTAGAGCCTTGTGATAGATCATCAATGTTACCCTCGGGTCTCTGCTCATTGTCCTCAGAGTCCAAATGTTCTTGACTGTGTTTCTTGACTATCAAAGGTTTCTCCGCAAGCGCAAGTGCATCTGGGCCTGAGCTTTGGCGTCGTGGCGTTGGATGATACATTTTGACATTCTCAGTTTCAACGTAAACGGATTCAGTATCAACTGCCGATTCATCTTCTGACTGAATCGCACTGGCTCGATCACCCTCTGGTGTAATTCTCTCTTGCGTAGCTGGCTGTTGGTCTAGGTTTTCTGAGCCTTGTGATACCAATTGAGCCAGTTTACTGAACTCTGGCTGTACCAGATCATGTTGTTGTTGTCCATTTTTTAATTTTTCTTCATCTTTTTCATCTTTGACTTCTTCTTGGTTACCCAAAAATGAAAACTCTTCTTCAAGCTCAACATTCCTACTCTCCTGTGGAGCAACCGCTTCTTCGTATATTGCCTCTTCGAGCGCGCTTTCGGTGCTGGTGGGATTAGGAGATCGATTGATATTGCTGTTATCAAGTTGTGTGTCGTCAATATGTACACCATCAAAGTCTTGGAATATTTCGGAATGGAGCTCAGCTTCAACGTGTGCCTTGGCCATTGCCTTTGAAGCCTTGGAAATAGGTTTAGGTGTTACCAAGACAACAGGGTGATGGGGCATGTTACCACTAACATTTCGGCTTGATCCAGCGCTACCTGCGCTGCCAACTGAGTAAGAGTACGAAACTGTTCTTGATTGCTGTGACTGCTGTGAAGTTTGTCTAGATTTAGGTTCCTCAGCTTCGACGGCCTCCTCGCTAGTATCCGAGGCATGCGAGGGTCTTCTCGGAATGATGCTAAGCCGCTTCATAGTACCCATTATCAAGAAAATATGCCCAAAACCAAAAATGTAACAACCTTCAGCTCACCAAAAGTGGTGTATGTGGCCTAGCTAAATACCCAGCTACAACAGCACAAGGTGTAGGTTATGAACCAGTACTGTAACTCTAGGCAGGAGCGTATGGTGTGGTGGTGGTGGTAAGGGTAGTGGTTATTATTATTATTTTTATTTCGAGTGTCGAGCCCAATGCTGAATCCCAAACGGGTTAGCCAGCCGCTAATCTAGCTGTATACAGATAAGCCCACGCTTGAAATGCTTACTGTGTGGTAGTTAATATTGGTGGTGCGCCTAAAAATAAACAATATTGCAAGCTAAGCTGTTTTTACACGCGGTGGTGGGAAAAAAAAATATAGCGCTATGGCTATAAATCCCGATCTCGTAACTCCAAGCTTAGTATGTAGTGGTGCGCTTACAAATAAAGCGCGCAAGTCAAACTGGTTAAAATGAATAAATGAATGAATAATAAATAAATAAATGAATGGACTGATGGTTGGGGCTCCTTTTTTTTGGTAAATAGAAAATTTCAAGGAAGATATATGATTGTATGGCATTTTACGTGTATTAATTGTTGTGGCGGACAAAATCAGAGTTTGGATGCTGTAAATTTAAAGCCAGTAACTAATACTCATAACTAGAACAGTTGCAAGACACTTAGCACATACATTTTAACCCTTTCGTCAACACATTAACGGTATAGTAAACTGGCCAGGAACATTATTTTTGAGCTACTCCTGGTTTCGTGGACCCAGTTAGTCTCTTTTGCCTTTTGGAGGAGAATTGAGCATCTGCAGGTCCAGTACCACCAGGTCCAGTCCTTTAACAGATACTCTTTTGCGGTATGCTCAAAATACACTCTCCAAGCTACGTATAGAATTGCAACATGCATAAAGTATAATTACATGTACGCAAGCAGGAAAACAAAAACTTAAACTAAACACGACTATGAAGTAAAAAGTGGGTTTATTGTGGAACTGTGAAACTCTATTAGTCAATTACTATAATTTCGCCAGTTTTGGGTAGGGATTCTCCCATTATTTTTTTTATAAAAATTAAAGAACCAGGAGAAATGAGGGGTTTATGTAAGAAAGGAGTTTAAAAAAAAGAATAGCCATTGACATAAAGAAAGGGATAAAATAAAAAATGTTTTCATCAATCCATTTAAATGACAATGTTGCGAGCAAGCTTGTTCTTGTACTCCAAAATAGATCCATCCCATCTAGTGACAGTCTTATTCTCGCACACAAAGATATCCTTGGCAATCTTATCCAACAATCTGAAATCGTGTGAAACTACTACAACACCACCGCTGAACTCTAAGATAGCATCAGCCAATGAATCAATTGTTGGGATATCCAAACCGTTAGTAGGTTCGTCTAATAAGATCATGTTAGGAGATTCAATAGCCAATAAAGCGAAAACGACTCTTGATCGTTGACCCTCAGATAATGTCATCATAGTAGCAGTTTGACCTTCACCGGTCAAACCATAACGACCCAACTGTTGACGCCAGTATTGATAATCCTGTGAAATATGAGAAAACTTTTGTCGAACAAATTCAAGAGCGGGAAGACTCAAATCAAGTTGATCCTGAGAATGTTGTGAATAGACACCAATCTTCAAATGAGTATGACGACTGACTCTACCGGAATTGATATTTAATTCACCAGTCATAATCTTGAGTAAAGTTGATTTACCCACACCATTAGGCCCGACTAATGCTATTCTAGAGTCCATATCAACACCAAAATTTAAATTCTCATACAACGTGTCCTCAGGGTTACCAGAATATGAAAAAGTAACATCATCAAATGACAAAACTGGTGGTGGTAACTTATCGACATCTGGAAATCTGAATGAAAACACCCTATCAGGAACAACTTTTTCAATCAAACCATCAGCCTCCATCTTATCGAGAATCTTTTGACGAGATTTAGCCTGTCGTACCAAATTTGCATATGTACCTGCAGACGCAATGAACTTCTTGATATGAGCAATTTCTTCCTGTTGTTTAGCATACTGCTTCATTTGATTGGTCTCTTGTTCAGATCTAGTCTTTACGTAAGAATCGTAGTTACCTCCGTACAACAGTAACTTGGTAGATCTCATATCAATCATGTTGCTACACACACCATTAAGGAAATCCTGAGAATGACTGACTAAGACCAAAGTACGGTCCCATCGCTTCAAGTACTCTTCAAGCCAGACACAGGCTTCAAGATCCAAATGGGCAGTAGGATCATCTAAAAGCAATAAAGTAGGTCTAACGAAAAGAGCCTTTGCAAGAGCAACACGCATTTTCCAACCACCACTCATATCTTTAGTTTTCTTGTTGATAGTCTTTGAGTTGAAACCTAAACCATTAAGAATAATAGCGGCTCTTGATTGGAAAGTAGAAGGATCCAATCCATCGATACGTTCATACAAATCTTCCAAAGTAGGGTCTTCAGGACCGTTCTTTTCCAACAACTCTTCGACCAGAGCTTCGAGACGTTTCAATTCCTTTTCGGCAGCATCAATAACCCATTCCAAAGCACTCATCTCAGAGGGATTGGCAGGCTCATTCAAAAGATAAATATCAATAGCCTCGGGAACAGGGTATTCTCTAGCAGCAATAGCCTTAAGTAAAGTAGATTTACCACATCCGTTACCACCAAGTAACCCGTATCGTCGACCGAAATTCAGTTCTAAACTGGTATCCTGCAACAACACTTTACCGTGGAACACTAAGGACACGGAGTCTATCTTGATATCTCTAGATGTGCCCAAACTTGCCAAAACACCTGTGGTAACACGGTCACTGATCCCATGTTTGTCTTCTTGAAGCTTCAATTTTTCAAGCTTTTCTGCAGTCTCATCAGCTGCAGTCTTCTTGGAGCCTGACTTGCCGGGCTTGTCAGCTTTTCCCTTTTCAGCCTTTTTGGCTTCTCTTTTTGCCTTCGACGCCGAAACCATTATACTAATATAAACAAGCAAAAAAGAATTTTTCTGTTAGAAAAAAAAAATTTGTGCTGAAAACCTAAAAAAAATTTACACCTGCAGATCATCGATATCGATATCAAACAAACCCATATACAACATGCGCAATATTATAGATACTGGTGTATACGTACTATGTAGATGTGTAATGATATCATCGTACCCAGAGCCGCGGTAGTTGTCTTTCCAGACACCCAAACCAATTTTGGAAATTTAAAGTGCACGTGACGTTCTATAATAACAAGTTAAGTGAATTACAATATGTTGTATCTTGAATATATATTACATTTATCAAATGTATGTTATGTGCCAAACGCTGGCTAATTTTTCTGGGGTTCGTAAAATCGTTATATTTCTCGTTAATAGATGCAATGTAGTTGGTAGTGATTTATTGGCGTTCAGAAATTGGAGTTAGCGACAGTCTATTCTCTGAGTACTGAATACTGTCACCAGAATCACCAACTGACAACGTATTCTGTGATGGTAAGGGCGGTCGGGAGTAAATGGTGATCGTGTTGTCATCGTGACCCTTTATTACGCTTGATTTTCTGGAAATAATTGATCCACGACTGCTCGCACTACTATGCCGACTGAACTGTACAGATAATGACCGTGTTGGCGTTGAACCACCACCGCCGCCGCCGCCAAATGACCTTGACGACCTCGTGGAAGTAGACCTAAAGCTTATCAAGTCACCATGGTCGTCGTAATCATCAGGAATCTCATTGACTTCATCAATCAAGTCATTATAAATATCATCGGTATCATCACCCAGCTGTACATTACCCGTTGCGTGTGAGTAAAACATCTCTTTCCGCAAGTCATTACGGCCTGGCCTTTTCACCACTTTGTGGTAGTGTTTGCCTGAACCATCATTCTCGTCAGGTACTGCTTTATAATAATATTTCGCTGATAGATTCCTACCAACATGTTCATCGTCTTCAAACGAAAACGTCGACGCAGCATCACCAGCGTCGTTTGGCTCGTCTGCATGAGCACTGGGGGCCAAATTTCTACCCGAATCCTGTAAAGACAATTCCTTCAAATCGTCACTCGCAAGATCTCCTCCGCCCACAGTAGTCAGTGTAGCTGTAACGGTAGGTGCGGTAGGTACAGTAGTTAACGGTGTAGCGTTAGCTGTTGACGTACTGTGACGTCTATTATACCCCCACTCGTAAGTTTTTGTGCCGTATATAGACCCGGCATTCCTGTAATCGTCCTCCCCTGTAGACCTGCCAGCGGTGTTCATGCTATTAGAGATATCGTCATCTGATTTCCGTATAAGACTCATAGGGTTCAACTTCTTTTTCAAAGTCGATGTTGATCCCATGCTGTGTATGGCCGGCATACTGCTATGGTGGTTTATCCGTGTCTTATGTAGAGACATGTTTGAAGCAGTCCGTTTACCACTGTTTCCTGGCTCAGGAATGCATTCCATCGTCATGGCATTGGTAGTACCACTGGTGGCAACTTCAGTACCGGTGATACCGGTATCAGCGCTGACCCTTTGCACTTCATCTGACCGTGACCTTCTATGAGATCTCAACAATCTCATTGTTCATACAATGCCGCCTTGTCCATGAATGACAGCACCCCCGTTGTAATATAACGTAAATTCGCCTTGACAGCTGCGGTATTTATAGTTATCGTCACAGAGTGCTAGCATGCGCGTTAACCTCGTAAAGAACTGGGGCTCTTGAGATCGATCTGGAGTATCTGGTCACACCAGTTACTTTATATATACGATATGTACTAGTATGGTAGGTAGCCAGTGCTGATACTTAAACACACAGCCCTACTACAGGTCATATAATGCCGAGTATTCACAAACGTGTGGGGCACTACTAAAAAAGTGTGGGAACGTGGCTGGGTTGAGATGTTTTACGCACCACCACCACCATCACCTCTAATAAAGTACATCTGCAGCTGGTACACAGCCGACCAGTAAACGATGATGATTTGGATTAGTGTTCAAGTCGAACAATTTTATTTCATAAATACGCGTATGAGCGCGCGCGCGCGCGCGTGTGTGTGTGTGTGTGTGTGTGTGTGTGTGTGTGTGTGTGTGTATGTGTGTGTGTGTGTGTACGTGCATGAGCGGTTTGTTGTTTATTTAAATGTACATAATGCTAAACAAACCTGTAACGGCCTCATTCACTGCAACATAGAGTTCGTCTCCATACTTATACTTTCTTTATACATGATTCGTAACAGCCTGTATCTATGCAGGTCCTCAGGTTGAAGCAAAGAAAAATAATGGTAGTCATAAATATACATTAAGTTCTTGCGTGGTCACCCAAATTGTTCTTGTTATTGTTAACTTTTTTTCATTTTCTTTTTTCTTCAAATGACATTTCTATATCTCAACAGTATCTGCGCAATGGTACAGGTATAGGTAATTGGAGACCATTTCAAATGTCACTAACGTAATCACACTGGATGGCACTGCTCTTAGCATGTTGGTACCCATACCAGAATAAAAAGCCCTTAACCCTTCTTCGCGGTAAATAGTCTTTGCTGTACGCACTATGCCTCTATACTTGGGTAGTGTACTTGTCTGTGTCACTTTTGACTGGGATGCAGATGATGATGATGATGAAGAAGAAGAAGAAGAAGAAGAAGAAGAAGAAGTCGATGATAATGATGCAGATGCAGATGCAGATGGTTGTGGTGATGGTAATTGAATCTGGTTTCTTGTACGAATAACCTCATGGGGATAAGATAAAGCAGATGCAGATATTTTGCTTAGTATAGATGCAGTTATGACTGCAATTGTGCTTTTGGTGTTGAGTTCATTGTTGGATTTTTGAGAAGCCTTTGGTACTAATAAAGCTTTAAATTTTTCATACAAGGGGAACTGTACTGCAACATGGGTCAATCCTAGCAGCGCAGGACCTAATCCAGCGTAAAACACCCGCATACCTTCATTGCGGTACATTGTGACAAAAGCATTCCATGCGCCTGTATAATGCCAGCCTGTTGATGAGTTCTGGCTCATTAATCTAGTCTTGACCACCCATATTGGGTTAGTTAATAGTGTTGATGCTGTTCCGGCCGTCACTGCAGAAACCGTGTGTATTATTACTTCCGAGTACTGGTGCCCGTTTCGACTACGGTGCGATAACAGGTACCGTTTAGTTTTCTCATATAAAGTAAAGTATACCGACCATGTTGGAATGTACCCAATAATTATTGGAACCAGCCCTCGATACAAACCAGGAATCTTTTCTTCGCGGTATATAGTGCTGAGAGTGCCAAATATTCCTTTATACTTGTGCTGCATGGGTTGTCCAGGGACAGTTAGGTCTTTGGGATTTGTCATCAACCCTCCTTGTGCTTGTAGTTTTGTTTTGGCAACATCTAATGGGCAAACAATGGTACCAGCAACAATACCAGCTATACCGCCCGACAGCGTATTGACCTGGTCAGATGACAGTAGGAACCTGTGGGTCGTCGGTATGTCCATGGTAGATGTAGATGTAGGTGATGGCATAGGAACATCAATGGGTAAAACTTCAGCGGTATCAGTGGTAGTAGTGGTAATGGATACAAATGTATTGGAAGAAGTTGGGGCGGAGTGCCCCCGTGACATCAATTATCCTGTTACCTAATGATAGAGTGCCCCAGTTGTATTCCGGGAAAATGTCAAACTGTGTGCAGGTCAAAAGATCAAAGGGCCAAATAGTATCCACTAAAAATTCAGTTATAACATGGAATTATTCACGATAATGTCGGCGGCAATGTTGATCGATCATAGATATCGATATAAATCGCGTACAATGAATGGTGGTTGGCAGCATAATTAAGCTCCAGTGTAGTTAGGCTGGTCATTCAAACTTTACCGCGTACTACAGTACTGCGCATGGGTGTGTGCAACAATTGTAATATACCTGAGGAACTGAATTTTTGGTAAGATCTCCCATCATATTTACATATACACATCAAAAAATGACCGAACTGGACAGTACGCTGGAACAGCTCCAGCGGATAATAGAGACCCAGATAGAACTGGGGATAATGATCCATGATTTCGAAGGTACAGCTGGAGCTAAGGAAGGGTTGGTCAGTCGAATGATGCTTTTAGGTCAAGAGTTGGAACAACTGAACAAGAGCACTCCTAATTTAAAACAAATGATTCCATTAGATGTTATAGAATACATTGAGAATGGACGTAACCCTGATGTGTATACTCGAGAGTTTGTTGAGCTGGTGGTTAAACAGAATCAGTATATCAAAGGTAAACAATCTGGTATGAAAAAGTTTCAGCATATTCTGGGATCAAAATTACAAACTGCATATCCTGATCTTCAAGATACCATTGAAAAGGTACTTGTGTAGTAGATTTGGTATGCTATTAATTTGGTGTTATTAGTATTAGTATTAGTATTAGTATAATTAATGTTATTTATTATCAATTTATGAAATTGAATGTGGATTATTTTTCCTTGGAGGTTGGTGAAGATGTTAACGATCTCATTGGAGATTCGGAACGCATCCCAGAAACCGGCGATGCAGAAGTGGTATGCAAGTCATTATTGTACAAATGGTAGGAGCTTGATTTATTGTGGAAAGCCCCATTGGTAGTACCATCAACAGCGTAATCATAAGGCGATTTGGATGGTGTTCCTATATCCGTATTAGTAGCGGTAGTGGTAGTGGTAGATGAGGCTGATTGTAATTCAGGTGTTCCTCTTCTGTCCAGAGCTCCTGGTGGAGCCATTGTTGAACCAGCTACAGATGCTGCTGCGGTATTTATAGAAGGTAGTTCAATATATTCTTCCATTTCATTGTCGATACTTTTGCGTAGCTTGACGGGTTTCGTAGATATACCAACTTCAATATAATCATAATACCATCTTGAAAATTTATCATTTTGGGTTCTTGGCAATGAAGTAATCTTCATTGCGTAGAACAGCATGAATGAAAGGCATGCTCCTCCAATAAGGTCCACGAAATAATGATGATTGAGATACATTGTTGCCCACCACATCCACATGACGTGAATGACAAATAAAGGTCTAAATTTAGGAAACAAATGTGTCATGAATAAAGCCTCCATTACTGCAAACCCAGAATGCAGTGAAGGGAAGGCACCAAATACCAATGGAGACGCACCGAATGCATCAGTATAAAGATTCAATCCCAGGATTTTATCAATTTTAGCAAGTCCACCTGGATCACCAGGCATAGCATAATTAGCAGGATCTAGCTGATGGTTACGCTTGTACCATGGAGGGGCTGTAGGGAACACCAGTTGAATCACTACCCCGATAAAATTGGTCCATCCAAAGGCAAACCCAAAGTTTGGCAAAGTTTTTGGAGGTGCAAATAAAAATATTAATAGAGCAAACACAAATGGAGATCCATAATGAATTAGACCATAAGGAATCCAAGCCAAAATGTCCAAGAACTTTGTTTCGTAAGATCCAATGACTTCACTAAGATCTCCTCCGTAAAGAATAGTCTCTAAGCCGGGTAATACTCTGACATAAATGACTGACCGCCATGAAGCAGGTACCCAACGACAAGCATAAAAAAATAATAGCCAATTAACAATCGGCAAAGCCGGAAACCAAAACTGACTTGTTATAGGGATGAGCAGAACCAGTATTAACAGTAACCCAACAGAAGCTCTGAAAACAAAAGGAGGTTCCTCTGCAATGAATAAAACAAACGTAAGGGTACCGGCAATTATCAAGTATTGGAAATCGGACCATCCAATTTTATGTCTGCGTAATCTTGCCAAAGTAACGCGTATATCCCAAGATGTTTCTAATCTAGAGAGACCGGCACCGCTTACGGGGATATCAGCCAGAAGCCTAGCTCTGGCTGTTCTCAGCAAGTCCGGCATTAGAAGGGAATAATTTTTTTATAAATATAAAAAAAAAGGACTGTATCTAAGGTTGATGATGCAAAGCCTTCAAATGTTTTATTCTCGCTCAGTTAAAATAGTTAGTGTTTGTCCAAAGCATAATTTATTATACCAGGTAACAGTACCGGTATAAAGTTGGCTTATAGTGTGTGTGCAACTAGAGTACTACTACCTATTATTACTACCACCACACATACAATAGTATGTGGTCAAGCGATGATATATAATCGCGTACTAGTAAACTGTTGGTAATGTGTACATGCTGAGATTTACGCCTAAAAAAAATCATCATACATTAAAATCAGGAGGTTCAGCTAAAGCATATTTTGCCATCGAAACACATGTTGATGAGAAAATTTTGTTAATGTTTACACCACCGCATTCTCAGGTTTGTCACGCGTTAATATGTACGCGAGCGTTGTATAGAAACCTAGGAAATTTCTAAAGTACGAATTATAATGAAAATAGTAGAACAACGACGGCACGATCTACCGAACTTGGGCTTCTGATTTGTAATTCAGTATTCATTCGAACATCTGGACTCTAACACTGAACCCCATCATGGCTGAATAGTAAACTGCTGCGGTTTACGTACCAGTAGTAGATTGCTGCCATGGCTGTTCGCCTTGAACATGATCCAAACCGCCTTATTTTTGAGTATTAAGTTAGAAAAGTAGTAAATTATCTATCTATTCAGGTCCATGCCCATGATGATCTTGGGATAATAATAATCAAGATATCAAGTATCTATCAGAGTGACTCAGGCAGCTGGTGGGTAAATGGATATAAAGTTTGTTTATCTTCTAAAAATACGAGCAACAGAAAAAGTAAGGCTTTTTTTTTGTGTATGTGTGTGTGCGTGTGGCTATTCAACTATCCTTTTTCGAGAGGCATTCAAAAAGAAAAATACGAGCCGAGACAAGTTACAAAATAGATTAAAAATTCAAAGTTGCAACTTTGCTTTCGCAAAACTAACCTTTTTCATGAATATTCTATCCGTGGGCACACGCCCAATCCTGTGAGTTAAAAAAAAAAAAGGCTCTGGAAGTAATTATACTAATGTATCGGGTGCCCATATATGCCATTATAATATGGGCCACAGGTACTAGTAACTAATGGAAAAAACTAGTTCTTCACGTGACGCGTACACGTAATCAACAATTAAAGAAGCGCAATATATTCTACTTTCTTACGCCGTTAGTATGGGCATATATGGGTATATATGTAGCGCCCCTTACTAGATCTACTGCGACCACTTCCCGATAAAGGGTCTATGACATAGGCGAGGGACTGATATTCATAGCGAGTGGCGATAATATAGTACTAGTAGTAATACTAATAGTAGTAGTGTACCTAATAGTAAAAATTTGGTGGGTTCCTAAATTGTTAAGACCGATATCGGACAATTGCGATTGGCTGGCTCGGTAGTAACCGAGTGCGGAAAATTTTGCACCAAATTGGTACACGCACAACCGGCCATGCAGACAACCGCACCCGAAACGCACATCCCTAAAAGCCGACCATTATATTGTATATAGTGTGGCATAGTGGCAATAGTACATAACTAACGTCAAAGTAACGTTAATTAGGTAGTTTTCCTATGGGTATACCCGTAGTGGGATATATCACCGCCATGTACCCACGTAAAATTCGTTTAGTTGCTTTTTCCACCACACGCCTAACCCACTATAACTAGAGATTTATCTATTGCATTGTGCATTTATACTTAGCCGCTAAACTTCATTGTTAAAGGATGATCTTCATATTTTTTTTGTCAGGTATGATATAATGGCTTTTTGTTTTTTTGTTTTTATTTTTGTTTGATATGTCCTTTTGTGACCAGACCAGTTACTATCAATGACATTTATCGCTGGGTAATTAACAAGAAGAACCAACACGTACGTACGAACGCACTAGTTACATCTTGTTAAATCCGTGGAAATAACTAAACTAGTTCAAGCTAAGTAATTATACCCATTATCATTAGTCAATAGATTAACCAAAGTAAAAAAAAAAAAAGACCCCCCATGTTAGTTTACGTACGAATCCAACTAGCCAACTATTACTAGCTTTATTTGACACGGCAAAGCGCATTGTTACTTGAAAGATCAAACTCATGTTACAAGCTGTTCAGCCATTTTCATTATTTTACCGTTTTGAGACTTGCTCGTATAAATAAACTTAACTAGCATCGTGTTATATTATGTATTCATTAATGTTATTATTATTGCAAACTGTACAGTAGTGTCTAAGTTACAGGTAGTAACAGAAAGCGATAATGTAAGATAATAGAGTTTGGTCATTTTATCAGAGTTTCAAACGAATCTCATAAATCTGAGGAAGCAGCGAAATTCTGGAAAACTCTAAACAAAAAGAAAAGGTAACTTTTATCCGCCGCCACGCATACATTACATACATTACATACATTACATGTACATCACCACATACATAGCATAATATAAAGTGCTGCTGCTGCTACTACTGTACTACTGTGTTACCACCAAACATTCTATGTATATTTTTATGTATGTAAAACTAGCGTTAGCGTTAACATAGTAGTAGTAGGTGCTAGTATGAGTATAATTAACATTAATTAGTAAGAAAAAAAAGATCTGGGTCTTCTTCGGTTTCAAACGGCTGCCGCGGGTTTTTGTCCAGATTCTTCCTTTCTGAAAAAAAAAAAATAAAAGAAAAAAAATTTCTTTCTAAACATCACGATTCACAGCCTCCCTTTCTTTTTCCGTGACTTTCCTAGCTTCCCTCCCTTTTTCTTCCTTTCCCCTTTAAATAACCTCCTTTTCCTTTTCCAACACCCCAAGGCAAAAAGAGAGATCCTCAACTCACTTTCTCACGCACCAACTAACTAAGCTACAATAATAATAATACTAATAATCTGCTTACCCACAAGTTAGCGTTTTATTTTTTTTTTTTTTTGTATTATTATTTTTTTTTCCCTTAACTCCTATTATTGCTAGCTACTACTACATTACTCATTTCACCACCACCACCACTAACTTCTAAATACCATCACCACTATCCTATTTATCCCTCTCTATTTCCGATTTTTTTTTTTTGCTCCCCTTCCTCTCTCTCACTTTTTTTTATTATATTTCTACTTCCCTTTCTTTCTATCTCTCTCTCTCTCTCTCATTTTGCTTTCAACCAGGACTACATTTTTATTGTCATTATCGTTATTACCCTATTATTTAATATTTTTATTTATATTGTCCAGATACCATGAGAGCATATCCTTCGGAACCAGAGAGTTCGGCTCCTGCTTCCGCTACTGCAACTTCAACGGCCTCACAAGCATCTTCACAGACCACTTCAGCTTCTGCAACTGCTGAGTCGGAACACCATCACCATCATCACCATTCACTGCACGTTGTGAGACATCACCACCATCATTTAGCATCTCAGTCTTCTGGTTCGGGTTCACCCGTGGTCGTGGTAGTTGGAGGAGGAGTTTCAACCACATCATCTTCAGCTTCCCCTGTCGGTTCTTCGGCTTCCGGACCTACTTCTACAAGTTCATCTTCTTCTACATCTGCATCTCAACAGTCAGCTAACTTCCAGCAACAGCCGAAAAACGACTTCACTCCACCGGTGTCTCAAGTATCTCATCGGAAACTGTCTTCATTTACAGGGGTTACTGAATGGTCGCCAAATGCGGATGCTGATACAACTACAACTACTGCTATAAATTTAGCGCAGGTGGACTTGGACGAAGTTAATGATGTGGTGGTGTGTTCTTCTTGTTCTACTTCCCCATCATCATCATCATCATCATCACCATCATCATCTATACCAGGGGGGGTAGTCAAAGGTGGTACAACATTTAATCTTAATGCCAACACCAACCATCATCATCATCATTTTACTAATAATAATAACGCCACTGTACCATCAAGTGTTCACACTAGTGTCCAACAACCTATTTTTAATACCTTCCAAGACCACTCAATGGTCAAACAAGATCAAGTCCATGACCGTCGACAGCAACAGCATCGATCTATGATTGTTCAGCCTTCATCAGAACTCGCTTCATCTTTCCGCAAACAACAACGCGTCAGATCGCGATCGTTGCCTAACTTAATGTTTTATGATTCAAGAGTGCATAAGAAACAAAGATCTAATGCTAGCCTTAATGAAGCTGCTTCTGCGATCTTACCGAAAAGACAGCACCAGCAACAACAGCAACAACAACTACAACAAGTGAATGGTAATGATACTAATAATAATAATGATGATACTATTAATGTTAACACTAATGATGAGCAACCACAACAAGATGATGTTTCGCGATTAGACCATCAGGATATCTTACAACAACAGCAGCAGCAACATGTTCAATTAGTGCAAGGCGTGCATGACCTCCAGACACATGAGAAGGAAGAGTTATCACATGGTCAATTGACTCAACCTCCTAATACAGCATTACCGATACCAGTTGAAGAGATTGCAGCATCGTGTGTTAAATCTGCTTATGTTGCTCAACTACCTCCTGTTAATACTAATTCATTGAAGGAAATTGACTTACAAGAAATCTTCAAGAATCCCCAATTACGTCATGATATCGTGTTCGATCCTCAACTTCAATTCCGTCCCAACTTGGATGGTGAACGTGGTAAAAGGAAACGACAATTGGCTGAACGATACTGGGATTCAATTGTTATTGAATGCGATTGTTTATTCACTGATAATGACCGTCACCATGGAGCAGATTTGGATTTATCTTCAGGGTCAAGATTGCCTGTATTATTCGATACTTTGAGAGATATTCTCTTAAGTTTATTACCTGTGAAGGATAGAGCTTATGTTGAATCTGTTTTGGATCATGAATTGATCATTCAACAAATCAGTAAACGAAGTCTTGATTTCTTGGGGTTCGCTAAGTGGCTCGCATCAATTTTCAAAGCTCATTGTGCTCCCATGAGAGATAGCTGGGTTGATCAAATGGTTAATCGTGTTGAATATGGAATCAACTCAAGATCATCAAGACGATTAGTTGAAGGATTAAGAATGATTTTTGCAATTTTGGAAGCTATGAAATTGGATGTTGCAAATCATCAAATTCGAACTTTACGTCCAATGTTAGTGGAAACTGCAATCGAATTCGAACAAGATTATTATACCCAAATCATTAATAAGGGGAAGTTGAATTTTGCTGATTCATTAGAATGGTACAAGAACCACTATACCAGACTTTTCCCCAATTTCAGTAACTCTTCGGATGATGAATATCGATCTGTGTTTGTTTCAGGTATGTTATCATTATTGTCATGTGCAAACCCTGATTTCGTTGTTAGCGAGTTCCCTTCATCATTTGGATTCGATTATTCAAGATTATCAGGTTTCAGAGCAGAAGTTCGCAAAGTTGTTTGCTTACAATTGTGTGTTTCATTGTACAATCAAATGCTTACCAGCAAACGTATTGTTGTTAAGAATCCAAGCGAAGATTGCACCAAGTTTAAACAAGATGTTTTGGCAATTATTGGTGATTCAAGTGGCAATCCTAAGTGGACTAAGAACACTCATGTATTGGCCTTGGAAATTGCTAGAAGAGTGGAAGCTTTTGAAAATCCTAACGTCAAATTACCCAACCAGGGATTACTTGACTTGGCCGACGGATGGCTCGCCAAACATTTACAACCCAAATCCCCAGTTTACAAGTTGATTGAATCTAAAGTTATTAATGAGTTGGATAAGGTACTAAACATGGCCTTGCATATGATGGGTGGGTTAGATTCTCAAATTGTAGCAACCATGAACAACATTCCTGAGTCTATGATAGTGCAACCAGAAATCAATGTCATGGCTGATAAACTGATTGTATTGGTAAGATTCCACTGGGGTGTGTTTGGGAAATTCTACGCTACTTATGTTTCTAAAACGGTTGAAAAGGAAAAGCGAAGAAGAGAACGCAAAGGTAGAAGAAACAGTGACGATGATGAAAATATCACTAATTTCGTTGTACCTCAGTCCCAACAACCTTTGGATAAGATTTCCCCTCAACATGAATCAAATAATTTGTCTTCAACAAGAGTAAGACAGCCTAGTACGTGTTGATGTATTGTAGAATATTTATTTATATGCATTATGATATTATTATATATATTGTTTCCCCTTCTTTTTTTAACCCCGTACTGATAAATTCGACCCCTGTTGAAATACAGGCAATGCATATGAATAGTCTTAGTAGTGCAACGCGAGGCATGAGCTGAACTAGCTTGTTTATTCTACGATTTTAATCTACAGTATTTAAGAGATGATAAGAATTTTTTTGTTACTAGCAATAAAATAAAGAGTGCAAAAAATTTTATGCTTACGTAAACAATCAAAGAATCCAGCTGGTTTCTGTCATAATTTTTCTTAGCACGGGTTACCATAGTCTGGTCACCCTTATTGTAGCTCAGCCCTGTGTCTGCTAGTGACCATACGCGCATGCAACTTTCATTCTAGTATAACTACAACAAACTGTGTGTTGCAACATTTGGAGCAAGCACGCTCGACTTACCTGATAAACTACTCGTTTTTTTACTGTACCACCACACACCAGCCTTGATCGCGATCCTTAATTTATAACCTAGATCCAGATCTGTAGCTAATACCCCTTAAACAGTTGCAATACCAATTTTTGGAGCATGTCGTTTTTCAACACTTTCAGGTAAGTACTCATCATCACTACCACTACTGCTGGCGCTTTGGTATGTGTGTAGAGGTTCTACTATTGTTACTAACTTCCTGTGTAGCCGCGGGTTTCGGTCGTCTAAGCGGAAAAACGGTCCTCCTAATACTTTGAACCATCCTAATACCAGTTCATCAAGTTTACATTCGGTTGGTAGTTCTCGAAGCAATGCCACAACAGCTACTACCGGTACCACGGGTAACACTGTCTCGAGTGCAGCTGGCTCAGCAGGTGCGGTTCAGCAGAAGCCGTTGTTCCTGTGCCAGCCGTTTGTGCGGGCCGCTCTAGTGAAGGGAAGTTTCCAAACGATTGTTATGATGCCCAAATACGTTGACGTCAATGAATGGATTGCTCTCAACGTGTTTGAGTTTTTCACGTACCTCAACCAGTTCTACGGGGTAATCTCTGAATTTGTCACGCCGCAAACGTGCCCCACGATGAATGCCGGCCCGGGTGTTGATTACCTGTGGATAGATGCTAATAAAAAACAAGTCAGATTACCGGCAAATATATACATTGACTACGTGTTGACCTGGATGTCAAACCTATTTGATGATCAAACGCTCTTCCCTACGAAACAAGGTATACCGTTCCCTGCACATATAGGTACAGTGTTGAGACGGATATACACCCAATTATTCAGGATTTTTGCTCATATTTATCATAACCATTTTGACAAAATCGTCCATCTGTCCTTAGAGGCCCACTGGAACTCCTTTTTTGCCCATTTCATATGTTTCGGTAAGGTCTTTGATATGATGGATAGACAGGAAATGGCTCCTTTGGCGCCGCTGATACAAGCAATGGAAAGTCAAGGGAAAGCATGAACATTTGGAGTGGAAAAAGTGATTTATTATTATCATTATGGGTAGAAAGGAAGTGGAGCAGCAATGGTCATATTTATCTAACCAAGACAATAAAAAAAAAGAACATTTGTTATGGAAAATGCCCTGGTACATGGGAAAATCAACTGTTTCCATCCGACTATGTAAGTAAAATATTGCCGAAAAAAAAAATAGTATGGCGAACTATGTATTTAAATGGTATTGATAATTTGATATTATTATATTTCAATTTTCCTGATGGTTTTACGGTGTATGAGCAAAGATAATTTAATTAATATCATTAATATAAATAACTATGTACATTATGCAAAGAAATATTTAGATCCTTTCAACTCGGTGACATCAAAGTTACCTCTTGGAGGAACATCTGGGAATCTGAGGGGAACCAATACTTTGACATACTTTGAACTTGGCGAGCTTGTGATTTCATCTAGTAATTCTTCACGCTCTTCAAATAAGTCTGAGCCTGTTCCTTCATGTTCGGTGGAATTAAATCTTACATGACCACGTTGACGAGACATCTCACGTCGCGCCTCAGTGGACTGTATTATACAGTTCTCCAAATCTTTTGGATCCCATTTCTCGGCAATAGTCACTGGTGTTACCATTTTTTTGCCCTCTTCAGTTCCAAGTGATTTTCTTCTGTGGCATTCCTGTTCATACTGTTTGGCGATTGTTGGTATCTCTCCATTCCCGTTCTCGGTATATTTCCTACCTTCCTCGCTTTTGTAAAACTTCACCAATGCCTGTGCAAAATCTGTATCGTAGCTGATGATCGCTGACCGTACCATACCACCGTACCGTCGGCCAAACTCATCACGAAGCTTTGATATCAGATTGATTTGATGCAGCTTAATGAACATTTGTCGCAGAATTTCACCCATCTGGTCAACATTGCATGCATGCGCCCAGTACGAATCATGCACCGCAGCAAAATCGATCCCGGCGTCGCCGCATCCAATAGCACTGATAAGCATATGGGTAGCATCAAGTGAATGGATATAGTTGGGCGGAAACGCTGTGCGCTGTTTACGGCCACTAACTTCCTTCATTGCATAGGGATCGTTAATAAACACAGTTTGCAGCGATGTCACAACCTGTCGACGGGCCAATTGTCTGTAAGGCTGTACAACTGGTAATCCTAATGGTGTAGTCCAAATAACCGATGACATGAAATCAGCATCAGGTTGCTTGGAATCCTTTTCCTTTCTGCCTCGCTTCTTTGGCTGAGCACCACTGGAACGGCCATTGGTAACGACAACAGAGTTGGAAATCCTATATGCACATTCACTGAGCCAATCTTGAATCAGATGCGCACCATAGAACAAGCTTCGTACAACCGAAAAAATACATCGCGCGATATACCCAGATACTCGGTAAACGTCTTCATCTGAAACAAGATCAGTATTACGCAACTTGTTGCTGACTTGCGTACGCGCACCAACAAAAGTTACCCCGTAGACATGTGTCATTACAGTTTGCTTAACAATTTTTCTGGTCAGTTTCCCGTTGATCAGCTTGGCGTCCTCGTCGCCGTTGGCAGCATCTTCAATCACCTTCTCTTCAACCATCTTCAAAACTCTTGAGTAGACATCTTGAGGTGAGTCTCGTGGAATCAAATTAACCTGTTCGGCACCTTCCATATCACCACCTAGCGCAGCGTAGTGCTGTAACCCGTTACAGGAACCGTCCTGGTGTACCGGTAATCGGCACTTGTAAGTTGTAGGGTCGCCACTATTGATAGCGTTACTGATCTCAATACAAGCAGCTAGCACCTGCCAAGGAGCTTCTCCATTTTTCCACCAAGTAGCATCTTCGTCGAGAGGAGATTTTGCAGTTTTTATAACATGCTCAATGTTATCATCGACAAATTTGACTCTCTCTTCAAATGACAGTTTATTCACACCGTAAACATTTGCCAAATGGATCTTGAGCCAGTTCAACCCCCTTTCGCCCAACGGTTTGGCCTCCCAAAACATCAAAAGACCACGACTGACATCGTTACCCAAGTGGTTCAAGTGAGGAGATAATGGGTATGCCCGGCCTCTGAAATCAAGATTGTGCGGCATGTAAAATCGTTCACCCAAGAACGCTCGAGCAATCTCCAACTTGTAGTTCATATCGCATCGCTGGGTATACAATGACATGTTACGGTTAGTAATGTAACGACATTGTCTGAGCCAATCACGTCTAACTGACGGGTCTGAATCACGAGGTGGCTCGGCAGGTAGCTCAGGTTTCACTTCAACTTTTTCAGGAATACCAAGCATATCTTTGCCAGAATTCCAGACTTTAATAAGAACTTTGAATACACCGGGGTTAATCGTCCATGGGGTGTTTCCTAAAACGTTCAGACCGCGGTAAACCAGGTTCATTGATCCCTTTTTAGATGCAGCTCGAACATATGCATTTTGTTCGGGCGAGTCCTTGATTCGCATGATACGCGACTTAGAGTACAAGTATCCGCCCTTGTTGTACGCCTGCCATGGCACTGGTGGTACAAGCATTGGCAGTAGCTGTGGTTGCACGATGGCTCCTGAAAGGTTATCACCGCCAGTAAACATGTTGGCAATTTTATCATGTACTTTGATAACACCTAATCGCATCCCGCTCTGGTACATGTACCCGTGGTAAAAAGCCGGCGCTTTGCCCTCAACTACTTCCCCTGTAACAGGGTCAGTTCCCTTGACAGTTACCCGTGCGGTTTTCAACAACAGTGATACCAAAAAGGATCCTACTTTAGCCTGAGTTTCCACAGGCCAAATACTATCCTCAACGCCGCCAGTGTTGCTGATGCTATCCTCAGTAGCCTTGTCAAACGATTTGCGCAGTTCCTCTACAGTGGTACTTGAAGTTTTCAGCTGCCTTGAACCCAAAAACTGTTTTTCTCGTCGTGCAGCAATTTGCGCGCTGGTTTCTCGCTGCATAGCTTGGCCTATTGATAAAACAATTGATGCCAGTCTCATACCTTCTTGCAAAGTTTCGGCATTACTGGCCATCTTGAGCATCTCCAAAATCGTCAACGTAGCTAGTGTCTCTGGTTTCAAAGACAAGATGTATGGTGAATATTCTAGTCTTTCCCTTACCGCGTCAGCTGAAACGTACTCATTACGAATCGATCTGGGCACTTGTGAATAAGTGTTATATTTTTGCAACACTTTCAGTTTAGGGATTTCCTCGTTGAGACGCTGTACCATGAGTCTATGCCAGTCAAATAATAAATAGTCCAGTGATTTGAACATACCCAGAACTTGTGCAGGGTTACGAGAAATCTGTTTCTCAATCACTTGAAATGCATTTTTCCATTTTTCTCTAGCACTGTCCAATCCACGAGTTTCAATGTTACGCTGTCGTTTGTAGTTGAGTTCTGTCATGATTTTCTCTAATTTCATCCGGTCTTTGGGATCAATCTTGTCGTATATTTCTAAGAAATTGATAAAATTTTTGGATTCAAGATCTTTATCAGCAATCAATGGTAACAGTTTGGCAACAGTGTCATCACTTGATACTAACCCTGATAATGCAATACGGATGGATTTCAATCCGCTAGTTTTGATGGAGTCAACTTCTTCATAATCTCCCTTCTCCAATGAGGGGATATCAATATTGGGGTCTTTCAATCCTTCGTTAACCAGTAAGTTGTATGGATCAGTTTCCTCTTCCGCCTCCTGCAAGCTTTCTGCTGTTGATGGTGATGATGATGATGATGATGCAGTTGATGAAACGGTGCCATTTTGTGTACTTGTATCCCTTGGATCATATGATAGCATTTCTCTATTAGTCTTTTCTATAGCTTCCCAAACCTTTTCAGGGACCTGGTTGGGTGCTAACTTGCAGTCCTGAATTAAATCTGCGAGACAGTCTAATCCCAGAACCTGAACTTGTGCTAAAGTCTCACGTAATGGTCGACCATAAACAGTTTCATAAGTGTCCAGGAAATTTTTCAATGCATCTTTTTCTTGACGGTTATACAGAACTCTAATTATATTTGCATCAGTAACAGCATTTCGCTCAAATTTCGGAAGTTTCCGCGATAAATGCTTGAGTCTGACTTCTACCCCTTGTAGATCCTCGGGATCAAGTTCAATGAGACGTTGTATGAAGATGTTTACTGCTGCTGTGATATCACTGGAAGAGCTGATCTCACCTAACCCTGATAAAACACTCTCGGCACGTACAAGATTGTTGGACTCCAAACACGCTTGGAAAAGAGTCCACAAATGCGCGTGATCTTTGGTGAACGCACTCCGGTCAATCATTTCATTGGGCGTCGACCATGCAAGATTAGGCCCATCACTAGAGAACAGCTCATTAGTAGTCCGTAGTGGAATTTCAGCTGCTGATGATGGCGGTGATGGCGACGACGACGATGGGGATGAAGATGACGAAGACAACGACGAAGAAGATGCAACATCCTTGCGTAAGGTATGGTTATACCGCAATATGGACGTGTGAGATATAGTCCGTAAAGTATCCCTAGCCGTATTGGGCCGCCAATGGGACGACCGTAACCTTCCCACGGACTTCATGGTGCAATAAGCTAATGATAATAATTTTTTGTCAAATTTTTTTTTTCATCACACACAGGTTATACCGGTGTACCGGGCGATCGTTAGTTTGGTATTCAGCCGTGCGGCCACAAGTGTTACTATCATTCCGATCGTTGGAACTTTAGTATAACATGTAACCTGTTGTACGTACGCGTACGTACGTAAGCTTAAGAGTTCCCACAGTAACCAGCTTGTATGTAAATAATACTAGTAGAAAACCTAGTTGCTGGGTCAAGTACAGTGAAGGCTGTAATGTGGATAAAAAAGACATACTCAAGCTATAGACCTGTGATTTAATTAATATCCTATTAGTAGAAATATGAAATCTACAGAGAGATCTGGGAACGCGCACAGACGTAACAAAAAAGTAAAGTAACTGTGTCAAAGGAGAGGGCAGTAGTGCAACACCTATCTTAATAAATGGCACCTAACCCCAAATCAAACACTATCAAGCTCTCACTATTGTAAAAGTGAGTACTAATGATTTTTCTGTTCACTCTATGTTGCTTAAGTGGAACATTCTCAATTGGTATTATTGTGCTAGTCTTTTTCGTACGTATACATGAGCAACCTTTTCAAGCCACCGTCTATGCCTATAATTCTACTAGTACTTACTTGACCGTTGGAGAGATACCCGCCGCCCTATGTTCTATTGTTATACCACATGTCCCGTTACATCACGGGTAGCTGGCTAAAGGCGCCTGTAGGCATAAGCTGACGGGTACAACGGGCACTAGACAATCACGCATTATTGTTCTGGCTTTAAAACTCGTATACATATAAACGCCTACAACTTCTAGAACTTTTCATGAGGCATTTAACGGTTATGCTTCCAGAAATAGTAAATAAGAGTCGAAAGTATCTTTTTATGCTACCACCCTGCACCTGCACCTGCAGCTGTCCCTAGCGCTGACTGTGATCCACTCAACCGTAATATCATGGTGATAATACGGTCGAACGGAACTAACAGTTCCTGAACCTTACACTTGAAATGGCTTTCTTTTCCGCTCCTTTTGTGTGCCTTGACCCCTTGCATACGCATTTTGTGTCACAGTGATATTAAAGTTCTGTGCACAGACCATTTGAGAAAGTAACCGTTATAGCATAGCACTGCCGCATGTTAATTATGAGTAATTACCCCTGTTATCATTATTTTAATGCTTCAATCCATCTTTACTAAGATAGCTGATCAATTGATGAAGCGTTATGATATCCCTGAGAAAGTACAAGATCAAAAATAGTAGCGAGCCAAAAGGATACAAAATGCCATGAATTCTAGTTTGAACCACTGAAACCCTAACTTAAGATCTGTATCTCCACAATTGATCTAGCAGGCCCCAGTAACCAAACCACTTTAAAAGCATTTTATTTTGGTAAAAGTTGCAAATGCTCGTAGATAACATAGTTCCGACAATGTACTAATTAAGTTCATTGGGACACTAAAATAACCCTTAAGGGTAGAAAACTTAACGGTCTTTATGAAAATGCATCACAAATCAGTTCCACTCCTCTGAGTATTCAAGAATGGATCTTAGGAGGGTCCGGGCTTTCGGCTGCGGGAAACGGCCTGTACACACACCGGTGACTCCATTAAGCTTTTTTTTGTCAATTCTTTTTTTATTTTTGCTTTTTAACTAGCCCTTTTCAACAACATGGGTTCAGTTGTACTCTTTTTGCCTTACAACACCGGTCATGCAGTAGTAATCATGGTATACTCTTAGCATGATAAATATAGCTCTGTTCTTTTTTGTGTTTTTGCTTTCCTTCTCTCCTTGCACTTGTATACATCCAAAACGGTGGATACTTTTTTTTTCTTTTGCAAGTATATATACCGGACCCATAGACGTGTTGTTTTTTTTCTGTCCTCTACTTTTTTATTCCTACTAATACTTGTTGGTATTTTCCTTCTCAAGTATATTGCTCCTCAAATTGCGTGTATCCAGCAAACCTGTTTTGCCAGTCATTCATTAAATACGCATTGCACACCAACAGAGACATCTAGACGTACTAATCATCTGTATCCAAATCAGTGGATAAGTTGTGCATTAGAAATAAGAAATCATCACATCTAACGCCAAAGCCTGTTATCTTTATCAGAAAGAAGTGTAGCTAGGTTAGCTAGAGTGATTTAATTTCGTTTGTGCATCATCATCGTCGTCATCGTCGTCATCATAATCACCATCACCATCAGGTACCCCCGGCCCTTGTTCAACAAAAGTAAGTATTCATCGTATAAAATTAACCCAATACAAACGTGGGAATATGCCTGCCGAAGTGTGCCCGAATCAAACTGGTTGTGTTACTAGCATTATCTAGCGACCGTCTGCTCACTCGTGAAATGGTACGTTCTAGTGGCTGATCATCATCTAGATCTACTCTCAAGCTGGCTTAGAACGATGGCGCTAAGTGATGTAAGCCAGATCTACAGCACACTGCGGTGGGTACTGATTAAATCCGGCCATGATCATGAGGGGTGTCAGAAAAGAGACACGCGCGCACGGTCTACCACTGGCACAAGCTAATGATGTTAGCTGGGCCGCGGCGAATTAATTAACTCCCCGGGCCAAGGACGTTTGTTTTGTTACGGTTTTTTTTCTTTTTATTTCTTTTTTTCTAACTGAACAGCATTTGAAAACATAGTCTTGTGTTCGGCCGCTACCTACAAATTACAAATACTTCGTTGAATCTCTCTACCAACAGATAACCAGTACTGAGATCTCCCAAATCTGGAATTAACAGGAGTGGTGAGAGAGAAAAGAAAAAAAAAGCGCTAACTCACTATCAATATATTAGATATCTGTATCAGCGATAAAATTTACCGGGAGCGCCCGAGCGAAACAGCATCTAACGTTTGTCCATTTTAGTCGCTTAACCGGGCACTACTGCAAGGGAAAACTTCAGAGTTCCACTTTTATCTGCAACGGGTCATTAGAACAACAACTGTATATATCCTTATATACGCCTGGGACTGTATCTATAACTTGGAGAGCTCTCTCCGGTAAGACTTCCGAGATATCTAAAGAGAGATAAAAAAAAGATTTGGCAAAGAAGCATTACATCATCTGCGTATAAAACAACAAAAAAGAAAACAAAAAAAAGAAGAACAATAACGCATAGTAAAAAATTTGGCAGCTTCTGTTGCTCTTTGGTGTATTTTACTTTTTAGGGCACATTTGCCAATTGCCGTCACTGTTGTTGTTTTTGTTCGCTTTATCATTTGTTTCTTTTTCCCTTGCTTTTCCTGCTGGATATTATTTTGTGTTAGCCTCTTGACGTGCATGATCGACTGAGAAATCTGCGACTATCCAAGGGCTATTTAGCAGGTAGGACCAAATATACTATCAACAGTTACTACTACTACCACCAACACCACGACATTCAAATAACTGAGAAGTGCATACAACTCACTTTGTCAAAATTTGACTGATACAAGGAAATAAAAGTGAAAATAAAAAAAAAAAAAAAAGAAAAAGAAAAAGAAGGGTCCATTTTGGATTTACATCTGTTTTTCCCAAAAATCCGTGCCCTCTCTTGCAGATTTTTTTCTCTTAAAAAAAAGGCCTCGATATTGTTGTTTGCAAAAAGCTCTCATTATCTGTATTCCTTTTTTGGTTTTATTGCAGCTAGCTCAAATACTAGTGTGCCTTTTTTTTACCTACTGTATCTGTGAGTGAGAGCGACGGGGTACTACTACACAGACGCACACACAAAATAAGCACTTTTCTCACGGAAGTGCCGCCATATCAGATCACTATCAACGTCGCGCCCAAGAATTCGTTGATCTTCGGTATCGTGGTTAGTGCTCCTACCGGTTTCTCTCTCTCTTTTTTTTTACCCCATCAAAAATAAGAAACTAGTGTCCCCCTTTATTTTGGTCTGTCCGTCTCACCACCGAAAGTACACTTTTTTTTCGAAGCGTCGTCGCTCGCTTAACTTTTCCTCCCTTAACTACTACTATTGCTTCTTCTCCAAGCCCCCCTTTGTGCATGGGACAGTCACCTTAGCAAGTGGGACTTGGATTTACACTCTAACTGGTTCTTTTCATTTCTTGGACACTCTGATTACTCAGTGTATGTCTACTATAAAACGCGTCCACTAGTAGTACCCAAGAAGGAAAAAAAAAACCTAGATTAGAGATAGAGCCCGTATTTTCCAAGTTAACTGACGGGGAAGAAGAAAAAGAAGAAATACAAAACAAGAATCTGGCTTTGAATATTACAACCGGGCTGCTCTATTATAATGGCAGATTCTGAGAGTATTTATTCTCAGAACGTGCCGTACTCGGGGTCGCCAACACCAGGTAATTCACAATGGATTTCTCAAGAACAACAACAACAACATCAACATCAACAGCCTCTTCAACAACAGTCTCTAGATTATCAGCATTTCCCTCAGTACTATCAACAGCAGCATCAGTATAATCATCCACAGCACCAACAACAAGTGGAGTATGTTGAATCTGTGGGACATCAGTATTTACCCTCGGACGGAGACAATGCTCTTTATTATTCGACTGTAAATCATCATCCTTCTGTTGTATATGAAGCTACTTCTTATCCTGAGTATTATCAAGCTGAAACATCGTCTCAGCATCAACTTTCGCATTCCCCCATACAGTACGCTCATTATGTGAACCGTCATCAAGAGTACCAACAAGTTATCAACAATAACAATATTAATAACATCAGCAACAATAACAATCATCACCTGCAACAGCATACACCAAGGCCGGCCAAACAAAAAGTGGGCTATGATAGTGTACCGGACTACCAGCAGAATAAGCATTTGTCATCCACTCCAACTACACAGATCCATCTAACTGGAGGAGCTAAGCCATCACCAATACCCAACGCCGCTTCGAAACAATCCACAGCGGTTAATGCATCTACTACTCCTACAACACCACATTTAGGTATGCCTAGAAGTGTCAGTATGACATTGGGTTCGCGGTTTTCAAAAGCTGGCAAATCTACTACTTCTGCTATTCGAAAGAGGATTAGTCCTGAACAGACTGCGCTGCTGGAACAGCGATTTCAAGATAGACCGAGACCCGATAGAGAGTTTCGAGATAATCTTGCAAGAGAAGCTGGACTTCCTGAAAAAAGTGTACAAATATGGTTTCAAAATCGACGAGCAAGAGCTAGAGCTAATAATGAAGAACATATCTTGAGAAAAATTGCTGAAGCTGATGAAAAGGGGACAGGTTCTAATCAATATTCACGCAAAAATTCAGCTGCTGTTGCTGCAATGAGTGCGTCCAGTATTTCAGCAGTTGGACCGTCCACAAAAAAATTGAATAGTTCAATGTCTTCAGACACTGCCAGCGATCCAGAAGCTAAGCACATTCATCAAGAGTTTTTATCGCCAAACGTACCGATAAAGCTTCAGCATCCTCCTCAAAGTATTCATCGCTCATTTCATCAAAAGCCGTACCTACCTCCTGGTAATACTGGCACTGTTCAGTCATCTAATATTGTACCCCAAATTGTTCATATTCCCTCGGGGGTAATGGCACATCAACCATCAACCTTGACGCCAATTTCTGCAACATCCACATCTTCATCAATGACTACTGCCAGTGAACCCGTCAAAGTTCGGGTCAATAGATCATTCTCAACAACTGATTTTGATTTGTTGCAAAGCTCTGGTAGTAGAGGGTTGCCTGGATCAGCAGCTGTACCAACACATTTTCATGCACATGGTTACTATTCTGGGTCTCTTAGTCAACAGGTCTCACCGGTAACTGATACCTGGCAATCTACTGATAGTGATTTTACCGATGATACTCCATTGTTGACCCCAATTTCGTCCTTACGATCGCCTAGTGTTTCTCCCTTCATGAGTTCGTCGCTGCTTAGAGATAAACGAATGACACCAACAGTTGATTCAAGCAGTGCCGGTGAGGTATCACCGCCCATGGGAGGATCGCCTTCATCGGTATCCTCGTCAGCATCATCTAAGCGTCGTAAGGGCAATGGCGGTAGTGGTAACGGCAGTAACGGAAACGGTGGGGGTGGTAACAATGGTGGTAATAACGGTAATAATAGTGGTGGGGGTAGAGCTGGATCAAACACTCCAACGGATCAACGCCGACCGCCATCACGGCCCGCTTTCTACCATCAAGTTTATACTGGTGGTGGAGGAGGTGGCAATGGTGGAGGTGGAGGTGGGAGTAGCAATTACCCGCAACAGTATACAAAAGATGATCAAATGATTAAATCTGATCCTAAAATGATCCAGGTTGTTCATGAAGAAGATGAGGTTAATAAAAATGAGCTTGTGATGAGTTCACATCGCCTTTATCAGCAAAGACCTCATCACCATCAGCAACAGCAAGCCCAACACCACCAGTTCCAGCATCCCCAGCAGCAACACCAGCAGCAACACCAGCTCCAGTATCGCCAACCCCACCAGCAGCGTTCTAATCAGAAGCAGCACCCCAACGAACAGGCTATATACTATTTTGATGATCCTGCTCCACCGCCTGTTACTGACATTGATCTGGCATTTTCACGCATAAACCAGATCGATACAAGTGTCGGTAACGTCAGTAATACTGGTGCTTCTAACACTGGGCCAGACGAAGAGTACCATGAATATGACCATAATTTCAATATTTATTGATTGGTCGTGTTTACTATTACTAATTTTCCATTAATTTTTTATTAATATTTTATTATGTATTTTAACTTTTATTTACGAATATCTAATTAATTATTAACGTAATAATAACCTTGCCATGGTTTTCCATTTATGTATACATTTATATACAGATGGATATTCCGCTTGTGGTAGGGAGTAGTCCGATGCTAGTACATAGAGGGACAGAGGTACCTTAGCGTGCACGGGTATTCGGGCGCATGTCATCCTATTTCCATCGTCAAAATTTGGTATGGCTTTGGCTAACGGCCTTAGAATGGCTACAGTGACATGCATGACGCCGACTGGTGTATCGGTGTATGTGATGGGATGATGATGACCACGGTGGTGGTGGTGGTGGTGGTTGTAATGATGCGGCGGCGCCCGGCGCGGCAGAAAGCTTAAATCTGGAGCATTTAGGAAACTCACAACATTAGTTTATCCGATACCGGAAAATAGTTTTTCCTAATAGCTGCCATTTGCCTTTTGAAAATAAAGGTGGATTTTTAGATTTCGACTATCTAACCAAGCTAGTTGAATGTGTTTTACTATGTTAGATATATGTATTTGTTGAATATGTTAAATATGTTAAATATGTACTTCTTTACTGTACAATAAAAAAGGTTTGTTGATGGTTTGAGTTTATTAGAAGCACTTTTTGTGTGGGTAAGTAACTAAGTTCACAGAATATGTGTAGTTAGTCGATACTCAAGTAGATACTAGTAAAAAGCACACATGTTAAAGCCACGGTTGTCACACTCAAAGGGGCAAAAAGAGGTGTTTTGAGGACTAAGAAAACTCACTCAACAGGGTAGTAGGGGCAAAAAAACCTTAAAAAACAAAAAAAAAAAAAAAAAAAAGTAGTGATCATGTTAAAAGGAGCTAGCAGCTTAAGGCCCGGTACATCTCAAGTTATATCACACCACAGGAAAATTAAGGAAAAGCACGTTATTCAGCTCCGCACGTAATGATTACACCGGCGTCCTTGCAACCCGGCCACACTAAAAACTGAGTAACGTAGCCAGAAGTAATTAAAAAAATAAAATAAAGCTCACACACTCACAACCCAACAACAATTACTATGTGTAGAATGCATGGCCTAAGCTAAACAGACCGATCCGAAACCCCTCTTTGACAGCAGTTACTTTTTTTCTTCTTTTTCTTCTTCCGCTACTTAAAATTCTATCTAGTATACGACGTAATGTTTTAAAGTAACCAACATCCATTCAAGTACATTCACATCACTCAAGTCAATTGGCTTACAAGTGGCTTTATTTGACTGTAAAAACGGTATATACATTATCTAGACTAGTCTAAAAAAAATTCTGTTCCGGTTCCGTTGTTGTGTGTGGTCGGACCTTTTCTCGTCGTTTTTATTTTTCTGTTGTTTATTTCATCGTGCTATTTTATTACTAACGTTTTTATTTTTTTTTTTAGTATTGTGTTACTTTAACGCAGCCCTGCAGCACCTGTGTAAAGCTTCTTCTCCCTCCTTGATCCCAGAGATATATAAAGGTCCGCTGATTCCCGCTTGTTCTTAAAATTTCTAAAACTTTCTTCAAAGAAGTTATTCTCCCTTTTTTATCTTAACTAAGGGTTTTTTTTTTCACACCAGCTTTAATACAAGTTTACTTGCTGCAATTCCTATTATTATACACAATGACTGTTTCCAAGGTCCATGCTAGATCCGTCTACGACTCCCGTGGTAATCCTACCGTTGAGGTTGAATTGACCACTGAAAAGGGTGTTTTCCGATCCATTGTCCCCTCCGGTGCTTCCACTGGTACCAATGAAGCTCTTGAATTGAGAGATGGTGACAAGACCAAGTGGGGTGGAAAGGGTGTCCTCAAGGCTGTTGAGAACGTCAACACCGTTTTGGGTCCTGCCCTTGTCAAGGCTAACCCCGATGTCAAGGATCAAGCTGCTATCGATAAGATCCTGCTTGACCTTGATGGAACTCCTACCAAGAGCAAGTACGGTGCCAATGCTATTTTGGGTATCTCCCTTGCTGCTGCCAGAGCTGCCGCTGCTGAGAAGGGTGTTCCTCTTTACCAGCACATTGCCGACCTTTCTGGCTCCACTCAACCCTTCGTTTTGCCCGTTCCTTTCTTGAACGTTCTTAACGGTGGTCAACACGCTGGTGGTCACTTGGCCCTCCAGGAGTTCATGATTGCTCCTATCAAGTTGCCCAGTTTCTCTGAGGCCCTCCGTGCCGGTGCCGAAGTTTACCAGACTTTGAAGGGTATTGCCAAGAAGAAGTACGGTGCTTCCGCTGGTAATGTCGGTGATGAAGGTGGTATCGCCCCCGATCTCCAGACCCCTGAAGAAGCTCTTGACTTGATTGTTGAGGCTATCAACACTGCCGGTTACAAGGACAAGGTTTTCATTGCCCTTGATGCTGCTTCTTCTGAATTCTACAGAAATGGCAAATACGACTTGGACTTCAAGGTTGCCTCCCCCAACCCTGCTCATCAGCTCGACCAAGCTGGTATCATGAAGCTTTACAGAGACTTGGTTGCCAAGTACCCTATCGTTTCTATTGAAGATCCTTTCGCTGAAGACGACTGGGCTACCTGGAGCAAGTTCTACCCTGAAGTTGCTGGTAAGGTCCAGATCGTTACTGATGACTTGACTGTCACTAACCCCATTTTCCTCAAGAGAGGTATTGAGGAGAAGGCCGGTGATGCTCTTTTGCTCAAGGTCAACCAAATTGGTACTCTTACCGAGTCAATTGATGCTGCTAAGCTCTCTTTCGGTGCCAAATGGGGTGTCATGGTTTCTCACAGATCCGGTGAAAGTGAAGATCCTTTCATTGCTGACTTGGTCGTCGGTATCAGAGCCGGTCAAATCAAGAGTGGTGCTCCTGCCAGATCCGAGCGTCTCGGTAAGTATAACCAGTTGCTCAGAATTGAAGAGGAACTCGGAAGCAAGGCCGTCTATGCCGGTGAAAAGTTCCACCACGCTTTTGACTTGTAAGAAGTGGGTGCAAAAATTTTTACGAAAGAGGTTATCATTAAGTATTCTATAGTCTGAACACGTTATTCATGAATTATTAAAATCACTACTACTAGTACTACTGTTTGTTATTGTGTATTTCTCAATGTATATGTTGCAAAATGGGGTATGTGTTAAGCGTAGACAAATAAAGCCAGCGAAGGGCAACGTGTAAACGTTCAAATGTGTCAATGGATCTGTACCTTGGTAATCCTTCCTTAGCCGGCCGGCCTGATTGATGGCTGCTACAATTACTCATGCAGCCAAATAGACGTTAGGACATGTGATAATTGCGGTCGAAGTTTTACCGATGGATCTGCAATTGCAACCACCACATTTGCTTGGTAACTGGCTAAAACCCAGCCGTCTGCTACTAAAGTATCTCAGTATATTATTTTACTCTGATATATATAGAGCTGATAAACTTGTTCCAAATCAAACGTACGTGTGTACCTCGAGTATTATAATATTTATTAAAATGCACTAATTTGATTCAACATAACGGGCTAAACAAAATGTAGGGCAGAAGCCACGTTTACTACTGCGTTGTTCTAGTTCGTCGACTGTTCTGCCCTCGTAACCTTCATTTTTACGAGAACCAGCTTGTTTTGTATCTGGGGATACCCAAGGACTAACCAGTTCCGCGTAACACCATCCATCATCAAATACCTCATATACCACTACCACGTCGTTAATACGTAATTCCAGTTCATCACTCAACTCAGGCTCATAAACAGCACATACCACAAACAACTCGCCGAGTGTTGCTACTATGTAATCATTATCACCTGCATCCTCCACGCCCTGCCTACTGGCCCGGTTATTGTTATGTGCAGCTATCTCAGCAGCAACATCCGCTGGTGAAATACCAGTTGTGCCAGCATGTACAATGGTATCCATACCAGGTTCATTGTCCCCAATGTCACTGCCACTCTTAGACCCCTTAGTAATTGTTTGATCCGCTGTAAGCGTCGAAGAAGGCGTCATGAATTTTTCAGGCTCTTTGGTCAGAATATCGCGTTTTTCTTTTTCTTCCTCTTCGTCCTCCTCATCAGCGTTTTCCTCCTCTTCCTCTTCGTCGATCCCCAAGTCCGTCTCAGCAATACTGTCATGGTATAACATATCTGGGAAACTCTGAACACGCTCCCTAGCACGGGCCCGTGAATACAAATTAGTGCTATTGATGGCCGTATCATTGAAGTAGTAATATTCCCCCATACCCTCGACACCAGAAGTTGTGACTGGGCGTACAAGTCCTCCTGCTGGTGTACGCCGATGATAAAACCCTTCTCCTGTAGATGTAGTCGTGGTCGTGGTCCCGGTATTAGCAGAAGAAGTAACGGTATCAACTGTTGCAACAGTCCTGTTTTTAGCCTCCATGGGTGTGCTCCCATATGTATCACCGTCTTCTGTCAATGAAGACGTGAACGTAGCGCCAGATGTAGTGCGTCTCCAAGCATTCGGGTCGAACGTCTGTGCAGTCTGATTACTTATCATAGATGATACACCGCTATCGCGAATATTAGCGCCGCTGCTGTGGCTAGAGGCTATTGCGGTTGTCCCAACTGGTCCAATGGGGTTGGCAACTCGTAATGGTGGAGATGGTTTTAGCGATGGTTGATTGTCAAATGGTATAGAAGCATAAGAGCCAGTAGACAGATGCCGCATGGGTGATCTTGCAGGAACAGCTATAGATTCGTCGCTATCAGATTTGGCTGTAATATCATCACCATTGCTTCCATCTTTGGCATCTCTTTCTTGGGGTTCTTTGATAGGCATATCGCTATTTTTACATTCCAAGTTCTTACTATCAACCCGCATATTATCAGTATTACCCTTTGTTCTTTGAACCCCAGACATTTCAGAAGTTGTCGGCCCTTGTTGCAGCTCATTATTGTCGTAGCCCTCAGCTGTAGTAATCTCATCAGATTTTTGTTGTTTCGGCTTTCGCACCTTTCTTTTTTCATCTTCTGTGCTGCTGTTAAAGATAGATAAAATCCTTGATGCAGATGGGGCAGATGCACTGCTACTTGTACCTTTTGCCTTGTCATCAGAACATACCTGTGTACTGTACACTCCGCGAAGATACCCTTGATCCAGTCCCATGTTTGAGCTACTACCACGCTTAGACGGTTGAATGGATCCTGGGCGTTGCGGTAATGGCTTATCTTGAAGATCGTCTGATAAAGCTGAAGCAGTCAGTTTGGTGGTCGTGTGCCTGGTAAGGGCAGGTCCTACAACATGGGAAGGTTCAGGTGCCGTAATTCTCTCATCAGCACTTTTGCTACCCTTTGAAGATATCGTGGCACTAGTGACGCTTTTCTGATGATGCAATGATGACACTCGCCTTCGAACAGTGACATCAGAAATGTTGGAATTCTTGTGGTACATTATGGGTAATAGTTCGGCAGCTTGGATGTCATCTTCGGCGTTGCTAATAATGCTACTTTTAGCACTTATGGTGTTATTAGTAGTAGTCGTAGTAGTCGTAGTAAATGTGCTAGGAGGGGCTTTAGGATACCCAGGCATGGTGCTTCCGACAACACGTGACGTGCCAGCAGTCGAACTTGCTACTGCGGCCGCTGCTGCAGTGGCTGCTGCATTAAAATGACCTGTAGTAGGACTACCAGCCGTATATGAGGGTCCACAATTCCCGTTATTGTACATATTAGAGAGAAAGCTGCTGTATGTAGCCCATAACCGCTTGTAGTCCTCGTCACTCCTGGAACTGGAAAAACTTCCCCGTTTCCCGCCGGGAGAAGACTTTCTTATCTGGTACTGCTTTGATTTTCTAGATGATGCCCATGACTTGGTGTCGCTGTCACTTCTGGATTGGTAGAGCATATCCTCGGGTAACAATGTTGACGATCGGTTAATATGGAACGATATTCGCGGTGGCTCCTGGCTGAATAGTGACCCACTATTCCAAGTACTATTGCCTGATAAATCACCATCATGTCTGTTGAAAAGCTTGGATGTCAGTAGCCGTATATGTGCAATAGCTGAGCCGGATCGACTCACGGCGGATGATGATGATGTTGAAACTGACTTGAACCGCAAGTTTTCTCCAGAAGAATCAGAGTTCCTGTTGTATGCCCCACCACCGCTAGTCTTAACTTTATTATTATTGCCGTTATTTCCAGAGGTACTGTTACCATTAATATTATTCTGGCGAAACAATTGCAGCCGGTTTTGGAAATCTTGCTCTTGTGCACCTTTGATGGTACTATCGTCAGGATCAATCAACCCAAACTTATCTAATCCTAGTCCACCACCAATATCTGCACCCTCAAAGTCCTCTTCAAGAATTGTAAAATGCTTGGAGCTCAAAGCCATACCACCTGTGACTGCACCCACATTACCTGTCACTCCGCCACTGCTAACCCCAGCGGCCGCACCCCTTATGGTGCTACTATAACTGAACACACTGTTATCCTCACTCACGTTACTGCCATTTCTATTAACCTGTACATGGTTTGTTGTTTCAGCCTCAGGCAAATTGAGATGGTAATTTAGATATCGTAGATTACTGTCACTATGCTTCCGTCCGGGCTGGCCAAAACTGCCCCTGGCGCCCATGTTCTCTGTCTTGCCCAGAACACCAGTGATGGTGTTGGCATCGCTATACCTGCGGTTCATCGCTTCCGTAGTAGTGGTCGTCATAATGGGAATATTGCTAGTCTCAAGCTTCATGTGTTCTTCTTTCATATGCAAACTGGGCTGGCCTTCTTCTTCGGCCATTTGGCGTTTCAGCAGTTCACGCCGAGTGAACCGCCGGTGCGATAGCCATGCAAGTATGAACAGTGAACCGCCGACAACTACTATCACCGGAACGACAATAGCAGCAATAAGTGCGGAGCTTGAGATATCTCCCATGATGTTTGAGTATATCAAAAAAACACCGAAAAGACACCTTTTCTAGCGTACAGATTAAAAATTAAACTGCTCTGTGAACTCGCACTAACCCAACAATAGTAGTAGTAGTAGTAGTAGTAGTTATGACAATGCCAATTCCAGTAGGTTTGTAATAGAAGCTACTTCTCGGTCAGTCCACCCTATTTGTGTACGTGGGTATGTGCGTGCCTAGCTGTGTACAACCGTTTATTTACTGTCGTCTGAAAGGGGGTGATTATAAAACGCAGGTGGTCTTAGAGAAAAGTTTCAGAAACAATTATGAGCAAAGGAGAACAGAAGGAGAGAAATAAAAGAAGAAAGTAAAGTCAAAATTGCAAATATACAATAAAAAAACAAGGAGGGGTAGCCACAACCGGTGGAGAAAGGAAACCAAATTAATAAAAATAAAAAGAAGGTTGTTTTCTTGTCTTTTTTTATCTTCACAAAGGTAATGGTAGTTTTTTGAAAATGAAATACGGCAGTTTGCAAAAAGGATAGTCAGAGCAGCAAAACGTTTAAAAGGTGGTGATGCATCTATCCAGAGCGAAAAGAAATGGAAACAAAAAAGCTAAGATGTTACACTTTTTTCTCGTACCTGTGTCAATCTTGGGTTTATTTTTCCTTTTACCGAAGTCAAAAAGGGTTCTTAGATTTGTATTTTCCCTTCTATTATTTATGGGTAGAGGGGTGATGAGATTCCCGCAATTACTTTTTCCTCAACACGGATCTAATTAAACACATGCACTTAATCTCTGTTCCTGCATAAAAAAGCATCCTTTTTCAATGACAAAAAAGTTTAATATGAGCACTGTAGCTACTTAATAGTTGGCACTAAATAGACAGTGACAATTGTTGGAATCTATTTGAGCCTCTCTACTCCACCAATGGATTCCTTATTTAATGAATCATGGGCTATTAGAAGATCACACCTGTGTGTTTGGGCATTAGGTGATTTAAGGGCTACCCTTCGTTTGACTAGACCGTAAAAAACTCACTTTAAAACACGTCAATGAGCCGCGTCCTGCCAAAACAACAACACAGTGCCCAGTATTGAGCCGCGACCAACATCAATGATATATTAGATGCACATGTGGATATTAGAATAAGAAACTCTAATTCTGTCCAGTGTATAGGGTAGAAGTAAAAAGACCTTTATACAATTCCCTAAATTTGATCAGCACCTGGTATGGTAAAAACGTAATCAAAATGTGAAACATGTTCAATAAACCATAATTGAACAGTATTACTTGTGACGAAGATATCCTCATCTAGTGGGCCATATCCTACCATCGCGAGATATAGCATTAATAGCTGAACTAGCTGCTGAAGAGAATGCCTTGACAGCACTAGACATTGAATCGCCTGTAGGAGAATTGATTCCATTCTTCATACCTCTGTTAGCCTCATCTACCGCAGTAACGATTTTGGTGATATTAGTTTCAACAACCATACCACCTTGAATGATCTCATCTAAAACGGATTGGAGTACCTGCCACCCGAAGACTAAATCAAGTTCACAAACATTTTCAAAACATCTATCAAGACTTTCCACAAATACCTGAATAAGATCTAGTATTCCTAGTTCACTCTCTTGGTCATCGACAATGAACACAAAATACAATGTTGCGTAATGCCGATATATAACTCGAACAATATCATCTTCATCATCCCCCAAAAGCATTGCAGGTGGTGTCACAAAAGAGCACTGGTCTGATCCTCGCGACGAAAGAATGCTATGAACCTGTTTTATTAACTGCTGTTGTGCTGCCAGGTCAACCGGTGTGTAAAATTTAGCTAACCGTGGTATACCACTGGTGTTCACTGCAAGTTAGTATACTTTAAATCTTATGCGCCATAGTAAACCGTCCAACTTACCTATAAGAACTGAATGAATCATACTAAAAAGTTATATCTCAAACACCGTTGACTGGTATTATTTAGTTGGTTGTTGTGTTATAACCATGCAACGTTGAGACAGAACGTATGAGCTCGATAAAATCTGGTCGCCGCTGAACTGGTATCGATACTACCATAATTATAGTTTTATCACACTATAGCTATGTAGCTATGCGCTTATGTACAGTAGCTTTGTGCTAACGATCGGAATCAAGCTGTATCATCTGATGATTATATAATCACCCCTGACACTTTGACCACGAAGCTGTCTTCAACTTCATAAAAGATTCAAATATGGAATTCTCCATGAAGAGTATGTGTCTATTGCGCTTCTAATACAAGCAATCAACAACAGAGAGTACATTACTTTTAAACATCCTATTCATTACAACTTTATTATCGGTGTAATAAACTTATGTACATTTCGTCGGTCTACACTCTAGGCTCAGGCTCAACATATCGGCCCCGATAATCAGCCGGCCAGCCAAACCAGGTATAACTTCCCCAGTTTTCACCCCCCGCACTACCGAGTTTTTGCAGATCCTTTTATCCGCCAGAAAACAGGTTATAAAAGGTTGATTGTATCTCGTTCATTTAATTGCTTTGCTCTTTATATTTATTTTTATTCTATATTCCAAGCCGTTTTCTCTTTGTTGGATCATTATGGTAGTCCAAACGCAAAAGGCCATCCATGGCGTTGAGTACGCCGAGATTCCTCCCCATGCAAAACACATTTTTACCGACGGCGCTATTGCATTTTTAGCTACGTTACACCGAACGTTTGATGCTCGGCGCAAGCAATTGCTACACGACAGAGATGACCGGCAAGCTAGGATTGATGCTGGAGAGTTACCAGACTTTTTGCCGGAAACAAAATACATTCGAGACGACCCTATTTGGCAAGGCGCTACTCCTAGTCCTGGGCTTGAAGACCGTCGAGTGGAAATCACCGGACCTACGGATAGAAAGATGGTAATTAATGCATTGAATTCTAATGTTTATACTTACATGGCAGACTTTGAAGATTCATCTGCTCCAACGTGGTTCAACATGGTTGATGGGCAAGTGAACCTTAACGATGCTGTACGCCAAACTATTTCACTTGAGACAAAGGCCAAATCGTATAAATTGGATTTTGAACGTGAAGGGTTTGGTAAAAAATCATTGCCTACTTTGATAGTGAGACCTCGTGGATGGCATTTGAATGAAGCGCATTTCAAAGTAGATGGTGAGCCTATTTCTGGATCATTGTTTGATTTTGGATTGTATTTTTATCATAACGCGGCTCTATCCATAAAAAATGGATTTGGTCCATATTTTTATTTACCTAAACTTGAATCACATCTTGAAGCTCGTCTTTGGAATGATGTCTTCAATTTATCTCAAGATTGGATTGGTATTCGTCGGGGCACTATCAGAGCAACCGTCCTTATTGAAACCATACTGGCCGTTTTTGAAATGGATGAAATCATTTATGAACTGCGCGCTCATTCTTCAGGCTTAAACTGTGGTAGATGGGATTACATTTTCTCATATATTAAAAAGTTGAGAAATCATCCAGAGTTTGTACTTCCTGAAAGAGATGATGTCACTATGAAAGTGCCATTCATGAGTAACTACGTCAAACTGTTGATCCAAACTTGTCACAAGCGCGGGGTTCATGCTATGGGTGGAATGGCCGCTCAAATTCCCATTAAAAACGATGAATCTGCCAATGCTAAGGCAATGGATGGTGTGTATCAAGATAAGTTACGTGAAGTCACTGCTGGTCATGATGGAACTTGGGTCGCACACCCGCAATTGGCTACAATTGCAATTGAAGTTTTTGATAAGTATATGCCTTCCTCCAATCAGATCTATAAACGACGGGAAGATGTTCATGTAACTGCTCGTGATCTTTTGACACCATACATCCCAGGGGCTAAGATCAGTGAATCTGGTATTCGCAAGAATCTTTTTATTGGATTGGGTTACATGGAAGCATGGTTGAGAGGAATAGGATGTTTACCTATCAATTCCTTAATGGAAGATGCTGCAACAGCTGAAGTATCTAGATCTCAATTGAATCAATGGGTCAAGCATGAAGTCACAATTGATGATGGAACCAAAGTAACCAAATCCTATATTAAATCATTATTGACAGATGAAGTGAATAAAATCAAAAGATTCGCCGCTAATGGAAATAAGTACGACGAAGCAGCAAAATTTTTGCTTCCTGAGATAACTGATGAAAGTTACCACGATTTTCTGACCATCATTCTCTACCCCTATATCCAGGTAAAATCAAAATTTAGCAAGCTGTAAATAAAGTGAATAAATGTTCATTGTTCTTTAGTATTCAAATTACAATTGTAGAATATGTGCATCCGAGTATTCATGTGCGTTGGCTGTAGCTATCACGTGAATTACCAGCCGCACTAACTATCAATACATCGGCCATCGATATCGACCACCCATCTTTTTGAAAATTGAATCAAGTCAGCTTTCAATTATATAAACTATTATTGGAAAATCGTTAACAATGGCGAGCGTCAAAGGATGGGTATACTTTTTAGGCGCATCTTCTGCTTTTATTTTTGGCGGTTATAAATTAGTTAATGCGGTCATGCCTACAGATGAAGAATATTTCCAATCATTACCGGCAAATAGACGGAAAGCAGTAGAAGAGCAGTCAAGGTATCGAGAGGAGCTTGACAAGGTGATGTTTGAAGATGCACAGAAAAACATAAACAACCCGGCATTTCTTCGTGGTACTATGGAAATGCAGATGCATGAGCGTGAGTTAGCTATGGAGGCATTCAGGAGGCTTGACGAGAAAGATCGCGCTGAAGCGTTAGCTGCCCAACGACAACAAATTGAACTATTAGCTGCTAAAGAGAAATCACTCAAAAAATGAGAACGTGTACATGTTAGTCGTTTATAATTTATGTCTGTATATAATATAACTTTTCACCACCATTTGACTTCGGTAATGAGGAACGGCAAAAATACTTTGCATGCAGTTCCAAGTACAAGCACCGTACGTACAATACCAGAAGGCACACCAGGTAACCCATAAGCAAACATATTGATAGATACTGCATAGAAAGCCACCATGAAGAAATGATAGAACAAAGCCATTGGACGGGGCAATAATCCACTCAGCAACTTGATAGGTCCATCGACATAATCGCCACCATTACCAAGATACTTGAAACATCCGCGCTGAAGAATTTGAAGGTTATAGTCATCCGCAGCAAATAAACTGTATAGTGCCATTGCCAAAACGTTGATAACTGATCCTACGCTCTTACGCTCCTGGAAAAAGACTTTCAGTTGTTCCAGTACTCTTGAGGAGTCTTTCAAATCTGGTACTTTGTCTGGTGAAAGTAACTGAGTAAGCAAATAACAATCATTGAATGCTACAGTCATTCCTCCTCCAGTCAATGGATGTCTCATATTCATAGCATCACCAATAAGCACCACACCGGGTGTCTTGTTCACAGTTGCAGATAAATACTGGTTAGGCATGCTTCGGATACGAGAATTCTCCAAAGCTGCCAAGAAAGCTGGCTGAGTTTCCTCAGGCAAATGTGGCAAAACGTTTTTGCGCAAATGTTCCTTCATCTCACCATTAGCTACAGAAGGCATTGGTCCCTTTATATCACACAGAATTCGTGTTTCGTGGGATCCAATCTGATAAATCAAAATTGGCTGATGGTCGTTACCAATTATAACATGTCCAAAATGTGGAGCAGGTAAGACAGGATCCTTCAATTCAAGTGCAACAAAGTGAGATTTCACTATCGGCTTATTTGTGGTCAAAGTCTTTCTGAATTTACTGCTAATACCATCCGACATGATAGTCAAATCTGCAAAGTAATCCTTCTCCTCGGCATCTTTTGTACGAGTCTTGACCCCAGTAACATGGCCATTGTGAGGATTAGAAATGACATCAGTAACTGTTGCCTCGAGAAAGGTAACGCCGGGTGTAGACTTGGCAATATTTCGTAAATTTTTTATGAATTTTCCATGATGAAAAGCCCGGCCTTCTTCTCGTGCGCCCTTCTCTGGTTTCTCCTGATCAAGAAGTGGATAAGGGATATGTACATGTTCACCATTGAAAATAATTTCATATCCATCAACTCTAACGGCGTCGATATTCTCTAATGCATCAGCCATTCCTAGCTTTTTCAAGCTTGCGACTCCACCAGGCTGGAGAAGCTCGCCGACAATTCGATCAGGCTCATTGAGGTCGCGTTCAATTATCAAAACTGATCTACCTTGGCGACCAAACTGAGTAGCAATCACTGGGCCGACGACACCAGCGCCGACCACTATTATATCATATGTGTTTTGAACTTCTTCCGACATTGTCAATTGAGAAATATTAATACTTCTCTTGAAAGGAAAGTAAGCAAACGAATGTCAGTGAACAGAAAAAAAATTCAACGCTATTTGACTGTGGTGAATATACTCCTTATAAGTTACCTTTTTCAAGAGTGGATTCCAAGCAGATTTCTTTTTTTTTTTGGTTCTGATGTACACCTTTCTTTACAATTTTTTTATTCTTTCTTTTTGCCTCTTCCTTAGCTTGTTCTTTAATAACGAGGGAAAAGCGCGTCTGAAGAAAGTTTAAACTGCTTGTGTAAACAATAAACTGAATCAAAATCGCTAAAAAATCAGACGACTCAATTACCAAATGCAGAATAAAATGTTACTCCGTTGTCTAACCCCGAGAGTTGCCGTGCGCCTCCCTTTTAATGAATATTCTTAGTGGGCCACTGAACCCAGTTTTTTTTTAAAAAGAAGCTTATAGCTATGCAGTAATTCAAGACCGGTTTACAGTGAAGAAAAGTCACTGCAAGGGGTGCTCGTTGTACAAGTAGAAAATTAAAAAGGTTCACAGCTTTTCTGAAAGGGGGGATAAAGCTAGATCAAGAATTGATTTATGAAAAAATGGCCGGGTCGTACCATATTAAGATGTAGTTCGGTACCGATAGTGCGCCTTACCCACAACGTTTAAAGATTACAGCCGCAAACTAAGAGCATTCGCATGTGAATCGCCGGCCCAGCTCTAAAATATAGCGTGATCAGGCACTAAGATAAAAATGGCAAAACTGAAAAAACCGCTAAGAACCATACTTTGGTACCTCATGAATTTTAAATCCACCAATTAAACACACACTGATTCTAATTATACATTCGTTATGCTTCGCGTCCAAACGCTTTTCTCCTATCAGCCTGTCTATCTTAACGGCCGTGCATAAATAAGGGGAACTATTAAACGTGTTTCTTATTCTTTGTTTTGTGAAGGAGGCTTAACTTGAACGTGTTGCGTTAGAGTTTACCTACATGTATGTATACTACTACATACACCTATACCATAAGTTATTAAATTGGATTTTTAGGTTCTTAAAAGGTCTATATTTCTAGCTATAGCATGTATACATACACCAATTACAGAAGTGAAGAAGGCGCGGCCTGCTGTAGGAAAGCAGAATGAGTCCAATTGATTCCGAGGGCTTTTCGGTAAGTGTGCACTGCCTTCATAAGCTTGATGGATAACCTACCATTTTTGTCCACTGAATAGCCTGTCTTGTTCTACCAGTAAGTATGCGCATTCCTAACCACAGCCAGGAACGATTTTTAGGACATTTGGTGAATTTAAGATCTGGAATTGTCAGAATGGTTAAGGTAACTGCACCACAAGTACCGTACGTACATGAATGTGTACTCAGATCGATCGATATCTACCAGGGAATCGTTCTCTTGACAAAACAACAGGCCAACACTAGACCTAGGCTAGTATTCTAGGTTCATATAAACTAGCTAAGCTGGCTTCTACTCTACACATACTCAACAATGGACCACAGCATGATGGATCATGGTGACATGGGTCATGAAATGCCTGGTATGCCAGATCATGGAGGTTCTCCAATGTGTAAGATGAATGTAAGACCCCTACGGTTAATTTTTTTGGAATTAAATGTGTGTTCAAATGGGGCTAATGTTGCGATTTCCTACTTTAGATGCTCTTCACATGGGATACTGAGGATCTTTGTATAGTGTTCAAATGGTGGCATATACGAACCACATTGGGTTTATGGCTGAGTCTTGCTGCCATAGTAGCGTTCACTGCTGGTTACGAGCTTGTTAAAAAAGCCTTCCGTGAGTATGAGACACGGGTGTTATCAGGTGAGGGTAAGTAAACAAGTGATGTGCTACATAAGCATGTATTCTCCTTTAGCCATCATCTTGCAGAATGTCCTAGCATGTAAAGCTAACATTTTTCTCTTTGCATTTTAGAGCTTCTGAGAGAGAATGCTTTTGAAGATTCCGAGTACAATGCGATTAACCAACCACCAGTACGTCCTCCTCTGAATTCAACAGAGTCCAAAAAATACTCTACCAAAGTGAAACTATTGAGAGCAGCCGGGTATGCTTTACAAGTATCGTATTCATTTTTATTAATGTAAGTGTGTCGTTTTTCTTCTGACTCTTTTGAGATTTGCTAACCGGGTTTGTTTTCTAGGCTTGTCTTCATGACATATAACGTAAGTCGCGCTTTAAATGCTTCTTTGGGCCATTTCTTTTTTAGCAAAAACAACTCTAACATTAATTTAGGGATGGGCAATGCTAGCTGTTGCACTTGGTGCTTTCTTAGGTTATTATTATTGGGGTGAAGATCAAACCTCAACTCGGCAAATGGCATGCCATTAAGCATGAAAGCAGTCGTATAGTATTAGATTGCAGTTACCCATTTCTTTAATTCATCTGCTGCATTTCTAGGTACTCAGTATTGTCTCGTAGAAGACCCACTTATAACGGCAGTAAAATACAAAAAAGAAAAAAAAAAATGAAAGTCGAAGCAAAAAAAATATGGTCTCCCGAGGGTGAGTCGAACACCCGATCTCAAGATGCCAATGATACCATTACAGTCTCGCGCCTTAGCCAACTGGGCCATCGGGAGTGGAATTTTGTGCAAAAAATTCCTTTCGAGCCGTATAGTGCTAAAATATTTGACTTACCTGAACTTTCCCAATTTAAGTCCTAGAGATCTCAAAACAATATCATTCAAATTCTTGTTCAAATTTCAATATTTAAAATACTCTTCAGATAAAAAAGTTTGTTGTTGGGATTTTTCATCGATGATGAAAAAACGATCAATCTCTTGGAAACCTCGCCTTATGATCTCCTAATTAATTGATATCCTTTCAATCTGCAGACCGTTGTCAATCTTTTAACTTTTACCAAACTTTCTCAGAAGAGCATAATGACTAAGCTCATTAGATCAGCCTTGCAAGGTCTTCCAAAACTTGATCTTCACACCCTCCTCAACACCCGTAACGGCCTAGAGGCGGTGGTCGAGTTCTTCAAACTTTTACCGAACTTGTTCAGCAGAGCGTGGTAGTTAAGCTCGTTAGAGCAGTCTTGCAAGGTTTTCCCATATCGGTCGCATATGTACCTACGTTTCGAGAAGGGGTTTTATAAAGCACAATTACAATACATTGGAGAATTCGGACTCTATCACAACATTATTATTCACTTGAACAACAAAAACAATATAAACAGATATGGATATATCAAACACCAGTAACAAGTCAAAAGTAGGGCTCAGTAATATGTCTATCTGTATCTGTTTATAGCTTCGAAAATATAAGTATGATTTGGCAAGTTAATTGATTAGAAAACTTAATTTTTAGCACTAAAACACCAGGGACATTTTTTTTGACTCACGCGGTGAGCTGTATCCACATCCAAACACAACAATAATACCACGTAACATTCCTTACAGTCACTTCTATTCCCAATAAAAATTTCAAAGCAACTGTGGAACTGGGAATTGGCAAATTTGAAGTGCTGAACAAATCCAGGGGGTTACGTCATCGAGGTTAATCAAACATTGGCAACATGTACCTAATTACCCTAGCAATTATGTTGGAATTAGTTAACCACTAATTAGCAACCTTCGATTTGCAGATGTAATTTACAGATTGCATAGCTACTTCCACTACTTCATTTGCTTTGTTAAGGGTTCCACGGTGTATCAAAGAGGCACATAAATCGTGCACTTTGTTTTGGCTGCTGTGGTTTTTTTGTGTTTCATACAGATCTAGAATTGATTGAGAACAGGTATAAAGCAGAACTATAAATATAAATTTACCAATGATAATAATCTTTATCATATGAGCAGAGAATTCGTGAAAGACTTTGAAAGAAAAGCTGGAGAAGTGATACTGAGATAATTATTACTCTATGTTCCTAGGACTTTTACCATATGAGGTAGGTTGCGTATAGAAAGAACTGCTGCTCAGTTTTAGACAATTTTTTACGAGATTGTAAAAGTATCGATACCTATGAGTTACTCTAAGACTATAAACATGATCTATAAATTAATTTGAATTGAAGGTTGGCTAAACTTCAGCACTGTTCAAGGAAAGTAGTGACTATTTGAAGCAGGTTAATCTGAGGTCACAGCAGGAATAATTTTATCTATCTTTGCAGGACTAAAGCTCTCAATTTCTTCAAAGATTTAAAACTTTGCTGAATCGGTAACAATGACGTAGAGAGTCGAGTGTTAGTGGCATTCCATATTCCAAAGAATTAAACAACCAAACGGAATCAAGAATACGGCATTGATGTTCTTGAGGTAAAATTTATGCGCCAATTTTGACTGGCTGCACTTGGATGAATGTGCAACCCACTGCATCATGTTAAACCTGTCGGAGTGCAATCAAATCTCACATTGATTGTCGTGATTTTAGTTAACTCCACCAGATAATGGGAGCCAATTCCCATAATATTTACAAGAGTAGGCTGGTAGCATCTAATTGCACAACGCATCAATGATGTTATACGGCCGAATAGGGAAGTGCGGGGTAGCGGAATTTATTTTCCCACATCTGGCAGAAATGCAAGCTTGCATCCTTCGGGATAATTGATGGTCAGGATCTGCGGCGGGGTAGTGTCATCGATGATCATCGCGATATATTGACGGACCGACCAGCTCATGGGCTATGTATATGCCGCGGTGCTCAGTTCGTATAGAAGAGGAGTAGTAAGGGCAACAAGAGCAGCTTGACCACGAATGGGCTACGACAGTGCTGGGAGCATATACCATATTAAATCAAAACAAAATAGGCATTTAACGTGAAGTTTACTTATATGTGTATCGATTATGATCCAGAAGCGGAAGGAAAAAGAGTTCTGTTAATGAAATGGCAGATATATATAGCTTCACCAAGAAATGTGAACGTTCAGAAGGTCCAAAATAGTATCACAGCAGAGTTGCACCAGTAAGTCCAGCACATCAAAAAGAAGTCACAGGATGCATTCATAAGGCGCTTTATGGACAGGATACCACTCAATGTGTGTAATTTACGAAAAAATAAAATCAAACCTGTTAAATATAGTAAACTGTCTTTCCATTATGTGGCACTCCTCAGAAACACCAATGAACGTCCAAACTGAGACTTTTTTGGTTTTTGTGAATTATTCAACCTTTTCTACAATCAAAAACAAAACAGCTTTTGGCGCCAGCAGTTTCAGGTGAACTTGCAACAGACGGTTCAACTGATGTTTGGAAAAGGCTTTTTATGGGTACTAGCACAGTTAGTGTCTGGTTGATATGGTAGTACGAAATGCAAGACGCTGCCCTAACAAAATTGCAAAAGCACGGGTTTACCCGTACGCTCTCGTATGACTGAGTCTTATAAACCTGATTTCGAACTTATCATGCACATGTGTGTTGATCCAAAAACATTTACCCCGGTCATTATCGCTTTCTCACTCAATGCGTCATTTTACATCCTTGTTAGCGATGCCATTAACGCAGACGGGCCACTCAAATCCAATAATGGGAATGTTTTCACACGCACGCCCTTTCCCCACAAAGCAAATAACCTAAATATCCAAAACTGTATATTTCTCACGCAGAAGAAGTTGAGGAGCCTCACATTTAAAAAGTGTAAGAAATTTGTAAAAATAGTTTATTATAATTCGCCTGTTAAAAATCTTGTTTGCTGAAATTTGTTGTGGTTTTTAGTAGTAGTGCGGATTTTGAGGCTAAAAGTTAACGAATTCATTTATCTGAATAAGAATGTTGTGTCCTCTTCGCGTGTGCGCATCCCATGAGGCGTAGTAATACCGTATACCGTATTTTGGCCTTAGGTTTGCTGGCTCCTCGGGGTAAAGGCTGATAGATTACCTTAATTGATGCATTACGTCACGATGGTACACATATATGGTGATGCACAATACTAAAGTTATTAATTCATATCTCTAAGTTATATGTATGGCCAGTTGGCCACACGCTATACGTGTTTGTCGGCAGATAAGTATGTATACGTAAAACTCCTATCAATACCCCTTCTTTTACTTTCCCCCATTTCAAACATCAGTAAAGTAAATGGAATCTAAACAGCCTATCAAAATATGTTTCGCATGATTAATTGGATACACGTATCGGTGGTATAGACTTTGACTGTTTTAATGTTAATTGATATTACACGGCTGTCCGTTACGTACGCGAGATATACAGCTAGCTGGAACGTACAGTATATTGCAAGGGTCCAACGTTAACGTCGGTCGATCATTGTAAACGGCGCTGCGCTGCAGTCGAAGCCAAGCTTGTTAGTTTTAACCGTTAATTGTAACGTAATATTATATGCAGTCGGCTCTATCCGCCCTACAGCATCATCACCTATAGGCTTACTGCGATAATATCTTTATACCGGCCTTAAGTAGCGCGCGTATATACGTGTACGTACGTGTGCTTAGCTATAGTGGCTAAGTATTATAATCTATATTACATTCTTGTATGTCTCACACAACGCGGGCCCGCAAATATATTATGCAGAGCTCGGCAATCGATTTTTCCCAATTAATATAATACTTTAATTATGTATTAGTCCGGAGATCACTTGCCATCAAAAATTTTCACTTGCTACCCTTGACGACACACACACACACGTACGCACGGCTACATTTTATTTTGTTTTCAGAAATCAGTATGTAAATGTAGTGTACAATGTGCACATTGATGAGCGCGCGCGCATGCTCATCCTTGTAAAACGAAAATAACGAAAATAACAATAGCATTAATTGGCCCCTGTCCGTGTGACAAAACAACAGCTGGATAAGCGGTTGTACTCACTCACATTGGACAAACCTGTGCCCGTCACTGTTCGTAAACCGCTTTGTTGTTTTAGAAGTCCTCGTGCCCCTCTTAGAGTTCGCTAAGTTTGCAACGAAAACTTACCCCACAACGGCTACAATAGTTTTTTTTTTCCCATCCTCTAGCTTCTCCCATTACCTTGCGATTTCATTTCTTTGCTTGCTAAAATCTGCGATTCTACCATTTTGGAAGACATGCTACGTTTCTTTGAGGTGCTATAGTATGGTGGGGGGACCGGAATAATTCTTGCTTCCTGATTAGGAAAGCATAGTCACCAGAAAAAGCAAAGAAACTACTAACTTTGGAAATGATCTACATAACATGACTTCATTGCGCTGACGTCAACCACAATTTTTTTTCTATCGTTTGTCACGGCGGAAAAGTTGTATACTGTCATGAACTCTGTTTTTATGTCATTACACATATTTTTGTTGTAATATGACCGGTAATTAAATCAGTTTTCTTTTTATTTTGACTGTTATTGATTAATACAAAAAAATATATAAGAACTCCAGAATTCCCGCTGTAGATAGCATCTCATCTTGGCTCGTGCTCATTACAACTATAACCTATAATCACCTTTTGACATCTTGACTTGGTTCATTATTTCAGAAAGTTATTAACCGGAACTCGCGTCATATTTATTTATTCACTTGGCAGACGTGTCCACAAGAAAAGGGTTTTTAATTAAACGAAGTCGTCACTTTTGTGGGGTATAATTTAAGATTAAAGGATTATTTAAATTCCCCAGTCTTTTTGCTATACTAGAAACGAAACATTTATTATTTATATTTCCAAAAATGGGATACAGTATTGTTGCCCCTTTGAAGGCAAGAACGAAGACAGCTGGGCTCTCAGGTCGTCCATTGAGAGTCGCTATTACTGTTGTATCATGTTTAGGATTTTCATTATTCGGGTATGACCAAGGGCTCATGTCTGGTATTATCACTGGTACACAATTCAATTTGGAATTTCCACCTACCGCTGGTAGTTCTCATCATGCTACAGTTATTCAAGGTGCTGTCACGTCATGTTATGAGATTGGTTGTTTCTTTGGTGCCATGTTTGCTCTTTTTAGAGGTGAGCGAATTGGTAGACGTCCTATGGTTATCGTTGGCTGTTCCATTATTGTGTTAGGAACTATTATATCGACTGCCGCTTTTGGACCTCACTGGGGTCTCGGACAATTTGTGGTTGGCAGAGTCATCACTGGTGTTGGTAACGGTATGAACACTGCTACCATTCCCGTTTGGCAATCAGAGATGAGTCGACCTGAAATGAGAGGTAGACTTGTTAACCTTGAGGGTTCAGTTGTGGCTGTTGGTACCTTCGTTGCTTACTGGATAGACTTTGGTTTATCTTATGTTGAGACCAGCGTTCAATGGAGATTCCCTGTCGCTTTCCAAATTTTCTTTGCCGTCCTTGCTGGTGTTGGTATCTGGAACTTGCCTGATTCTCCTAGATGGTTGATTGCTCACAACAAAAGGGACGATGCCTTGTATGTTCTTTCGCAGCTTAACGCTCTTCCCATTGATTCTGATGAAGTTATTGTTGAGGCTAAGAACATTGAAGAAGCTGTGAGAAGAGCCAACTCCCAAGGTGGATTCAAGGAAGTGTTTACAGATGGCAAGACTCAACATTTCCGAAGAATGCTTATCGGTTCCTCAACCCAGTTTTTCCAACAGTTTACCGGTTGCAATGCTGCAATTTACTACAGTACTGTGTTGTTTAAGCAATCAATCGGTCTTGACGACAGATTATCTTTGGTTCTTGGTGGTGTGTTCTCTACTATTTATGCGCTTTTCACCATTCCATCGTTTTTCCTTGTCGACAAACTTGGGCGAAGAAAGTTGTTTCTCATTGGTGCTACTGGACAAGGTATCTCTTTCATTATTACTATGGGATGTTTAATTGACGGAAAACGACAAAGTGCCAATGGCGCCGCCGTCGGTCTCTTCTTGTTTATTGCGTTTTTTGCGTTCACAATTTTGCCTCTCCCATGGATCTATCCTCCTGAAATTAACCCCTTGAGAACTAGAACTGCTGCTACCAGTATTTCTACTTGTACTAACTGGCTCTCAAACTTTGCTGTTGTCATGTTCACTCCTATTTTCATTAACAGCGCTCGATGGGGTTGTTATCTTTTCTTTGCAATTCTTAACTTTGCATTCATTCCTATCATTTACTTCTTTTATCCTGAAACTGCCGGCAGATCTCTCGAAGAAGTCGACATTATCTTTGCCAAGGGTTACACCGAGAAGAAACCATATTACAGAGTTGCACAGGAACTTCCAAAGCTCAGCCCAGTCCAAATTGAGGAGGAGGCTATTAACACTGGTTTGTTTGAAGACGCTGAGTTCGAAAAACAAAAAATCAGCGAAGAAGAACAGGCTAGAAGCAGAGAAAGTACTCGTGACGTCAGTGATGACGCGAGCAACTAAAATGGTTTGATAGAGCTTAACCTTAATTGTTTCTATTTGTTTTCATCTTTCACTTGTTCATATGTTATATAAAGATTGCTATTGAGTGTGAATATAAACCTTTTCTGATATCAATTGCCTAAATTACTTTCCTATTTTATGTAACATTTTACAACTGCTTCATTTACAAAATGATACAATCAAGGCAATGAGTTTGCAAGACAATCATGGAACAACAATTGTGGGCCATCTAGCAGTAGTAATTGAGATGAATTAAGGATGGTTGTGGGGTAAAAAATCGAAACGTTAATTAAACAAGCTTTTGACCGGACCGGCCATGACAGCTCTCAGTATAATTACACTAGTGCTATAGTTACTCATGAGTAAATAAATGTGCGAAGATGTTGCAAACTTACTGATGATGCCGACGCAAAGATTTTACAAAGTACTTTGGCTAAGAATTTAAAATATTCATTATCCATGGGTAAAGCAAATATTATTATGTAAGTGAATTCAAACAAGTTAGCAAATGGCAAGTAACAAATTACTAATACTCGTCGTAATCTTTCTGGTTGAAAAGCCTTGGATCAAGGTCGTACATCTCTCCGACCAACGTTTTTATAAGCATAAGAATCTCGTCAAGCCGACGATAGATCATATGGGCAATGATAATCCCGACCGAATCCAAAATCCCATCGTGACTACACAATTTGTCGAAATCCAAGTTTTTCAATGTAGTTGTACGTAGCTCATCCACCATCGCCTCTTCTTGCTCCTCTTTAGACTCAACATAAAACCGTTCGCTAAGGGACAAACCATGGGTACCCCACTGCCCTTGGAGACAGTTCAAATGCTCGAGTGAAACTCTTGCCAAAGTAATCTTCGGAAGAGGTGTGCCATTCCACAAAGATACAGAGCCCATATGAGCAATAGCAAAAATTTCTGCAGTTAGATCAGAATTATTCCAACCAAGCCTTTGTATCAAAGTCTGCATCCACTTTTCTGGGTCCTCAATATCATCTAGAAGACTATACAAAACAGAATATAATCCAACCACTGATGATACAACTCGTAAAAGCCTCTTATACTTTCGTTCAGGCCATCTACCGGAAAGCCCAGGCTCATACTTGATAGACGGCATCAATCCAGATGTTTTCCCAATCTTTGCCAGCATATATCTAAATTTCTCCAACAATAAGTCAGATCGATCCTTGATTCGAACAGTTGGATCATCACGCCTTGCAACGGCAAATCTGCTCGTAGAAGAATGAATATTACCAATTTCTCCAATAGTTTTGGCAAGACTCTTTCGCACTGCAACTTTACTCGTTGAAGGTCGAGGAAACATACTTGCTAAAGCCCCGATACTAAGACCAATAATTACAGTGACGAAACGTAGCCAACCAATTTTTAGCCCGTATCCAACGTTTGATAACCCATGCCCCTTTGCGTCAACCCAACTGGTCCCCATTACTAAAACGGCCGTAACTCCAGTAAGGATAGATGGAATAAGAGACGAATGTTCGGTGAAATGACGGTGATAGACCAAAAAGAAATATATGACTCCACTCACAACAGCATACCCATAGTAATTTCCAGGATTGTTACCACCAGCTGAAATATACCAAGCAATAACTCCTATTATACTGCCTACAACAGTAAAAATCGCCTTATACACAAACGCAGAAACTGTTTCACCTGTATATTCGGAAGTGGAAATGGCACACATGATAACCAACCAGATAAGCCTATTTTCAAAATACCATGACGCAGTTGTTTTTACAAAAAGCGGGATGGCTGTCACTACTGTGAGACCAGAACTTCTGATCCAAAACCAAAGTCTTTTACTCATCAAAAGATCATACAATCCAACAAGCTTACTTCCTAAAAGATGCAGAATAGAAACAGCAGGGTCTGCATCAGGATCGCGTCGCTCGATATTAGAAGCCCAAATATCATCCGGCGTGTTTTCAATATCCGAATCATCTTGAAATAAGTTGTCTTTGGTATTACCTGGTTTTGCTTTCAAGGTCTTCTTGAATGGTAAAATCAGTCGTGGATCCGGATAAATATCATCCAATAATATACAGAATTCCAACAAATTTTTTACAGTATCCATCATTTGACCAGATAAGAAAAGAAAAAGCGAAGCTTGACTGATCAAACACAAAAGTACATCTTCATTGCGTGCTGGAAACTTTTCATATACTTCTCTAATATAGTTTTTGTCATTCCACTTTGCTTGAATTTCAACAATGCGTTTCTTTGAAGCTACAACTTTTTTATGAGCTTCTTCTCTGGCAGCAACATGTTTCTTTTTGAACTTTGGAATCCATTTAGATAAGAAACCTCTGTATGAATTGGCAGTATTTAAAAATTGAGTTGCTGCTAGTATACCATCAAGTGCAGCCATATGCGAATCTTTAAAACTTTTAACAATTGTATCCATAATATCATCCAAGTCCGTTACATAAAGCCTCTTATCGGGGTCCACTGATCTTAATCGTTTTTGAATAATTTCCAGCCTCTGCTTGTTTTCAAACTCACCAACTGGCTTATATGATGTATGCAACGCTGAATGTTTACTCTTCTGATCTGCTTGAAACGTGTCCTTGCGGGATGAAATGATGGACTTGAGGTTGTTTGCAATAGCATCTCTTCTTTCTTGCAAAAAGCTGTAAAAGCCATGAAAAGAAGCAATGGCAGATACCAAGTTTTTTTCTGCAGACCGAATTTCACCAATAGCACCGGCATCAAAACGGCTATATGACCCTTCCAAAAACACTGTACCAGCAAAAAACTCCAGCTTCGCCATTGTACCATGTAGTTTACCAACGTCTGAAAACGACAACAGATAAGTTTCTATATCAGAAGAGGAGGGCTTCAGTTCTTCTAAAGCTTCAAGATTTTTTTTGAATATAGAGGTTAACTGGTTCATCACCTTTAAAGTTCCCTCCACATAAAGAAAGCTAGAGGATTCAGGAAAAACCGTACAAGCCAAGAACGCCTTCAAAGCAAGTGCTATACCAATTGGCTTCAAGACGACCAGGCCAACATTTAAAGGATTGAAGACAGGCCAAAACACTACATCAAATGAGTTAATGCATAATGCTATCATTCCAACGATATATCCAATTTTTAACAATGGGTGGAATTTTTGTGACAAGCCCATCGCTGTTGATCCTATCATGAACGCAATTATGTATATAACAGTACATCTGAGCTCCAAATATCGGCCCGAATACACCTGTAGTGGTAAGCACGCTTGAATATTTTCTTGTGTACACGAGCCTTCTTGTATCAGTTGCTCTGCTAAATCCTCCATTGTAATATTACCTCTCATTCTGGATGTGATACCTTGGGCAACGATTGCTACCGCCCAGCCAAAACACAAATAAGAAATGACAATTATGCATTGTATTAAATGGAGTACTGGAGAGAGTCCACCAGCAGCTAAAATGAAACCATATATTTGGATCAAGTATGAAGCAGAGCCCAGCCAATTCGATGTTTTTGGTATGGTTGTAAGGATAGTACCCACAAGTAAATGTAGCCATGTCCTAAACACAGTCTTGAAAGATCTGAAGTCAAGATGACCTAGGAAAAACTTAGGATACAAAAAGCGTTTGACAATGCCAAGGATGAACGTTAAAGCACTCTCATCTTCGTCATCATCATCAACATTTGGGTCTTGTTTACCTCTTGCTACACTAGAAGATCCTGCTATACTATGTTTTTCAATGTCAAGACTTTCACTTCTGTTATTCTTTTGTGTTTGAGAAGTTGCAATGTTTTCACTTGTTGGGGGTGCCGAAGTTTCATTTACCTGACTTGGCGTACCATCGCTGCCAACATGGGCGAAGCTGCCCGAACTGGAGCTACTTGATTCTACCATGAAATCAAGTGGAGACCAATTTGAGGTAAAAGATAAGTAGAATAGGTTTAGCACATAAAAGAAAAACACAATTCTATAAGTTATCCAACATAATGCTGTAATTGAACAAAATCATATAAAAAACTAGACCCGGCTAAAACTTGGTTCTTTGTTCGGAATTTAAACAAACAAAACTTAAGTTAGCATACTAGCTCCATATCGTATGCATGTACATGTATGTTAAATTAGTACCACCAGTGCGGTGAGCTTAAAACGCTAGATCTAGATCGATCTGTATTGCATCAGGTTGCCCTCTCCACCAAAAACATGAGAAAAATAACTCTTGAACCAGGTGCCCCCACACTACGTGAATTGTGTATCGATTATTAAGTAAATTTTTTCAACTGAAGTACACTAGTGGGCTTGCCTCATTCTAGCTCCAAAAACTTAGACATAGTGGGACTACCATCTCGAAAGTTTAAAAAAGCTTTTAGCCGGGCACTAATTCAAATCTCTTAAAGCTTTAGTGAAACATATCATTAAAGGCATTTAGGCTGCCACAAGGTCTCGACTTCGACCAGGTTTTAGCAGCTATGCAGTTTTTCGAATTTGGGACGAATACGTCTCGAATTTGTTTCACACAAAAATGAATTAATATTAATATACAAATCGGGTATTTGTCAAATAAATAGATTTTTATTCCTTATGTTTTATCATTTTGGCAAGTTTTGTGTCAGCAAAGCAGAAATCTCTACTGATTTTACTGAACTGGTGTTCTAACAGTTTCTTGGCTGTTGGTCTTTCATCCGGATTTACAGTGAAACACAAGTCGAGGAATTCACGACCCGTTTCACTAACAAACGGTAAGGTATCTTCAGGAATTGGAGGTGCTTGACGACTTGAACCAAGTTTATACATAGCTCCAATAGCTTCATCTGTAGACCACGGCCGTCTTCCTGCAAACATTTCTAGTACAACACAACCCAATGACCACACATCAACTTTTGCGCTATAGCCCTGTTTTTCGTTATGAACAACATTATGAATGACTTCAGGCGCCATCCAAAAAATTGTACCTTGCATAGACATTTGTGAGTCATTCGTATAAATATTGCGACTTTTCTTGGAAATACCAAAATCACTAATTTTACAAACTCCATCATAATCCAGCAGTAGGTTATCCGCCTTGACATCACGGTGAAGTATTCCGCGCGAATGTAAATATGAAAGCCCATCTAGCACTTGAGACGTCAAAGACTTGATAACATCTTCTTCAAACCTGCCATGCTTCTTTAGAACACTTCCAACCGAACCACCAGGCACGTATTCAAGAAAAAGATTGTAAACGTCATCACGTACTTCAAACCCAAGATACTGCACAATATTTAAATGATCTAAATCTTTTAATGTTTCAACCTCAGAATGAAGAGCGTCGATTATTTCCTTTTGAAGACTGCTAGATTTATCACTTGCAGTCTTGGGGACTTCAACTTGTTTCACAGCCATCATTTCACCAGTTGTTGCATTAAGGGCTAAGTAAACTTTGCCAAATGTACCTCTACCAATAAGTTCACCCTTCACCCATACATATTGTTTGAATTCTCCAGTATGATCTCGTAAAGTACTCAACTGCCCTTGACGCATTTCTTGTGCAGTCATTTCTACACCCTTTCTGCCCCACAACTTGGTACTTTTACGCCTAATCAGAGCGTCCGATTGTTTCGAAGACTGAGACGCTGCTTGTGAATATCGCTTTCTCGCTTCACTAGCTTCTCTAGCAACCACCCGAATAGATTTCATCCTTGACCGTTTCTTGAACTCATTTGTTATAGTATTAGAGACGGCAAAGTCACCTGGTTTGACGGTACTTATGCTTGTATTAGTAGTAGCAGCATTACCACCAGAATTACCACTGGCATCATTATTAGCAGCTCTCACAGTATTTATTTCTCTTATCTTTGGATGAACTAGAGTTGAGCTATTGTCTGGCTGCCGCTCAACAACAGGAGATAAGGTTGGGGTATCATCATCTATAATTGGTTTGTCCAGGTCAGTATTGGGAAAAAATGTTTCCAGATTCTCATACACAACTTCAGTAGGAGGTCTAACTGCCCATATATCTGAACGAACATAGGATTGCTCGACAGTAGGTGTAGTTGGTTTTTTCGCCCATAAACCATCATCGCTTGAATCATCATCGTCATCATCATCTAAAAACTCTGGCGCACCTTCAAAAGAGATATCATTCTCCTTGAATCGCTCGTCAGAAAAAATACTGGGATCAGAATTAGTCGTAGATGATTCCAGGGAGGGTACCTGTAATGATGGCGAAGAAAGATCACCAGAAGAGGACTTCAAAGGTGACACCAAAGTAGGCGAGACTCCTCCTTGTACTGGCTTTCTTGCAACAACTTGCTTGTTGCCAATGTATGGCCTAGGAACAAGGTTTTCACTTTGACCAGGACTAAATGAACTAATGGAAGCATCACCGCCATTCCTAGTACCTCCACTAACCCTAGACGAAGATCTATTAATAGTTGCCGACCTTCTAATTGACTTTACCTTGACTAAAGACGATGCTCTGTCAATTGGAGGCGGAGGAGCCGTGCGAGCAGGAACAAGATTAGGCTGTTTACCGGCATAAGGAGATACTCTCCTATCATCAAAATTTATTTCTTTCCTTTGTACCCTAATGACCTTAAAGGAATCATTACTTTTAGTATCTTGAGGCCGCGTGGGAAGCGCTGGTGGAGTGTTGGCTGAGGAGGAGGAATCTGGCATAGATAACCGTGGCGGAAGCGGTGGAGGAGGAGCAGAAGCAACAGCAGTAGAAGAGGTAGAAGGAGAAGGTACGGTTAATGGAATCCGAGAAGGTGTTTGCATGGCTGAAACGCCAACACTTGGTAACGCCGGTTTCTCGTTCCTGATTGGAACGGCAAAGTAATCGCCCCCCCCACCAGCATTGGAGCCATTCTCATCATTACCCCCAAGCATGTAGGAAGGCGTAGCCATGTACTCAGGAGTGATCATATTCGACACAGTATCATTGGATACACTTAGAACCAGAGGAATATCTTGGTAAATGCGAGAAAACAGCAAATCAGCAAGAGTAGAATCATCCAAAACCTCACCTGGAGAGCAGCCTAAATCTGTAAGACGAATTTCAGCGGATCCATAAATATCAGAAATACGCGATCTGAACTCCGATAGCGTATTGTAATGCACGTTTAATACAGTAAAAGACAGATTATCCCCACTTGTAACATAAATTGATCGTCCATTAGTCTCTTTAACGGGTTTAAACTTTGCTGGTAACCCTGCGTATCTGTCATTACTACCAAAATAAGCCCCGTAATCCGCTGGCGAAGTTGGAGAGTCTCTAATAGCTGAATCATCTCTGCTTCTGCTGCGATGGTCACGCCGCCTCAACCTTTCAAGAATTTTTTTACCTTTACTATGGTCAGAATCCATTGATAACCGGTCTTCTGAATTAACTTGTAGCGTTGGAATATTGGAGTAAGCAGGGAATTCTGACGAGTTAGATTTTTGATGTTTGCTTGCGGTATCCATTCTTTGAGATACAATAGGCACGTTTGATCCAAACCCTACTTCGTAAGTCGACATAGGTCGAACCACATCATTCCTGGGAGTTCTAGAAGGGTCTGACAAATAGTCAGTAGATGCGCTACTGGACCGCATTCTGAGAGGCTGTTTATCCACATTTAATAGTTGATCATCGGCATCAGTTGCAAAACTACTGATGTTTTTTTCATCATTTGTGTTATTAGTCCTTGCTGAAAGGGGAGAAAAAGCAATACTATCTGGTTGATCTTCAAGTCCATTAGTGGAACTTGATTTGTATAATGCCCTTCTTAATTGATGGAAAAACCTTGAAGGACTATTATCATACGCATCATCTTTGCGGTAGTCAAACTGGCTAGCTACATTTCTCAACCTTTGATAGTTGCTGAGTTGAAGAAATGCCTCTCCGTAAATATTTCTTGTTTTACAAAATTCAATCCACGACGGGCCAAACTTATTAATCGTTAACCAATGTATCACTCTGTCCAGCGTCCATTCTGCGGGATCCGCCGCATTCCAATAGATAGACTCGGTTCCTAGAGCATTCCAAGTTTTAACATTGACTTTATTGTTACCCGGAGGAGTAGTTGTAGTCCCATTCACACCTAAAGACGGAGAATAGGTATTATCCGGAGAGTCGAATCGTTTGCTTAGTTTCATATGCGAAGGAGTGCTGTTCAAAGGAGACGAAAGCAACCCACTACTATTACTAGAAGGCGAAAAATCTTTCACCCTCCTCAGGTCCCAAGGAGAAAAGCTTAGTGGTGAAGATTCGAGTCTCACCGTGTTTGGAGAAGACTTGGATGCATTCGAATTAGAATATGCCGTATGAAAGGAGTCATGGCCAGTTGAAGAGCCGGGCGAGGATTCTTGGTGCTGCTGTTGGGAACGTTTGGAAGATGGACTTTTTTCTTCGTGTGTACTTTCAGCCGAAGTCTTCCTGCTATGCGTGTTACCCTGAGGTTTTGCCATAAAGGGGTATGGATCAGAGCCTGGTATTTTGGGTAGCTTCATGTCCCGTTTTCCATCTTCAAGGGGCAAATCATCGTAAAGAAACGTTGGCAGCTCCGAGTCTCCGTATTTACCATCCAGCTTCGAAGAAGATGAGGACTTCCTAAGATTACTCATCACTAGATATTATACATATCTATAGTCTTGTGAGGATGCTGAAAAAATTGATTGGTGTTGTCTCAAGATGATTTCAATCTATTGAGAGGTGTATAGTAACTCTATATCATTTATATATATATATTTTATAATATAAGGCTATTATTGATCGCGGTGCTATTATCTCTTCAAAGATTTCGCGTCAGTTCCCTGGCATGCATGCACAAGCTTTAAAATTCTATTTGATGAGATCGGTCTAGCTCTACGTCAACCGAGAAGTCTTAGATTTGTTATACCCAGAGTATAGAGGGTCGATTGGTGCGTATGAAATTGAAAGTCAATTTGACTCCTAACCAAACTATAGAAGTTACAAACTTGACAAACTTCTCACGCTAATATGGACATTCTGTATTAAATACGGAGGGATTACTTCTATACTGCTGTGATAATTTACAGTTTGGTATTTTTTTTATGGGTTCATACATTCATGTACAACTAAGACATCGTCGAACATCTGGATTCAACCACAAAGAGGTTTCAATTGTTTTGCCTTTTCTTCTCCTACAAGGTCCACCAACTCTGACATTGAAGAGAGAAAGTTATGATCGTCATAATCAAATCCTGGAACTACAACTTCGCTAATCAACAAACCCTGAGGGTCATTGGTGAATGAAGCTTTGTAAGTACCACCTTCAACGACCCATTGTAATCGTTGTCCCTCTCCAAATCCTACATTAAAGCTTTCAAGCCTACCATCTTTGTGGGCTACCACGTAAGTCCCGGACCCACGTTGTAAAATATGAATGATTCGGGACCTATTTCTATGAAATCTTCCAATGGGTGAGCTAGGGCAAATGTAGTAGAATATCAGAGTGGAGAAGCTTCTAGTTGGAACCTTGCTTTCCTCGTATGGAGATGCGATTGTGAAGGGGCTACAGTCTGTTTGTTTGAAGTAACCACCTTCTGGGTGCTTGGCTAAGTCCAATCGTGAAATGAGGGTTTTCACCTCATCAGAGTCATCTCCTACCGTAGGAAAGTGTAAGCTGCTCATGCTATGAGAAAGTTACAATGAATTGGGTCTGGTGAAATGGTTTTCTGGTAATGGAGATAAGAAAGAAATCTTTGCGTGTGATAACCATTTAGATGTGAGGAATGACCCATGCCAATAACCACTTAACCTTAAATCTATACTAGATCTAGCTATAGCTAAAGCTATTTTTGTGACAGATGCAGATGCTTGACAAGATTTACTGTTTTAATAACTACAGTGCGACCAAGTAAGAAAACGGATTTATATATCTTTAAGCTAACTGCTGTTCCATTACATGCCCTTTATCCATAATTGTTTCGGAAATTTCAAATGATTTTGGACCATTTTTGTTGAAACTTACCATTGGTTTGAGACCCCAACGACTAAGTAAATTCTTGTCTTCATCCCAACCGTTGCACATTGTGGTCAACATTCTATGACCAGTAAAGATAGCATTTGCACCTGCAAGGAAGCACATAGCTTGTTCGGGTTCTTTCATGGTATATCTACCAGCTGCAAGTCGAATAATTGATCCGGGCATAAGAAGTCTAGCAGTAGCCACTGTTCTCAACACAGCATCGAATGGTAGTGTGATCTCTTTTTGCTTTTCGCCTAGAGGGGTACCCTTGATTGGTACTAATTTATTTACTGGGACTGATTCAGGATGTTCAGGAAGTGTAGCCAAAGTGTGCAAGAATCCAACGTGATCAGCTTCCGACTCTCCAAGGCCAAGAATACCACCTGAACACACACTGACACCAGATTCTCTGACATTTCCGATTGTTCTCAAACGGTCATCGTAGCTTCTAGTAGTGATTACCGATGGATAGAACTCTCTCGAAGTGTCGACATTGTGGTTGTATGCAGTAAGACCTGCTTCTTTTAGCACTTTGAGCTGTTCCTTCTCAATCATACCTAAGGTGACACAGCTTTCCATGCCCATATCATTGACGGCTTTGACCATGGAAGAAATTCTTTTCAAACCACTTTTTCGTCCTGTCATATCTCTCCATGCTGCGCCCATACAAAACCGGGTACTGCCGTTTTCTTTTGCTTCCTTGGCAGCACTGATTACATCTTCAACGCTTACAGCTTTTTCTGCTTCAACACCGGTTGAGTATCTAGTACTCTGAGCGCAGTATTTACAATCTTCAGTACACCCACCCTGTTTGATATTCATAAGGGTACACAGCTGTACTTCAGAAGGGTCATGGAATCGACGATGAACAGAAGAAGCATGGTGGACAAGGTCTATCAAAGGAAGCTGATAAAGAGTCTTAACCTCTTCTCTTGTCCAGTGATTGATAGGAGTCGTAGCTTTTACTGCTTTTGCAAGTGCTCTCAACATTTTGATGGCTGATTTTTTTTTTGTTCTTGTTGATTGCTATTTTATTTGTACGAGCTGTGAGTGGTCGAAAGAAAGAATATTTTGATGGGGTGAGCTGAGAGGGATAAGTAACTGTTGAGTCGAAAGACTCATTTTGAGTCACGAGTCATGAGTATCACAACCTTAATTTGCTGCGCGATTGTAGCCCGCGGGTTTGATTCAAGCTGGTCAAGAAAGAAAAAGTATGGTTGGGTGATTAAAATCGGCCAACTCGAGCCCAATTGGGTTGGAGTTAATGACAATCTTGATAAAAAAAGTTTTTGTCACGGCAAACCCGCCAAATTCACTATAAACAGTTAGCTGCCTTCTTAGAATGTCAACATTCATAAATTGTCAAGTATAACACAGGCAAGTTTTACTTTCAGTTATTAGTGCTATGATGCTGACTAAGATACGATTTTTTTATTTAGTTCTGCTTGAATATTAAATAAAACTGAACATTGTTTTCACCTAATTTATTTGGATAAGATTGCGCAAATTGTGAGGCTAGCCTGGTATATTATTAAGTAATTGTTTTTTTACAATATTCGTGGCTATATACATCCGCTTAAATTTCTCAAGGCTGTCGTTAGGTTAGTTATTTTAAGGGCGCTACCTGGCTACCAGTGTTTTTGTATTGTGAGTCACTCCGCCCGTTAACGGCGATTTCGGTATTTTGATTTAAGCTACCCCCAAAAAAATCACAGCCGTACTGGCGTCAATAGCGATTATACCGACACCGAGATCCGATCTATGCATAGCCTGTTTATCTGCGCATATCGCGATAGGCCTTAACTAGTCAAGTCTTATTCTAGATCTCATGCTTCCCATGCCTTCACATGTAATACAAACTTGAACAATAACCATAATCAAACCAAGGAAAAGCTTCAAGTCTCTTTTCATGTTTAGCGAAGAAAATGCTGAACAGTACAGGCTTTGTTGTTTTTGCGACAATTGCTGTTTTGATTCTAATTGCTGATATTTGGTCAGAGTTTTTGGGAGACTCACGCACGGCATCAGGTATCTTTGGTCGATATGAAGGTCGGCATCCCTTACATTTACAAAAAGGGAGGTTTACGACAGGCATTCAGCAGGATACCTTTGTGACTAAAGAGAATGCTACAAGTCTTTTTAACTCAATCCACAATGCTCTTCGTCAAAAGGGTAGCGATTTGAACCCCGTGGGGCTCAATATGTTCCCCGCTAGAATTCCCGCAGGAACTTTGTTGTTTCATAGCACAAGATCATATTTCCCAACCTCACCCGAGTGGGTGGCAATGGATCCCGAGTTCTCTTATAACTTTGGTAACCGTGGAAACGAGGCACATACGCTTCTCACTTTTCGAGCAGTTCAAGACCTAGACAAACTAATAGTACTTGATGGTGCAAGTGCCTCAAAGCAAGCGACCGGTGAGATGGACACTCAAATTTTACTTTCAAATGGACCCAAAGAGCAGTATACTAATGTTACGTTTGCTACAGAACGTGAAGCTGCCAAAAAAATTTGCGATTGGGGTAAACCGTTTGGACTAGACGGATATGTTAGACTAGAAACAGGTTTTGAAGTGGTGATTTGTGACTTTCATTCTCCGAAACTTGAACTATGGAGACGGGGGGTTTTTGACTCAATAACCAGCTATACTGGTATTGACTTGTCTAATAATGAAGGGAACCTTGCAGATATGTACACTGGGACAACCGCATATGAGCATCTGAAAGCTGGCGCCAGCCATTATGAGAGCGAGCCAAGAATTCAGATTGACTTTAGTCGCACCATTACACCCATAAATCGCACATACATATCCCCTGACACGTATACTCGTCGATTGACAGATGTGAGTGACGATATCAAGGAGGAACTTCGTAATGATGTTGTCAAAGCGTTGACAAAACCAGTTGATCCCTATGCGGGGACAAACTGGCAAGAAGTTTCTGATAGACTTACAACAAAGTTTGCCGATACTTTGGTATACTTGAATGAAACTTTCCAAGAACTTTTGGATCCATTTTCTAATGTTAGCACCGTTGAACTTGCAACAAACATATCTGCTTACACTATTCACACAATTTTGAGATATTCAAATATTACTTACTCAGAGGATATCGAAAAACAGCGAGAAGATGCTATCAAAGGTTTTGTTGTTGAATACAGCGCAGGATATATCAATACAGATGTTGATGTTTTAATTCAGGCTTCTTTAGCGGAAGTTGCCAGGTTAGTTGCAGTTGAACTATTTGAAGTACAGGCTTTAGCGCTAGACATATTAAGAAAACATTACAACGACAAGGTTGACACTGAAACTGACGAATACAAAAATAAGATCAAATCTTACAGCAAAAGATTTGCTGATTTCTTAGATTTTTTAAACTGGCCTGAGTTTTACCGGTGTGACCAAGTATGCAAATGGAATGAAATATGTTATGTACCTCTTTGGGGCCCATCTCCAATGGGGTTCAGATTCTCAAGAGGCACAGTTCATACTGAAAGGTTTTCTTATAAAGATCTCTATTGTGCTGGCGTGAAAGAAATTTTAACAAAGAGAGATCAACATCCAAGGGATGAAAAACCACCACCACCGCCACTGAAAGATGGACTCAAAGAATCCGAGGAACTAATTATGGATGGGGACACTGAAGAAATGAAGAATGAAATTTTTCTTTCAAAAGAAAGCATTATATTTCAATGAAAATGCAAAAGTTTCTTGGGCCAGCTGTTCTAAATTCACATGATCTCTTTTAGCTAGACGCATATTTTGTACATCAAAGTGGAAGGGAATAAAAAATTATCATACAACTTTGTACGTTTAACATTATTTTTAGTTACTCCGGGATTTAGTAAAGTAAATAGAAAAGCTTTTGAAATCTATAATAAAGCTATAAGTATTTAAATAAAAGAAATTCGAATGTCTAAGTTGAAGGCAAAATTTCATGATCTTTGTCTAAGCCTTGATCTCTACCCGGCAAGGCCAAGTTCAAGAAACATGCTATTATAGCACCAAAAATGAAAGATGTTTCAACAATAAGATTCAAACCTTCAAGGAAACCAGACCACGCTTGGTTAGAACCATTGTATACTAAAATTGAGTTGAACCACTTTGGTTGCAAAGCACCAGCAATACCCCAACCTAAAGAGCATGCTAGAATAAATCTGTTTCTTCTTGTCCAGTTAACGTCTTCAAGAACTTTCACACCAGCAACAGCAATAGTACCATAAAGGAAAACTTGCATACCACCTAAAACAGAGCTGGGCATGTTAGCAAACACAGCACCTATTTTGGAGAAAATTCCAATGAGAATCAAGACTATGGCGGCAGTCCATCCAGCTCGTCTTGAAGCACAACCAGTTTGAGAAATGACACCATTATTTACAGCTTGAGAAACCATTGGCAGTCCACCACTGACGGCAGACAAGACACTTCCGAGAGAGTCACACATAATACCACCTTGAATTCTCTCGTGAATGGTGAGATTTCCAAAGTCAACACGCGAGACTTCTGAGGTAGCAACAATATCTGGAATACAACTGACACCTTCAACTATAAACATGATTAGTAATGGTAATACCAGAGTACCATCCACCGAGTATCTGAAGTTGTGAGTCCATAAAAAGTCACCCACTGGTGCAGCATCAATGGCAGCTCTATCCCAATAACCAGTAGCCCCGGAAATAATACATCCAACGATAAGGCCAAGAACAATAGCTGAACTTTTCATGATTGGTGCACCGAAGAATTCTATAAGGACAATAGTAATAAATACAGAGAAACCAAGGCCAATGTACTTTCGTGCACCCCAAACTGATGCATTGTTACCATTGCACAAACCTCCGTAGTTCAAGCAGCCGCTGCCACCACCCCAGTTAGCCATACCGTTACCAGTAAGATAAATGGCCAAAATAAGAAGTAAAGTTCCTGTGACTAACCGTGGGAATACTCTCTTGAGAATTCTTGGGCTCACAAAGGCCATCAAGACCTGTACCCATACTGTACACAACATTGTCCCAAGTGTTGCTCCAAAGGCATCTGGACAAGGAAGTCTAGTACCATCTGATGCAACAGGACAAGTACCATTTTGATATCTAATTTCTGTGTAGTTCATCGCAATTCCAATAAGGTCAAACGTTGGACCAACAACAGAAAGTAAACCCGTTCCAATATAGTAAGGAGTTTTATAAATTTTGATTCTAGTGATTTGAGCAAAAGTTGCAATTCCTGTGCTGATGAGTGCGCATGTGATGAGATGTTGAGTTTGCTGACTGTCGAAATTGTATGCACTTCCCACCAGTAATGGCACAGACACAATTGAGGAGACTAATGTAAGGGCATGCTGTATACCTAAAATTATACAAAGAAGGATAGGGATTTGATCATCGACACCAAAATGAGGATGCTGATAATCTTTGAACTTTTTGTTCAATGGCCAGATATCTGGAGTGAACAAATGTGCATAGTTGTAGTCACCAATCCAACCTTCTCTGGTAGTGAAGGCATGTTTAAAGGATGCCACAGTGGACTGCCAGGATGACTGCCATGAATCTTCTGGTAATGCCTCGCTTGTAACCATTCCAAATGTTTCCTCGTCAGACCCACGAGACGTCTTGACGGCACCTTTATTATCAATTTCCTCCATTTGGTAACTTTGTGAATTAATAAAAAATACAAATCAATGAGGGGAAAAAAGCTGCATCTTTATATATACGGTGTACGGCTTAGTCTGGAAAAACTGATCTACATTCAAAAGATTTGATAAGATCAAATACTTGATAAGACGGAGCAGTTTGATTGTCGGAATTGTCCGATTGGCCCCTAACTATATACGATAAGGTTTTGGGCTAAAAAGCTTTTACAGAGCGGTTTGTTTGAAACAATGGGTACTAGGTAGCAGCCAAGAAGACTAATGCACGACCAGTACTCTATATCTATAGATATAGCTAGTTAAAAACCAAACTATGGCATAGTTTAGCGAATAAGAATCTTATTTTTCAGTTATATTTTTTAACTTTTAAGTCAAAATCAATTGTATCTGCATGCATAAAAAAGAGTACTAGCTTATCCGTCTTATAGGACTCGTGCGTACAACGGTTGTGCTAGCGGGAGGGAGCGCCAAACAAAAAAAGTCAAAATTTTTATTTGCAGATTTATTATTGGGCAGTCGGCCGATCCCTATCAACATCTGATAGGGATCTAACGGGATATCCCGAAGGATTATCTAACATAGTTAAATCCTTGCTACCTTTAATTTGTACTTAAGAAAGCCCTTATCTAAACTGATTTCCCTTCAGATAAGTCAACTTATAGCGAATTAAGAATAAAATATGCTTTTCGTTAATGGGGTTATTGTGACCATTGATTCGGACAGGAGTATCATTGAAGATGGTGCTGTTTTAGTTGAAGGTACCTGGATCAAAGACATTGGGAAAACTTCAAACCTTAAACAGAAATATCCGGCAGAACAGCAATATGATCTCGAAGGCAAGGTGTTGATTCCAGGATTGGTATCCACCCATATGCATCTTGCACAAAGTTTATTGAGAGGAACAGCTGATAATCACGTTTTGAAAGACTGGCTCTGTGACAGAATATGGCCTCTAGAATCGGCGTTTGAAGAGGAGGATGGCTATCATGCTGCAAGATTCTCCATTGCTGAAATGCTGAAATCAGGCACTACAACATTTCTTGAAGCTTTGCTGACAGATCAGGCCAATTTAAAGGGCGTGGTGCAAGCAGTAAGTGATCATGAAGGATATATGAAAAAAATTATCTAGAAACTAATGAACTAACTTACAATAGGTTGAAGAAATGGGGATTCGAGCATGCATAGGAAAATTAACTAAGCCTGTTGCAATTGACCGTAATGGAAATGTTATGAAAAAGGACCCCCGTGATGCTGCAGCCAAACAAATGAGTATAGAGTCAACAGTAAAAGCTCATGAAACGTATGATGGGAGTGCAGATGGCAGAGTCCAGATTTGGTTTGGTGCAGTTACACCACGCTCCGCCGATATTCGAGAACACCATACTGAGCTAGCTAAAGTAGCACGGGAAAAGAAAATGAAGATCACTATGCATTGTGCTGAAGCTAGCGCGGATGAAAAATTCTATAAGGATACGTTTAATGAGACACCTATGGAGTATTGTTGCAAGACCGGGCTTGCTGGTAAAGACACTGTCTTAGCTCACATGGTACATTTGAAGGAGAAAGATATAGAGCTTCTGAAAAGTACCGGCACCAATGTTGCCCACAATCCCGCTTCTAATTGTAAGCTTGCCTCGGGAATCGCACCGATTCCGGACTTACTTCAAGGCGGTGTAAATGTAGGTTTAGGTTGCGATGGAGCCCCATGCAACAACTCAGTGGACCTCTTGCAAGAGATGAGACTCGCATCACTGATTCATAGAGCAAAAGCGCAGGATGCATCCATCATGACCGCAGAGACAGTTCTAGAAATGGCAACGATCAATGGTGCCAAAGCACTTGGTCTTGAAACCACAATAGGGAGTATTGAAGTCGGCAAGAAGGCAGATCTTGTTGCCTTAGATTTGAATACCATAGCCACTACTCCTATAAGGAGTTACGTGAGCTCAATCGTTTATACTGCAGTTGGCAGTAATGTACATATGACAATGGTGAATGGCAAGATTCTTGTTGACAACGGCCGCCTAGCAGATGAAGAAGAAATCAAAAACATTGGTACAGTAAGGGCCAAAGCCATTATTGAACGTGCGGGCATCCATATCACTTCCAAATGGCCCATAAAATAATTTATGTTATAGTTGATGTATATAAACCTAACAAAATAAATCAATAAAAATAAAATAAAATAATAAGAATAATAATAAGAATAAATATCAAGAAGAGGTGAACTACCACTGAATGGTTATTTCAATAAGTTAAAATGTCAACTTTTTCACTGCTTTCCTCGTCTTCACCTCTCCATGCTTTCCTAATAATGGAAAGAACCAACCCAGCGGACCCTGTTCCCAGCTGAGCCAAAATGCTGAAAAATAGTTCAATCTTCATTTTGTGTTCAGGCCTGATACAATTGAGACCGGCAACAAACATAGGCCAATGGAGTAAAAATAATGCAGGCGACAAAGTAGTGGGCGATTGGTCGTCAAGGAAAACCATCAGCGAAATCATTTCATTAACTGCACTTTGAACAATAGAGCTTTCCTTAGGTACAGACATCAGTTTCGTAAATGCTGTTATCATGGCTGCCAAAATATGGCTTCGGTGAGAAATATCTAGCCAGCAAAAAGAGCGCACACTACCGTCAGGAAGAGATACAGAGTTGATCAAATCTGAAGGGATTGTTACACTATTTGTCTGGTCCGATATTATACCCGAAGGGCTCACCACAAAAGAAGCTAATTGGCTATTTAATCCGGATAACAGGGAAGTGATTTCAAGATGATCGATTTCAACCGCCTGACGCTTCTGTAAAAGCTTTATTAAATCTTTCAAAAGTGAAACTAGGACAGTTGAGTACCCATGTAAAAGACTAATATTCCCGTATTGGACAAGATGCAGTCTTCTAAGAGCCTCTAAGCTTTGACTGTTTGTGGAAATCAATAAGTCGAGCTCCTCTGGAGTTTGTAATGTTCCACCATTTGAAGATCCAAGACCAGCTAGTAACTCCATGGAAGAAAACCAGGCACGACATAAAAACAAAGTATCTGAGTGTTCTTTAAAATGCTGCTTGAATAACAAATCTTTAGCACCTCTTAAATGTGCTCTCCATTTCTGGCTTCTACTTGATGCATTATCTGAAGTAAGCAGAAGTATAGTCAATAATATTGGCTCTATTTGCGATGATAGATTTCTATCCATTTCTCCGCTTAAAGCTTCTAGACAGCATTTCAAATAATAGCAGTAATTTTCTTCATCTTCTTGAAGAAGTGTTTTCCTGTATGACGTTCTCGATCCACACCCTAGAATTGCATACAAGAGGTAATAAGAATGTGCTGCGTACTGTAAAAGAACGTCCCTTACGGGATTGAATGGTGCCCCGTTTAGCTCTGCAGAGAACGGTAAAATAACTTTGGAAAAGACATAGTAAAACTCTTTCAAATAAAACTGATGACGCCCAGTGAGAGGTATGTAAGAAAGGGGGATATCTACCTGTAAATAAATATCACCGAACCCTTTAGGACTATTCAAAGTAATATCTCCATTTTCAACAAAAGACTGATCATTGAACTCGATAGTAGAACCGCCCAGAACCTCATCCAACTTTACATTCAAAAGACCATTAAGGTCACTTGCCAACATAGAAGCACCATCTATCCATTCATCGTGTAAAATGTTATGCACTACTGATTCGCCGGAGTCGTTGCTCTTAGGAGACGAGTTTGACACAACTTCAGTTGGAAAGCTTATACTGAAATCACTGGTAGTTCCAGAACCAATAGAATTCTCAGCCTGGAGTACTCCATTTAATGAAGTAGACTTTGCGGCACTGTCTTCAATAGATATATTATTCGTATCCGGAACCTTGTTGGTTACAGTCGATGATAAACCATTTTGACCCTTGTCGACATAGATGCAGTCTCTGCCCAGCCGACGACAGTGCCAACAATGCGGCTTCGACTCATCGCACTAAAAAAGACAATGTTAGGAAACCTATTTAAACCCAAGCTGACCTCTTTATAACTTACCTTGACCTTCCTCTTTTTACATTCTCCACAAGCATTATGACTATATTTATTTCTCACTCTTTTAGGAGGAGCTTTAGCTCGTACAGATGGCTGTGTGCGAGTCATGTATAACTTGAAACCATAGGTGTCCCAGCTTGTCCCAGCAGAAAGCGAGAAAGACTTCTAAGGATGTGAAGGAGGGTTGCAAACCGTATCTTTTGATAGTAGTATTATTGTGCTGAGCGTACCCAGTTTGTGGTTTCTCTGTAGACTATAGCTAGAGTGAGCTAACGAGTACTAGTTCTATGCACACATGGATACATACACCTAAGAAAAATAGAAAAAATAAAAAAAATCCAAATCCAAATCCCGATCGGCAAGTCAGTTACGCACGTACGTACGAACGTACATACGCACGCTAAGGCTAGAAAAAGTTGAGGTCTTTTTCTGCCTAGTTTTTAGCGCTTTAAACCCACATAATGGCCCCGGTAACAGCTGTTTCTGCTGTTAATTTTATTGAGTACTAGACTTGGAACAGCGCTTTATCATACTGCTTAATCCATTTAAAATAACTGCATAATTTGGATAGCAGGTAATTTTAACTGCCATAAGCAGCGTCACATATGGGTAAGATCTGTTGTCCAGGTGAACAAACTCGGCAATTTTTTGCATGGGCAATGCACATGTTAGCGGGTTTTAAATCGATCTGCCTAGATCAAGCTAAGCTCTATTAACAGAGATAACATAGGAAGATTCAAGCTAAGATTTGGACCTTGAACACAAACGTTACTGCTAGCACCGACATGTCTTACGCGTAGAGAGCTGCACCGGATAATTGCGGGAATTTGCAATATTTTATGGAGTGGCGGTAAGCTAACCAGCAAACATAGTATACGAATTTACGGTACCCAGATGCATGGTTGATACATCTTTATGCCATACTGGACAAATACAACCGTTAATAATCGAGTAAGGGGCTTGTAGTCAGCATTCGTTTTGGAAGTCAAGTATAACTCGAATATTCATGAGTCTACAGCCCAAGTCTGGTGTACTTTGCAGACTTTTCCCCTTATCTATTAAAGTTAGGTAAAATACGGATCATAATTTCTTTTCTCGGAAATTTTTCTTAAAAATGGGATAGTATCAATATACTGTTAAAAAGGTTACTGACTATGAAAAATGAATTCAGACAGTTATATATAGATTTCCTGATAACTGCGGAAATTATTTGGCGTCAGGGGCACCATTAATAATCATTAATGAGATGATAGAGTCAGCAACCTGAGCAGCAGCAATTGAGGTGATTTCAGCGGCAGTGTCGTATGGAGGTGAAACTTCGACGACGTCTCCGCCAATAACATTAATACCCTCTAGACCATCGAGAACAGTCAAAAGTTCTCTTGAGGTCCATCCACCAGGTTCAACGGTACCAGATGCAGGAGCAGTTGAAGGATCCATGGAATCGACATCAACAGTAATATAAACAGGAGTGTCACCGACTCTTTCCTTGATCTTCTTGATAATACCAGCTGCTCCAATGGTGTCGATGTCTCGAGCAAGGATTCTATCAAATCCACATTCAATATCATGTTCAACATCCTTAGGACCAGGATAAGGACCTCGAATTGCGGCATGAATTGACTGGTTGCTAATGAGACCCTTTTCATGAGCCCAATGAAGGTAAGTACCATGGTTTACTGCCTGGTAGTCAGTGACGTTACCGCCAAAGTAGTAAGGATTCCATGTGTCAAGATGGGAGTCAATGTGGATAACAGAAATTTTACCCCAGAATTCATAAGCAGCTTTAATTGCAGGAAGAGTGATAGTGTGGTCACCACCAAGAGTGAACAGCTTAGGATGCTTAAACTTATTGTTTTCTGTGACAGCGTGCTTACCAGCAGCTCTGTTAGCTCTGTAAATCTGGTCAATGGCAATTCTGTTGTCCAAAGGAGTGACTGGTGGAGAACCACAGTCAACAATCTTGGCCCAGTTCTCATAAGGGTTGAATCCCTTTCGGTAAACGGAGTAAGCAGGGGCCAATCTGCGGGACCCAAGTCTGATTCCGGAAGGACCAAATCTGGCACCAGGTCTGTAAGAAACGCCAGAGTCAAAAGGAGCACCAATGACTGCAATATCATAGGTCTCGTTGTCAAAGGTTGCAGGATCGAAACAGTTAGCAAGGGGAAGATGGGCAAAAGTATCGATGTAACCAAATTCACCTCCTCTATACAAGACTGAAGAACCGTTAATGTCACGGAGATCATCCTTATCAGGATACTGATAATCCTTGTTCACAGCAAGTGGAAGAACATTATGAGAAAGAGGAAGAGGTTTTTGCTTAGGCTTGCCATCAACAGAGGCTTCACCAACAGCAACACCGTCAAGGAATGAGCCGAAGTAAGCGTCAAGAAGAGATCTGTCTTCTTCTTCTGAGGCTTTCTTCACTTCTGAAGTTGAACCAGAAGATTGGTCACATTTAATAACGATCTGATCGCTTTTATCGCTAATTGAAAAACCATTCACAGCAGGGACAGCTGCCACCAGTGCAGCTAAACAAGCGATTGATACCTTCATTATTCAGAAAACAAGTTGCAGAAGATAAAATGCAATGGAATATTAAAACGAACCTGAAAGAGGTTCTCAATGCTCATTTTTATAATGTCGTTCAAGCTGGTAATTTTCCGTCGGAAAATTATATGGGGTTACTTGAATGACCAGATCGAGATAGATGCAGGTCGGAATTGAAGTCTACTGTATTGGGGTGCTGATCGGTCAGTTATTTTACACGCTATTGGTGATATCTGTTATCGCAAGATCTACGCGCTAGCTAAAGAGCACACTTGAGCTTATACGTCCTGTCGAAATATTAGCGAGGAACTAGTGGATCTGCAAGATACTCCTCGGAATCTGACGCGATTTGTGTTCAACCCAACGGCTGCTGCTAAGTATAGGGGCTCTGCCTGTTCGTAGCAAGGGGGTTCTGATATGATTTTTGTAATCTAATGAAAATCCATCAGGCCGGACGAAAATAAACTGAAAACAAGAGCCGTTCCTATACACCTTATATAACAGAAGATATCATCATTATTTACTACTTCGACATCGTGAAAAATGGTTATAGAATCTGATGAAAGAGCTCCTCTGCTTTCAAGCAGAGACGAAAGCCCTAAAAGGAACGGAACCGTGGAAGTTGCTCCACCATGGCAGGAATTTGTACTAATTGTGAAATCCTCAATTCCCTTGATTGTTACATTTTTTCTACAGTATTCATTGACAATTGTTTCCATTTTTTCAGTGGGTCATATTGGGAAAAAAGAACTCGCGGCTGTTTCTTTAGCTACCATGACATTCAATGTCACGGCTTCCATATTCAATGGTATGGCGACCTGTTTGGATACTTTGTGCTCACAGGCGTATGGTGCGGATAGACGGGATCTTGTTGGTTTGTACTTTCAAAGATGTACTGCAATGATTCTTGTCACTTCTATTCCGCTTATTTTTTTATGGTGCTATTCCGCTCACTTATTTGGGTTGATTGTACCAGATCCAGAACTTGCATTTTTGGCCCAGAAGTTTTTAAGAATTATGTCTATAGGAGCACCAGGCTATGTATGTTTTGAAACTGGCAAAAGATTTTTACAGGCCCAGAACATTTTTGTGGCCGGACAATACTGTTTATTTATCTGCACACCACTCAATATGATATTGAATTATGTTCTCGTTTGGAATAAATCAATTGGTATTGGGTTCGCTGGTGCACCATTATCAACCTCAATTTGTTACTGGCTTATGAGTATTTTATTATTCCTCTACGCTGCAAATAGTGATGCTAAAAAATGTTGGAATGGGATTCATATCAAAGAGTCGTTCCAAGGATGGGGGTCCATGATGAAACTGGCTCTCAATGGAACAGCAATGCTGCTATCAGAATTCGTTGCGTTTGAAATTCTGACTCTATCAGTGTCTCGACTTGGTACAAGTGCACTGGCTGCACAATCTGTGGCATCCTCGATTGAAACGTTGGTTTTTCAGATTCCTTTTGGTGTTTCGGTTGCTGCTTCTACTCGTATCGCCTACTATGTTGGTGCAGGATCCGTTAAAGGTGCCAAGATGACCAACAAATTGGCTCTTATCTTGGCTGCACTTGTCGGCTTTATAGATTTTGCTATTATCTTTATTTTCAGAAAGCAGATCGCTATGAGTTTTACTAATGACTCGCAAGTGATTAAGCTAGCCACTGGAGCGGTTAGTATTCTGGCAGTCAACCAATTGTTTGATTGTCCAAATGTACTGTTGGCTGGGTGTTTGAGAGGCCAAGGTAGACAGCACATTGGAAGCTTTCTCAATCTTGTCGCTTACTACATTATTGCACTGCCCGTTGCATTATTTATGGCATTCAAGCTTCATTGGGGGCTTTATGGCCTTTGGATAGGTATAGGTATCGGTGTTGCACTTCTAGCTCTTTTTGAAGCATATTTTGCACTGATTAAATTGGATTGGAATATCATTTTACGAGATGCCAAAGAAAGAAACGCGACTGCTTAACATTAGACAGGTACATAACAATCATATCATATGAATATACATAAGGCTGTATTTATTTAATTACAAATATCTACAACTTTCACTGTACTGTATTAATAAGACCACTTCCATGAGAATCAGGTCTTTGTCTTCGGGATTTTCGTCTTGGAAACCTGGAAAACAAACAAAAAAAAGTGTTGCAACACTTGTCTGAAGTTGCTTAATAGAAATATCATATACATGTACATGAGCGCGTAGTTTATTGCTTTAGTGTTGTAAACCCCTCAAGCAAAAATCGTCGCAAATCATGGCAAGACGAAGGGCGAAAATAATTAATTTCCTCGGAATTTTTCCACGGTAAATATGATCGATCTAAGATCGATAACCTATCGTCACAATCGATCATTTAAGGTTAAAAATCTTATTTATTCAGGTGTTATAATTCATTATAATGCATGTAGAATGATTTAGATCAGTTCGGATCTACATCAATTGCAATGATCGGCTGCTATTCGACGGGTTTTGACCTGATTTACCAATAGAACGTTGACGTGCGATATTTTAGTCTGCCTTTTTGGATTATTTTTCCGATAGAAAACGGTTTTAATCCGCGGACATATGTCCAATCATTGAGATGCGATAAGCCTAAGCAAATGTCACTTTTATTGTGTAACACTAGAAACGCGATCCAGTACGCATAACAGCGTTTGTAAATGCGATAAATTCTAAGAGTACAATTTAGATCTAGAAAGATAGGTTCTGATAATGCCGAGACGAAGCCAATACATAAGCTGATCTTCTCACGCAAACGAAGCTGCAAAGATAAGAACCCAGATAGTCTTGGATTATATAAAACTAGACAGCTTTAACGGAGTCACCACTGTTTGACTCCCAAGGTAAGCTTGCCCTTTATTGACAGCAGTTCAAAAATGGCCGAAACAAAAACCAAATGGCAGCGATTTCTTAAAAAATTAGAAGTACCCCACGATGCAGAGCACGAGCTGAGTGTTCTTGAGAACCCAGATCTTGAGCCGATGCCCCCACACAGAAGAGTTTGGGGTATGTGGTCATTTTTTGGCTACTGGGGTATTCCCAATATCACAATTTGGACCTGGAGTACTGGCTCTGCAATGCTTTCTCTGGGGTTAAACATTCAACACACTATGGGTGCCTTAACTCTTGGAAATATTGTCATTTGTATATACACTTGTCTCAATTCCACACCAGGAAGTAAATTTCATATTGGATACACTCTTTGTCAAAGAATGATCTTTGGAGTTTACGGTTCGGGAATTGGTATTCTGATTCGTATTTTTCTTTCAATTGTCTTTTACGGATCACAAAGTTGGCTTGGTGGATTGGGATTTGTTGTGATGTTTTCATCTTGGAGCAAGAGCTATATGAACATGGAAAATACATTTTCTAGCTCAGTTGCAATGACCACCAGAGACTTTATCGGGTTTCTTGTTTTTCAAGTTGTCCAGTACGCCTTTTTCTTTATGAAGCCTGAGAAAATGAACCGATACGTCAACGCTGCTTGTATAATGACTATCATAGCAATGATTGGAGTGTTCATTACTACTTTGGTAAAGAATCACGGGCCTGGTCCAATCTACTATGAACCAGTGACTCTTAGCAAGTCATATACTGGCTGGATGTGGCTTAACAGTATGACCATCTGGTATGGTGCTTTATCTCCAGATTGTACAAATCAGTCAGATTTCTCTCGTTTTGCTTCTTCCACAAAGAAAATGCATATCGGGATCATTAGTTCAGTCATGATTACAGGAACCATTGTACCTCTGATGGGGCTGCTGTGTGCTTCAGCTACGCAAGAGCTTTACGGCACTGAGCTGTGGCTTCCCACTGATATCTGTCTCCAATGGTTGCAAGACAACTACTCTAGCGGTGCCCGTGCCGCAGCATTTTTCTGTGGATTTACATTCATGGCTTCACAATTGACTTTTAACGTATTGGCTAATGGATTTGCCGGTGGTATGGACATGGCAGGTGTCTTACCCAAATACATCAATATCAAAAGAGGAGCTATTATCACTGCATTGATTTCTTGGGCAACCCAGCCATGGAATTTCTATAACAGTTCATCAGTATTCATCACTGTAATGAGTTCATTTGGTGTTATTGTATCACCAATTATCGGTATAATTGTTGCTGACTTTGTTATCATTCGACGTCAACTCATTCCTGTTTCAGATCTTTTCACCACTTCAAAAGAAGGCACTTTTTATTTTACCAAGGGCGTCAATTATAGGGCCGTTGTTACATGGATAGCTGGTTGGGCACCAGGTATACCAGGTTTAGCCAATGCAGTCACTCCAAACCCAAATATTCCGTCAGGACTGCTGAACTTTTTCTATGGCAATGTTATTTTTGGTTTTGCTTGCCCGTTGATATTGTATGTTATCATATGCAAGATATTCCCGTTAAAAAACGTTGGAAAGGTTGATCCTGAGGACTATTATGATGCAATGACAGAAAAAGAGCTACTTGATCTGGGAATGGCTCCTAAAAGCATCGAGATACTGCATGGCGATGATGGAGAAGAAGAAAGCAAACGAGTAGGCGTTGAAACAGTGACACCTCTTCCTCCTCTTAGGTCAGAAAAGGTATAAACATTCTATAGTTCTTTTCTTTATTAGTTTTGCTATTTATATTATTTTGATCATGGGTATGAAGTTTGGCTCCTATCAGTAATTTCACAGTTCCTTATTAATGTGATTTTGTAAAGCTTTGCAAAGCTGTAACGTATTTTTCAAAAGTTTTAAAATTTTTTTTAGCTAACACGTTATAACTACAGGGGGGTGACTTGAGTACTAATATGTACTAATAAATTTGTCGCATACTGGGGTAGACACGTTTACATACTAATTAGAGTCAGATCGATCTCATGGCTAGGTGGAATGGTATGACCAATAATCCCTGACACACAGTTGCAATATTGCGAACGTAGAAATGCGTATGTGTGATCGGGCCGACATCATATGGATTTAACAACTGATCAGGCTATATAATTTAACTTGACCGCACTGAGATGCTGCTGGTTGCACACACGTTATATTAATTAATACTAATAAGATATCATCATACTAAGTTCTATGCTGACTATCTAAGTTTGTGGTAACAGTTGTTATTTTGGGCACAATTGCTAATTGGTGTGCAAGAACCAAGCTTTTATGATAAATAGCGTGAGTTCTGTATACTTCGAGATACATGTAAAGTCTTTCTCATACAGTTTTTGACTAGTTATCTATCAACAACGAAGAATGGGTACACATAAGATTATATTACTAAGGCATGGCGAGTCTGAATGGAACGGAAACAATCTCTTTTGCGGCTGGGTGGACGTGAATCTCTCGGACAAAGGCATAAGGGAAGCTCGTGAAGCAGGTGTTTTGATTAAACAGTTTGGTCTGAAACCAGATATCGTTTTCACTTCTCGACTAAAAAGGACTGCACAAACTGCCAACTATATTCTTGAGGAAATAGATCGTTTATTTATTGATGTTAAGCGTTCATGGAGGTTAAATGAGCGTCATTATGGATACTTACAAGGTAAAAATAAGTCTGATATTTATAAGGAGGTTGGCAAAAAACAGTACCAGTCTTGGAGACGATCCTATGATGAGCGGCCTCCTCCAATAGAGGAAGACAGACATTTGAAGCAAATGGCCGAGGATCTATACAGTGATGTACCAAGAGACAAATTTCCTCGTACTGAATGTCTTAAAGACGTTATTGAGAGGTTTTTGCCTTATTGGTTTGATGAAATATCGAAGTGCCTGTTAGCAGGCAAGACGGTCTTATTAGTAGCTCATGGCACGCCCGTCAAGGCACTGATGAAACATTTGGACAACATCTCTGATACTGACATTACATCCATAAATATACCCACTGGTATACCTTTATTGTATGAGTTGGATGATAATCTTAAGACTGTAAGATCACAATATTTAGACCCAGAGGCAGCTAGGATAGGAGCAGCAGCAGTGGCAGCTCAAGGAACACATTAATAAAAACGTCAATGATTTCCTATTTGCATTAAAAAAAAAAGCTGTTTTTCTTGAAAAACAATTCATGGGTTGAATAACAAAGGGCTCGTTTGGGAAATTTTGGATTTATTATTTTTAGTTAAGAGTCAAGTTTTAAGTAAGAAACATTCCATAAATTGTGCAATTTTTAAGTGAGCCAAAAGCACTAGCACTACATTTAACATGTTTAGTAATACTTGGAGACGTTTAGTACCATAGAATATTACTGATTACAAAATAAGTTACCAGTCCTGTGTATAAAAGAGTCATATTCTGGCGAGTATGGTTGTAAGACGGCGCTGATATTGCAAAATCCATTTTTTATAGTTTACTTTTTGGCATCACCATGTGAAAGTTTACTATATTTGTAATTAATTATAATAACAGTAAACGGCTGGCCGAAATTGTGAATGATGTATCATGCATAGCGATAGGTATCTTATCGCGATATATCGATCAACAAACTTGTCAGGGCCCTTTTTGACTTTTGTAAAATTTCTACACGTTGTAATAGTTGCTGGTATCTGTAACTATAATATAAGGAGAATTGTTATTTATAAATTGCTGTCAAATTTTTAAAAAAAAGATGAGACCAACAACTGATATAAAAAATAAAAAAACAAGAAAAGCTTTATTAAGCGAACATTATGTATGTACAAGTTTGCTTACATGATGTACAAATGTACTTTTTTTCGAACACCCAGAAAGAAATTTCTTAAGTGAGAACTGACCAGAATCGCTTGAACATACGGTAGAAGAAACTTCTTCCTTGAAGTCTTTCTCTTTCTTCGGCAGTTTCTCTAGCGATTGCTTCAAAATCGTGCTCTCTGGTACCAGTGTAAAGATCCATATCCTTTGCTCTAACAGGCTTAGACTTGCTTCGGAACCAAAGTTTATGACCCAAGAAAAATGCTAAAACAGTTGGAACACTAAGATATGTCTGGAAAAATGAGGAAGCATTAGGTTCTCCGCCGATAGGAAAGAGAGCAATCCAAAATTGCAAACAGATAAGGGTAACATTAACGAGGAAACCAAGCCAAGAACCAATAATACCGGCGCCGGATCTGAAACCCAAAGTATCGAGACTGACACCTTGTACTTTCATTCCTCTTCGGAATCTAATGTGGGCCAAGCAAATGGAACCCCAAGTGAAAAGGGAGGACATTGATGAGAATGCTAAAAGCCAGTTAAAAACCTCTCCCTCCTTTGAGGAACCAGCTAAGAAACAGAGGAGACCGAAAACCAGCGTAACTGCTACGGCCCAAAGAGGACGTCCTGCTCTGTCAACGTAGCTTAAGAAGTAAGGAGCTTGCTTTTGAAGAGCCAATGCTTGCAAAGTTCTGGAACATCCAAAAACAGCGGAGTTACCTACTGAAAGGACAGAAATAAGAATAACAACATTCATAACACTTGGGAGACCAGAAATGCCAGCATTGCTGATAGCGATGACGAAAGGAGAAGCAGAGGCATCTACACTATTCTGAGCGATAAGTCTTTCGTCAGTGTAAGGAACTAACAGACCAACAATGGTAAGACCAACGATGTAAAACAAGGTGATTCTCCAGAACACTTGTTTGGTAGCAGATGGAAGAGTTTTTCTTGGGTTCTGAGATTCAGCAGCAGCCAAACCAACCAATTCAGTACCAGAGAAAGCAAATGCTGCGTTGACGAACACTGATATGACACCCTTTGCTCCGTTAGCAAAAGCTCCTGGGTGATGCCAGTGTGAACCACCAATGTAACCTTGACCGTTGGGACTACCACCACAAACCAATACAATACCGAGAATGATGAAACCAACGACGGCAATAATTTTAATGAAAGAGAAAACAAATTCTGCTTCTCCATATCCTTTTACACCAAACATATTGATGACGACTACTAGAACGTAAAAAATGCATACCCAGGCATCTGGGTTAACTGTTGCGGCGGAACTATTTCCCCCAGAGTGTCTCCAGAACTGAATAGTTAAAGATGCAGCGACAAGTTCAAGAGGGAAAACAACCAACCACTGTAGGGCATAATTCCAACCCATGGCAAACCCCCATGAAGGGTCGATGAATCGAGTAGATAAAGGAGAAAATGCACCACTAACTGGGAAACGAACTGCCATCTCACCCAAAGCATGAACTGTGCAGAAAAGCATCATACCAATAATACCGTAACCAATAAGCAAGGCAGCTGGACCTCCTGTTTGGAGAGCACCACCAGAACCAACAAATAAACCAGTACCGATTGAACCACCGATAGCAATCATTTGCATATGACGGCCTTTAAGATTTCGCTGTAAAGGAGAATTTGCAGTAGCAACGGCTATAGCTTCGGCTTCAGTCATACCTTCGGTGCTGACATGGGTGAAGTCCATAGGCTTGAAACTATCTTTGAATCTTTGCCATTTGGTGCTTTCATGGACGATAGTAGTTCCAATGGCAGCATCTTCGTTTTCGTTGCTGGCATAAGACTCTTTAGAGCCTGTTGTGACACCAGCAACAACGTTTTTTTCCACGTCAGACATGACGATTATCTAGCGGGAAAGTGAAATAGAGTAAAGGGAAGAAGAGAGATAAAAAGTTTTATTGAAGATATTTTACAAGAAAGCAAGGGAGGGATGGAGGGATGGGGCAGGATATATATACCAGACAAGAGAATTTTTTGCTGCTGTGTAAATCAGGTGAATTAGTTTCGTCTATTGATGGGGTGTTTGGTTGAAGGATAAGATATCGAGGTGATCATCATGCATGCAATTTAACAGCCCCGAAAGATGTTAACAAATATTGTCTGGTGTTATGCATAGAAAGGATTAGCACACATGTTGCTTTTGGAAGATAAGATAACGACGGATACACGCTATTGGACCGATATCTACATCACAGTAGATGTTGACCATCCAATAGCAATACTTTTTTTTTTTTTTATCTATACTTGAACCTATAGACTCCTATGTACACTAAAAGTTTAATACTAGATGGGAAAAAAAAACAAAAAAATAACACAAAGAATGATAATTTTAAAGAATCAAATAGTATCGAATCATAACGTCATAAACATGAAAACTTCATTTTCAACTCTTATTTTTCTATGTTGATTATTTTCATTACGACAGGGCCATTTGCTTCAACCTTTTTGTCCAAGACTAGTTTTTGTAATGCGCATATACTGGGATCACATACGTAATGCACTGCACTATTTTTTTCTTGGAAGCCAAGCTGCTTGGTTTCATAATCATGATTTTGATCGAGCCAACGGTATACCGACTTGTTAGACCAAAATGGTGTATATCCCGGGCCATTGCATCGCGATGGGACACCCAATATTAAACTAGGTAGCGTTTAACCAGCCTAGCGTATTGAAAATTAAAGCTAAAAAGTATGACGATCATAGAAGTATGAGCTTAGCTAAGGAACGATCTCGGTTAAAAATAAAAGCAAGTACTTGAAAGTTTTTTTGTTCCATGCCCATGGGCACCGAAGCAGGCAGAGAAATGCTTAAGTCAAGGGCATACCTTACTACTTGAGTTGCCAGATTACAGGACGGTTATTTTTGTATATTTCCCCTTACTCAAACCCGCCCTATCTAGATGCTGGCTATGGAACCTGGCTTTTTGGGGTAAATTCTTGATTTACATGGGCGTGTGCATGCCCGCCTTGACCCATCATGGGTACACATACCATGAATGGATTACGTCGCACAATGTGTGAACCTAAAAAAAATGTAACATACTGCAAGACCGAGATTTGTTAAAATTATTACGAATTCGAGTCATAGTGCAAAATGAATACCAACTAGCTAGCTATAGGTTGAGGAGGCAAAAACATGCAACGCGTGACCGTCCCCGAATGAGGGTGTGATATACGGGACTTTGGCCCGAAGAATAAGTGAAATTTTAAATGCGATACTGGCGTATTACACCGTATTTTAAAAAGATACATAGATCAAAACGACTAGTCTAAACGCTTAATTTAATTAGGATGAAAAAAAAAAAATTTTTCAGTTTATTATTACTCGACTACCCTCAGTAATATTTGGCAACCTGATATGACGAGAATTGACATCCAGTGTTGAAGGTACATTTATGGCTAGACACTTGTGACTACAGTAACATCGATGATCTTTTTATGCATGAAGCTGGCGCAATATATTGCTCAAAAAGAAACAAGCACATAAAGGACTATTTAATTTTTGATTGACGTACGTACGTAATAACAAGTACTTGAAAAATATGACACCTGCTTTTCTTTTCATTCCCCAGGCGTGCTGTCGGTAATACAAGCTATTGGTTAAGAAAAAACATAGGCGGTGCTGAACAACGGCCGGAAGCTCGATCCAATAAGTCAGATCCGGCGGCGGTTTAAGAGATCTCGAGATCAATAGTTAAAAAAAAAAAATTTTTTTTCTTTCCTTTCTTTAAAATTGCTATTCTTAAATCTTTGCCCATAATGGTTATATACCTCAAGAAGCAGCACCTTGTAATGTATGAGCGCATATATGCATATAAGCTTTTATATAATATTTCATACTTCATTAATTAGCGACGGGGGCTTTTAGTACGTGGGTATCGGCGCTTATTTCCTGGCCTATAAGCGGTCTGCCGGAGACGAACGTTTATTTTGCGATGATGAGATGACGATGATCGATGAAAACAAAAAAAAAAAATAAACGGTTTTTTTGCATACATTAAGCGAAAATTATGTGAGCGCCCGGATGTCATGGGAACTGTGTGTGAAATCTTTGTTTAGCTTAGATTAACAGGAACATGACTGCACGAACAAATGACCGTCATCCGTGTCAATTTATTGACCCCGCTGGATCCCAAAAGGCTGGCTTGGGTTAAAGTATTTAAGTCTCGGGGTTTTGTTCTCCTATAGCTATTTACATGTCTCGAAGTATATCTATAGGGATTGTTTGAACCCTAGCCAATCCTAGATAGTTATCGGATTCTCAATTAGGATAACTATAAGTCCACCTGATCTGAGTACATAAGCATACCACTTACACGAGGTAATAGAATGTAATAATAGTCCAGGTATTGTAAAATTCTAGTTGTTACGGGTAGGTTACCAACTTTGAGTGGTCTAGAACGATCACGCAATATACTTTATGCAGACCTTCCCCACCTAGCAAGGTTCAAAAAAATTTTCCAAAATGACACTTAATTTGTACTCCAGGTTTAAGTCGATCTGTGATCAAAACCGTTATTTCCGTAGTTTTTGAAAGACAAAATCAAATGATTTTCAGCGGTAATGGAGAGCTCAAATTTCTGTGCTTGACCGATTCTGAATATGAGTCGGGGTTCTAAGGTACATACACAACTTTACATGTACACAGGTATATACGTACAGGATTCATGCACTGTAATCTGAAAGCAGGTATGATCACCAATAAAATGGATGAATTTATCTTTCCGCGCGGCTCATGCATAGTAAAATACACTGCGGGAATTATATGGCCAGTATAATAATGTATTAACAGCAGCACCGACAAACTTCTGCTCGATTATATGCCCGTAAGGTACGTTAGAGAATACTCACCTGGTGTGTAATTATTACACCGGAGAAGGCCGAGGTCTCCTGCGTCGATTCACAGCCACGAAACACACTATTCTCGGGCCCATGTCGGCCATAAGCGAGCACCCAAAGTACCTCACCCGATTATTCATGACTGCTTCTGGTGCGTAAGTGAAATCAGGAAGACGCATGTTACCGATGTATAATTGGTTCAAAGAAAAGTCTCGGGGGCCCATGCTAAACTTACCCCTGAAAAAAAACCACATGCATGTTTCAAAAGAAAATAAAAGCTGAAATGCGCTTTTTTGTTTTTTGTTTGTTTTAGAATTGTTGAACATGGACAATTGTCAATTATGTGTTTTAGTTTACATATAGGATATGTACCAAGCTAGTAGTCTCGTCGTCGGCTTTAGATATACTTATGGCAGATAAGTATAGGTGTTCCGTCCATTCCGGCCCGAAAGTCTTAAACAAACCGAGTTGATTCACTATTAGCTGTATAACTACTTCAGATTAAAAAGGGCTAATTCTTTTAATGCTTTGCCAAAGCAAAACATCTGTCTACAGCAACTTCATTGTTTCCCCACCATGCTGGCATTGATACTTGTTTCCCGGCGCTGAAAAACAAGAATATCAACAACATAGTTAAGTTGAAAGCAGTGTCCATTGCTGCTCCAAGGAGATAGTTGTATTTTTTCCACAAATCATGTTTGTAGCGGTATGCCCAAAAGTTCGTGATAGTCCCACCAACAAAACTTGAAAAATAACCCGTTGACAAGTTACCATAAAAGTTGGACATTGTAGCGAAAAATATTGTTGCATTCCACAAATTGATTTTGGCTCGAGGTAACAGACGGTGCAGACCATATAAGATGAAAGGTACTCCAGCCCCGAATAAAAAGGCATAAGGCAAGGGCTTATAAATCTCTAACTCAAACAATCTTTTCGGCCCAACAAGAACATATTGGATTGCCATGGTGTTGTAGCTTCTCAATGACTGTCCAGTCCACTGGTGTAATGGGTCCTCCACTTCCCCAGTAAGATATGCTCTTTTGGTATTGAGAACCCATCTTAATGCTCCATAATTAACAGGGACACCTATAAGCTCTCCAAATATTTGAGAGAAAAAAACAGCCTTTGGAGGAATATGCATGTAATGCCCAATTTTTTGGTCTTGTAACATATACTGGGCTCTGTACCAAGCATCGCCAGCTATGGCACCATATGAAGAAGAACCTGCTGGGTGCTTGTGACCCTTGGTAGCATGAATCATGTATCCATAAATAAGTTCATTGAAGGAGCCTATAGCAACTTGAAAGTTCGAAAGAGCATAAAGCCAAGCCATTGGTGTGACTACAGCTGAACCAAAACCAAGCGCAACAATGTAGGTCCACCAGGGGATGAACATGTTTCCGGTAGCAAAAATGGTGATTAAGATCACAAATGAAACCAAAAACAATGCTAGAAACCACCACATAGGAACTTCTTCATATTTGCTTTGAATCTTGTTCAAACGATCAGTATATTCTCCGTGAATATTATTATGAGCACTATTTTTGTATCTTGAATATAACTTTTTGGCAGAAGCGACAATCTGTGGCCCTCCAAAGCATATTATCCAAGAAAATGCAGATATATAACTTGCATAATCAAAAAACATACCCCATAACATTTGAGTACCAAGATAAATAGGCCCCAACTCTTCATATGCAGTCTCATTGAATGTCAAATCACTATTCATCAACAGATTAGTCGGATATGTGGTGCCGTTTTGCAAAAATAATTTGTTGCTCATCAAACTGGCTTCGTTAAGGGTATAACTGAAACTAGATGGAGAAAGACTTCCCCACTTTGCTGCAGGAATTAATATCCACGCTCCAAGTACAAATGCCAAAAACTGTATCACCTGGGTCCAATAAGGATAAGTCATTATCGAGCTTGTAATATTAGACCAATCTAAAGTGATATTCAATAATCCCATACCGCCCATGCCGCTACCAATAAAATTAGCGACATAATTCTCGGGCGCAACCCAACATAAAAGTGATAACGAGCTCGTGAAAGGAAAAATAAATTCTGGGAAAAACTGCCATACTGTAACTCCTATTAGCACAGCAAAGAAAACCTTCATTTGTTTTGATGCAAGCTTGGAGTCTGTATAACTTTTTCGTGAAGTCTCAAACAGCTGTGTTTGCATTAGGGCCTGTGGCCAAATAAATTGAGGGTCATATAACAGAAAGTTTCTTGCTATAGCTGCAAATGAATACCCTGTCCATACAATGGCCCACATGTAAAAAATTGCAACAGCTGGATGTACTTTATCACCGTAATAAAGGTCTGCTAATGAAATAGATGTTGTCCCTTGATTGCCGGTGGCTCCTGAAGCAGCTGAAATGGTGACTAGAACATTCTCTTTGATAGACCATGGCCCAGGATTCAGACTGAAACTCCATTTCCAAATCTTAATTTTCTTGTCAGGTAGAACTTTGGCCAGCCATCTACCAACCCAATGACTAGCAATCTGAACAAAAAAAACACTATATGCAGCGGAAGTTGTTCTATAGCTGCTCATGGTATCAAGAAAAGCACCAGGAGCAACAAATATGATTGTCAAAAGAAAATATCTAAACGTAATCACTGGTGCATTAGGGTCATCTTCAAAACTGACAGTATCAAGAACTTGTTGAGGAATTTCTTTGAGATCATCTTCTAGAATTTCTTCATTTGCATCAAACGCATTATTGTTTGGCGAAGTAGAAGCATTATCTTCGGTACTTGAACTGAAAAGGTCTACTCGGTAATTCTGTTTATCAAGCTGATCTTTGGAAGCTAAATCAGCAGAAAAATTTTCAGAGGACCCATACACATTATTGTTAGACTCTATGATCTTGTCAGGCATGCTTTGCTTTGATTTTTATTTTGCGCTAAAAACTCAGACGCTTCAATTCACAGAATGCGAATGCAAACACAAAACAGTACAAAAGTTGACATGATGGGCTTTATAAAGTCGTTGCCATTGTTTTGTACGTCCACCTCATGGTGTAGACAAATTTTTGGAAAGGTTCCCAAAGCTTGCAATGATCTTACATGGCGAGAAATGCCGTTTGGATCTCGTCATTCTCAATAGTTAAGACCATGAACTTATAATTTTAACACTACCCCAATGATGATCTATATTGCGTTTAATAAACCACTACCCTAGCCGTTAGCTACTGCAGAACTCGCCGGTTTTAGATGGCAAGGGTGGTAGGTAACACTGCAACGTGTCAGGAACCATATGAACAAAACGTGAGATCAAATAACTAGTGAATAGTCCCCGAGGCGTTGCGTTTCGCCGCAGCTAAAATTAAAACACGTAACAGGCAAGCATGCAGGGCGATGAGTACATTGTGCAGCTTTTACGTTTTGTAAAAACCTATAGTTATTACAAATATAGCAGCACCCAACCATGAGCACGTAATAATCAAACCGCATTTCAACATGACATGCCACGAGTTACATTCGCTATAAGGAACATACAATTCAATCCCAGTTATGCTGTTTTCCAATTAATAAACGATCCATTGAATAACAATCATGACTTAAGTATAGGAAAAGGCAATTTCTTCCAGATGCATTCAAAATAACAATAAAACTCATCAACATTGAGAGTCAGTTAAACTCAAGTCATAAAAACAATGAAATTTTCATTGCACTCGCTGCATTCTGTGTAGGCTTCTCTGCAGACCTAAAAAATATTAAGATTTTGTTCGCATACCTATAGCATCTTCAGCCGTAGTGATGATACAGTCAACTCGAACTAGATTAATACACAAATAATCACCTCAAGATGGAAAAGGGTTATCTCAGACAAAAAAAATCATGTTGCTAGCACATCCTTGTAATAATGAATTATTAAGGTGGTTTTCTAGACTGGCTCTAAGTATTTAAAATCTCAGATTACCGTCGTTGTCAGTACGCCATGCCATGTTCCCCACATACTCAAATTTTGTATTACTGCCTTAAGTCTAAACGCTTGCACTTAGTACTGACAGGGTAGATATTCAGTTTTTTTGAATGAAACACTAGTCTACGTGTAAATGTTGATAAAACAGGCTTAAAATCTAACAAAAATTTGGAGCCCAGGCTAGTTTGTTTGCTTAAAAAAAACTTCCCACACTATCAGCAGCTGTATTGTGGTCGGTATACCTAAATAAATAAATAGTTGAACATATGTACTTTATCAGGCGGTATTGTACGCTTTGCTTGTTACGGGACCGCTTTCACACATCAGGTGAAGGTAACAATCAAAAATTGGCAGCATCTTGCAATTCGTCTACATTCAGCCAATCCAACCCTAATGCGAGAACTGTTTTCCAAATCTGATTCCTCTCCCATATAGGCCACGAGGGAATTTCCCAAAGCCTGGTAGAAATGCCTTCTTTTTGAACAGCGTTAATACGGTCTTTTAAAGATTTGATTCCTTTGAGCGATTCTTGAATGTAACAAAGATCAAAGTCACTCCATGCAGCTGAAACAATTGGATACAATGCAGGATTCAAGTCTTTTGGAATTCCATCAATAGAAAATCGACCGTCCACAAAGTAGTCTCTTTGCTTTTGGGCTGCAATCATATCTTTGGCAACATTGCCAGTTATAATAACGGTGAATACTGATCTAACAACCCCATAAGATAAAAGCGAGATATCATCTATTTTCCATGGAGTAGGAAATCTTTGTCGGCTCTTAATCCTTAACTTGGCAGGGGATTCTCTAGATGCATCGTATGTTGTCAAAAGATTTCTCTGTCTTAGAGGTTCCAAATCGCGACTGATGGCTTCCAAAGTTGCTTCAGGGTCTGTCTTGACATCAATAGACAATACCACAGATAGGTCTGTGTTTCTGGTATAGATACCTCGGAATTTATCACCATTGATTGGTCCTCGAGCTCCGACAGAAAATTGATCCACAAGGTTTAAAAACCTGTTCACATACAGAGACCTGAAACTAAAATGGTCCCCACCATCGTGAGAAACCAGCACTTCTCCATTCTCTGACAGCATTACATCAGCTTCAATAGACAGAGCACCCGCATTTACTGCGTCAAATACAGGGTTAGTTCTCCAATAGTCATTGTGGCTGTGAAGTGGTTTCTATAGCATATTAGTCGTGCATTTTTTTTCATTCATTTGACTCAGAATGAGCCATTTTTAATAACCTACAGGAATAACATCCTGAGTTCGTTTCAGTTGGAACACTGGATCTGTTGACTTCATGACGGGAAATATTGTATGACCTCAAGTGTAGTGAGAGAGATTAAATTATTGGCGTTTCTAAGGTGTTTTAAGAGGAGTAAGGTTTTATTAATAGCGAATGGAGGTACCAAGGCCAGTTTAAGTTCTCTCGGATTGGCGTGACGCGTTAAAAACAATCATTTTAATTTTTGGCTTATATAAATCGCCCTCGGGCCGGTATGACAATTAAGGCTTTGTAAAAACTAAATCTAAAAGATAAAAAATGTAAAAGATTTTTTTTTAACTCTATTACGATCGACACTGAAGTAAATCATGTTACATATTATAAGAATTCTCCTATTAGCAGGGAATTGCAGCACAGTGTGCGCTTGTCGTGATCATCATATCGCTGAATTTAGCCTTTTCATGGTGTGATACTGGCCAGGTCATATACACGTGCACTTAGTGCAAATAACATAGTTATTTCCACAGGGTTTGTTAACCTTATCAAATCTTTTTGTGTTTTTATCCAAGTATCAAAAATGCAATACAGTGATTAATCAAATGTGCTGCTCTTGTAAATTTCTGGTGTGTATTACCGGTTGGCTATTATTTTAGTAATGGTGTTGTTAAAATTTACGAGAAGCTAAATTTAGCTGGTTCAGGCCCAAGAAACCTGTCGATAAATTCCGAACTTACCGAACACTATCCACCAAACACACTCCAAGCGTAAACAGAACGATGAATTACAGTCATCATTTTTTTAAGCTTGATTCAAAAAGTTTCAGTAGACCTTTTTGCCTAATATACGAGTATAAAGGTTATGCTTACAAAGATGAATAAACTGGAGTGAGCATTAAGTGACTCTTTTGCTTTTAAATTCATCGTTGGTTGAAAAAATGACCGTTACAACATAATCTCTACTTGCTTTCCATTCTGTTATATCTACATTTGCAGTTTTCATGGTCCTAGTAACGATTCTAGAGACGTATTACGACTGTTTTCACAAGATGTAACTTTCCATGCGTATCCATGATCGTTCATGTGCAGCTTTATGGCAAGTGCAGCAATATTACCCATTGACCATAATAATGACCATTATTTTTCATCTTTCTAGAGCTGAATGAGTGGGAGAAAATGAGTTTTAATTGCATCATGAACATGTAAATATTATCCAGCTTCTGATTTGACTCGTTACCCAGAAAATTTTCACGTATATTTCCTCGTATATCTTATAAACAGCTAGGTATAAAACTTTTGCAGCTCACATAAATGAAGCATTTTGAATAAAGCCATTTCAGCATTAAAACTGGCATTTAAACTAACCTTCACTGGCACATTTCGGATTCCGAATTTGGCGATAAGCTCAACTTCGAAAGATGAATCTTATCTTATCTGATCTTATCTTATCAATGGTCCGGTGTAAACAGTTTAAACTATAGATCTTTTTTACGGTTTTTGAACTATTTTATTTGCCAAGCCATGGGTGTGCTGTTCTTGGTAAACTGTGGTTGTAAAGCATACCAGCACTTTTACCTTTCAACTATACACCAGAATTTGTTAAGCAAACGTGTGGCAAATTCTTAAAAAAAATTGAAGTAGTTTCTATTAATAATTTAAATTCTTTGAGGATGGTAATCCAGTTACTTCAAACTGAGTTTCTAAATTTTTCTTAGGATATGAATGCCGGTATAGTGAAGTCGGGATAACGCTAGGCATGTCAATGATAAAGCGGCTGCAATACCCGAATAAATTTGAGCGTACAAATATCCACCATTGTCGCGTTCAAGTAATGCACCGGCTACAGGGCCACCAACCAGATAGCCAAGACCGCAGATAAAAAAGCATAATCCAATACGTGATCCCAAAATACTATGGTTAGGAGTAATATGAGCAATGCATACAGCGGGCAAAGATACAAATGCTCCTGAAAAAAAGCCATACGTCACTGCAAATGCAATTAACATACCAGTATTTCTTACCCCTATCCACGCAAAAACCATAATAGTACATGCAGTGACACCAGTTAAAAGCACGTTGAATGGACCTACTTTATCTGCTAGAAAGTTTGGAACTAGTCTACCAAAAACTGACCCTGCATTGAGAATAGACGCCATGTAATTGCTAAGGCTAACTTCCACGCCAACTTTAACTGCGTAACTTTCAATGTAAAAAATTGGAGTGTATATTCCCACAAATCCAAAAAATATAGAAAAGCAGAATAACAAATAAGGAACATCCGTGAGTGATGGAATATCAATTAAAGAGCCCGTTCTTCTTGGGGGTAATAATTTATGCATAAACGCTACTGGTAAAATGGTTGTTCCCAATACAATAAATCCAAACACTCTTGCAGTCCAAGGAAATCCAATTTCTGATATGAGACGATTAACAACAATAGGGTAAATGACACCTCCAAGCGAAGACCCGCTGGCAGCAATTCCAGATGCTAGGCCACGCTTTGTAGTAAAATATTGAGCTATTATACTGACAGTTGAAATGAATATAAAGTTACAGCCAATACCACAACATATACCCTGTGAAAGAAGCACTTGGTAAAACTCCGTGCTCAGGCTTGCCATCATCATTCCAAAACACACAAGAAATGCACCTGATCTTAGCATAACACGCTCATACGAGGCATCAAATATTCTACCGGTAAATAATGACAGACAAAAAATAAGACAGCCTTGGATAGACCCTATCCAAGAAATAGTCGAATCGCTGACATCTGGGAAAAGATGAAGTTTATAGTAAGTTTGAAATGCAGCAAAAGAGTTCACAATACCCCAAGAATTAAAAAATAAAAAGAAGCCTCCAACTGCAAAACTCCACGCTTTGAACCCACCATTTGGAGGAATAATTGATAATGGATTTTTATTGGTTTCTTCGCTCAAAGTATTATTGCCGTTTTTCTCAGTAACAATAAGTTCTGGATCTGACTGCTGGTCACTTTCTAGATCTTTGTTCATATTTGCTTTGCACGATAGTATTGAAACTCACTCAATGAAACAACAACCAAAGAATATATCAAATGAAAAGCTTTATATACATTTCCAATTATTGCCGTATGTATCAAATGAGTTCAGAATTATGTTTGTGCCCAGTAAAACTGAATCATCCGCCGCTGATATTTACGAAAACAATATGCATACAAACTTTTTTTTTCTGCGCCCGGGATCGGATCATGATCGGTCCGAAAAACTTTCCATCCGTTAAATGCGGAGCTCGAGGTCTGACACGACTGATGTACTCACAACTGAAAGCTCAACACTATCAATTTATCCGAACTTGAAAATTTACTTATCCGGTACTCTGGTCGTGAACACTGGTTACTCGTGTCATAGCTAGTCGAAAAAAAATTGATGGTCTGAATCATGTTTTATGCGGTGATAAGCAAGCAATACCCAAGCTTTAAAACTAACTGTTGACATCAAAATAATCTATAATGATCTATTTTTCAATTGTACCAATTTTTGGAATGTTGTTTTAGTCATTACTCTAGTGTGTCAAGATATCGATTATTGACTGCTTCGTATTAATTACATATATGACTATTTATTCTCCATTAGTGCAAAACTGCTACTTTCACCACAAGATTACCTTTATCATCCACGGGACGGCCTGCAAGCTCAAATGCATCAGATACTTTATCGAGGCCCTTAACTTTGTGTGTGATGATTTTGTCTAGTGCTGGGATTTTACCCTTAGCCATAAGCTCAATAGCTGTAGGGTAAGTATTTGCGTATCGAAACACCCCTAGTAAGTCAACTTCTCTTAAAGTAGCGGCCCCAATGTGAAGATTTTGAATTGGGTTACCCATACCAACAAACATCAGTTTTCCTCCAGGAGCGGTTGCAAAAATTCCTGCTTGTACACATGATTCGACACCGGTACACTCGAAAGTGTAATCAAATTCCCCGATCTCCTCTTGGCCATCTTTAATACTGGTCAAATCACCTGCCACCTTTTTGGCAATTTCCAGTTTTTCATCAATGTTAGTTCCTCGTTTAGTATTTACGAGATAAGAATGCGTAGCAAATCCATTTTCTACCGCAAAATCTAGACGATTTTGAGCAATATCTGCAATAACAATAGTGGTAGCACCATGCACTTTTGCAACAGCAGCAGTGAAAAGTCCCACAGCACCTGCGCCTAAAACCAATACTTTTGAGCCTGCTTCAATCTGTGCACGATTTACTGCATGTATAGCTACAGATAAAGGTTCTGCTAATGCAGCATACTCTATTTCCAAGTTTTCTGGGATCTTATGCAACCATTCGCTTGGCACATTAATTCGTTCCTGGAGAGTTCCTTGAAAATGAGGGAAAATTTTTGCACTCGATCGGAACTTCATCTCTTTACAAAGATTATATCTGCCTTTTCTGCAGTATTTGCATTTGCCACAGGGAACACCTACTTCGAGAGCAACCTTGTCACCCACTTTGAAATTGTTAACGTTTGGTCCAATAGCTGTAACAACACCAGCTGATTCGTGGCCTAACGAGAGAGGTTCTCTCACTTTGAAGTCACCATTAGCTCCATGCTGATAATAATGCATATCTGACCCACATAGTGTGGTTGATTTCACTTCAACTTGAACTTCATTAGACACGGGCTCCGGAAGTTCTCGAGAAATAGTATCCAAGTCCTTAGCTTTAAGTAAAACGCTTGCCTTAACGTTTGATACAGTCATTTTTTATTTCAGGTTTTTCTGCCTCTTCTTAAGTTATTGACAAGATTTAAAGGTGTTTTTTTCGGTCTCCTTCTTTTTTTATGTTTGTTTCAATACTATTACAGCAAAAAAAAAACAGGGGGACAACAGTGTTTATCAAGGATAAGTAAAATCGGTTACTAAAACAAAAATAAAAAAAAAAAGAATTCAAAACAAAACTCGGTTAACATTAACAAAACTTATATCGGTATCTTTAGCCGGTGCCGGTGCATACCCCACGAAGCAAAAACAACTCCAAATGCGGGGTAGCCCTTATACGTGGGATAACAACCGCAATCTAACTAATTAAGCTATCGTAATCGATCGAAAAAGCCAATTACTAATTCGGTCATTTAGCGATGGTGGGTGTGGAGAAAAACTTAAAAGGACCTACTTAAAAGGCCAGATCGAGCCATTCAAAAACCTGGGGTATTTCTACTTGACTTAGCTACTAAAAGCTTAGATACAAATATTTTGACGGCACCTGTTTTGTAAATAAAAAAAATGAGTGCATTTAGTCTTCAAGGAAAAACTGCTTTAATTACTGGCGGTACGCGGGGTATTGGATCTGGTATGGCAATTGGCCTAGCTGAAGCTGGCGCTGATATTGTGTTGGTTCAACGCAATGAGTCCAATTTGAATACACGTAACGCAATTGAAAAACTTGGAAGAAAGGTGCATATTATCACTGCAGATTTGGCAGATAAAAACGACGTACAAACTCTTGTTTCAAGAGTTTTGGAGTCGGCTCCTCGAATTGATATTTTGCTTAACTGTGCGGGTATCCAAAGAAGAAATCCTGCACATGAGTTTACAGACGAAGACTGGGATGAAGTTATTCAAGTTAATTTGACCACTGCTTGGAGAATCAGCCGAGACGTTGGTGCACATATGTTAAAGCAAACTCCCGACTCTACGGGAGTTAGAGGTAAAATAATAAATATTGGATCTATCTGTTGTTATCAAGGAGGTTTGAATGTCCCTGCTTATGCAGCAGCAAAGGGCGGTATATTAACGTTAACTAAATCATTGTCAAATCAGTGGGCCTCTCAAGGTATCAACGTAAATGGAATAGCACCCGGGTACATTGCAACTGACATGAATGAGGCTCTACTAGCTGATAAGGATAGAAGTCGACAAATCTTGGAAAGAATTCCAGCTGCCAGGTGGGGTAGTCCTGACGATTTTAAGGGGCCGGCTGTATTTCTATCTTCAAGCTCTTCAAATTATGTTAGTGGCGAAATGCTCTGTGTGGACGGTGGCTGGATGGGTCGTTGAACAAAAGTTTCTGTGAAATGGACAATAAGAAACAAGAAACCTACTCTGGACTTATCCTTCAATACCACAACTGTTTGTCTCGGTATTATATGCAACGCATCATCTGAATTACTATTGAGGCTTGGTACAAAATCATGTACGAATATGCTAGAACTTAATAAATCATCTAAAAAGATCCAGTTAAATAGTCTACTTTTCAAACTATATACTGTTTCAGGCTTTAAAACGTAAGAGGAAAAAAACACATATGTAAAACGTGACTTTCACATCAACTCCAGGTATAAAAATATTTTTAGATTGATAATAGCGAAAGCAAAACTGTTATTTTTTTTTCAACCTTTCAACTAAATCATAATTATTTGGTTTTGGTCGTTTGTTTTGTTACTATAATGGTATTATGCAGTCTGTGGGGCTTTCGGTAAAGTATGTCATATTGTTTTTTGTGAGACCAAAAAGTACGGCTAAAACAAGTGCGGCTACCGGCGGCCAAAAGGTATCTAACTAAGATCGGCCTTAATTACTATCCATCATGGTGTACGGTAATCGAGATATATTAAAGTGGGGCGGTAACATTTGGCACAATTGCGGGGCAAATTTTGAAATAGCCGTCGAGGTGGTGATCATAATAAACTGGGTATGCCTTCGGTATACAGAACGTAACACTCGAAGTGTTATATAACCGGTAAATACAGAACAAATCCCGATGACTCCACAAGATTGGCTCCGAAAACGCACACCCCCGCATATGGTCTGTTCACCTCGTTGGTTTAAGGTATAAATATCTGTTTTATGCCCGGCCGTGCTGTAAAAGGTCATAGAAGGTCAGTTTTATCATTATTATTGTTTTTTCTAATTAGCTGAATATTTTGAGCAATTCAACTACCAATGTCCAGCAAAATTGCAAAGATTGAAACTTTCCGGGTTCCACCAAGATGGCTCTTTGTAAGAGTTGAGACCGAGGATGGTATTGTCGGCTGGGGTGAAGCTACTCTCGAAGGTCACACTGAGGCAATTGAGGGAGCCTTTGAAGATTTTAAAGAGCGTTTCATTGGCTGGGATGCAAACAATATCGAAGAAATCTGGCAAAAATCTTATCGTCAACGATTTTACCGAGGAGGATGTGTGTTGATGTCAGCTCTATCAGGTTTGGATATAGCGTTATGGGATATTAAAGGTAAAAGACTTGGTGTTCCTGTATATGAGCTTCTTGGAGGAAAAGTTAGAGACCGTGTTCAAGTATACGGTTGGATTGGTGGTGATAGACCTTCTAACGTCCAGTCAGCTGCCGCAGACAGAAAAAAGCAAGGGTTTACTGCTGTAAAGATGAATGCTACTGAATCAATTGGATGGATTGATTCTGCATCAAAGTTGAAAGATACTGTAGAAAGATTACGGTTAGTAAAGGAAGCAGGTGTCGACGCTGGTCTGGACTTTCACGGAAGGCTTCATAAAGGTATGGCAAAACAGTTAGCCAAACTTTTGGAACCATACGAACCCCTTTTCATTGAAGAACCTTTACTTCCAGAAAATGTGGACGGCTTTAAGCATTTGTACAGTCTGACAACTGTACCTATTGCTACCGGCGAACGTCTATACACTCGTTGGGATGTTAAGCCATATCTTGAGGCTGGAAGCATTGATATCATCCAGCCTGACATTGCACATGCTGGAGGTATATCTGAGACCAAGAAGATTGCATTACTTGCTGAAGCATATGATGTCGCGGTGGCTCCACACTGTCCTTTGGGACCTATCGCACTAGCAGCTTCTATTCATATTGATTTAACTTCGATTAACTTCTCAATCCAAGAAATGAGTATAGGTATGCATTACAATAAGCTGGCTAGTGGAGGCAAATTTGATCTTACTTCTTATGTTAAAGATCCAGAAGTTTTTGCCGTAAATAATGGCTACATTGAAGCTTTTACTAAACCTGGTCTTGGAATTGAGGTTGACGAAGAACTGATAAGAAGGCTTTCTAAGGACGAAAAAGCCTGGAGAAATCCCGAGTTTGTTGGTCCTGATGGCGCTATCCGTGAGTGGTAAATGCAGTTTAGATTTATACTTATTGGCAGTTTAATTGAAGTTATTTAGTTTCTAAAAAGAACCCCATAACTACCCATTACGTTGTTTCATCATGATTGTAAGATTATATAACACCATCTTAAGGGGAAGAAGGTTCGAATAAGGTAAAAATTAAATCAACCAAGCAAAATGCATGTGAACTCAAATATTCACAAAGCCATATAATACTATTAATTGTCTCAAATATCGAAACTCATGAGAAAAAATTCTAATATAAAAAGGAACAATATAATTCATTTAACTACTACTTAGTGACATGGTTTTGCTATCTTACTCGGCTTTCTGCTTTTCATAAGAGTATCTTGGCCCGAGAAGACCTCTCTGCTCTGCTACAATTTCAAGAGACAGATACTTATTGTTTAATCTGGCCTGAGAAAGTGCACCCACAGAGAAGTATACTCCAGGGATACCAGAATCTCTATAATCGCCTTGGAATTCTCCTTCATCATTCAATCCCCAAATAGGTTTTAAGTCATTCACATACTTGGGCCCGATAACATCCTTAATAGTATCTTTAAACCCAGTATATCCTGTAGCAAATATGACAAGATCAACATCCAATGAAGAATTATCTTTGAATACAACTCCTGATGAAGTAAAGTGATCAATTTCACTTTTCTTGATTTTGATAGTACCATCAATAATCTTGGCGCTAGCTCCAGTATCATAGTAATAACCACCAGCTTTTCTGAGAGCTAAAAACAAAAACCCAGAATCATCTTCTCCTTCAGATAAAGCAAATCCAGCCTTTTTCAATCCAGATCGTAAGTCAGCATCAGCTTCTCTGACTTTTTCCATGATTCTTTGATGGTACAACTTGACTAAATATCTTGGTGTACTTTCGGCAAGAACGTCAGCAACTTCAGTGGGAGGACCGCCAGCAGCATAAAGACCGTTGAGTAATGGAACACCCTTAGTGACACTCATAACAAAAGTAGCAGATCTTTGCAACATAGTAACATCTGCACCAACTCTAGTCAAATCAAGAGAAATATCATGTGCACTGGTGCAAGCACCAACAACAAGAACTTTCTTACCACTCCACTGTGAATCACCGGCTTTATAAGAAGATGAATGCAAAATTGTTCCATTGTATGTTTCCTGTTGTGGAAAAGGTTCAGGAAATTTAGGATATCCACCACCCAGTCCAGTAGCAAAAACAACATGAGAAACATTGAACTTATGAATATCACCATTTCTTGAAACAGTGACATTCCAAGTTTTGGAAGCACTATCATAGCTAGTTTCTCTAGGAAGTACCTCACTAGAAGTCCAAACATTAAGCTCCAAGGCATCAACATAAGCTTCAAGCCAGTTGCCTAGCTTACCAGCAGGCGTGAATGTAGGCCAGGTTGGTGGAAAGGGGAAGTAAGCAAAATGGTTAGCTCCAACAGGGTCATGTAAACTGAGAGATTTGTATCTATTACGCCAATTGTTTCCAACTCTAGTGTCCTTGTCTACAATAAGACTTTCAACGCCTAGAACTTTCAAATGAGCAGCTACTTGTAATCCATTATGACCAGCACCAACAATGATAACAGAGGGTTTAGGGGAATCCAAATCACGCTGACGAGTCTCATCATAAGACAACTCAGTATTGTGCTGTCCTCTAGGTCTGTTCAAGCCAGTTAAAGGAGTAACGCCGTTAATACTTTCAAGACTTGTGAACAGAGTGAAAACGTTGTACGAACCATTAGAAGCAGGAATCAATCTTACAACAGCTTTTCCAGTTCCCAACTGAGTGCTGAATCCAAAAAATATTTCAACGAATGAGAAGTCTTGAAAAGGCGACTGTACTGATGGGGCAGGATCAATAAGATGTGCACTATGAGCCTTTACATCTTTCAAAACAACTTCAGCAGCACGATAGATTCCCGATTTGTGAATTGTTCTGTAATCATTTGTAAAACTCAAAATATCTCTCCAGTAACTGTCTTGAGCAAAAAGTTCATCGAATTTGTTAGGATCAGATACAGAAGAATTGAACTGCTCCAACCAATTGGAGGCAATTTTTGCAGGATTTGCAGAAGAAGGAATTTGAACCTTTGGAAGTTGCTTAGGTGGAACAAAAGAATAACCAGTCATTGTGAGCTTTTACGAGTTTGACTTTGTACGTCACTTTTGAAGGCCATCCTTCGTTCCTTTTATATAATTATTTCTGGTAATGTCAAAATTCATCAGGTCATCAGTTCCATCGAATTTCAATTACCGATTGCCGGCTTCAAAAAAAAAAAAGTATTGAAATTAAATTGAGCTGAATCTTGTGAAGGAAGTAAAAAAAAGTTTACCTTAAACATATCAATAGTGTGTGCACTACTTTCTGTTTAACTTCTGTTTAAAAAAGGAAGTCTTTCCATGTGGTTTGGCCTAATCAGGTACTGAAAAACTCATTAGCCGTCAAGCACCCTGGTACAAAATGTTCAGCTGGCTACTAAAATCGGTAGATCTGGGGGCCCCAGATCGATGTGCCAGTTTTTTCTATTACCGATGATGGCACATGGTGATGTTCTACAGCGCCATTAAAACTTCTTTCCCCACAAAGTATATAATAGGTGACGTACGCGGCATAGCTTGATAGCCATATCTCCCCGCAATTACCGCTTTTGCCCATAAGCTTTGCATTTAGGTCCCATAATAGGCCTATGGATGCGCCCTTTAATACCGGTAGCAATTGAGATAGCCGGTGAGCAGGGCTTTTCTATCTCTCAACAAACAAAATTATATAAAGAACCTAGTAGATCCTGTCGCATTAAATTAGTATGTTCATCTCTCATTTGTATTAAAGTGAAGAAAGAAAGAAAGAAAAATGAAAATTGAGGGCAATACATTTATTGTTACTGGAGGACTTGGTGGCATTGGAACAGTGGTGTCGCAAACTTTGCTGGCCAGAGGAGCAAAAGTCGGAATATTCGACGTGATTCCTTCAGCCAAAGCTTCACAAACCTGGGTCAAAGATTTCACTGATAGAGTTTATTATGCTGATGTGGACATTTCTGATCCAGAAGATACCAAAAAGGCTGTCGAAGCAGTTGTGAAAAATTTGGGTAATCTGAAAGGTGTGGTTCATTGTGCGGCTATTTCACTCAAAAGAGAGTGGAGTAATAAAATGAGCGATTCGATCCCAGATTTTGTCAAAATGTGGAACGTTAATGGTCTAGGTACTTTCGTGGTCAATGCTCAGGTTGCCGATGCCATCAACAAAGATCTCAACGAAAAGCATGGTAAAAAATTTTGGACTACTGATGAAGAACGCGGGGTTATTATAAACTTTGCATCGGCTGCAGCACACGGGTTGTACGCAAGAAATTTAACCTACGGCCCCACCAAAGCTGCTGTGGCAGGAATGACACGGATCTTCTCTGATTTTTTGGGTCCGTCAGGAATCAGAGTAAATTCTATTTCGCCTTCAATTGTTGTCACGCCCATGACTTCATCCAGTGGTACGTACTTTTTGGATGATCTTAAAAACCATTCTGCTTTCCCCAATATCCCTGTTCCGGCTGAAAAAATTGCACATGCGGTTGAGTTCTTGATCGAAAACGGTTGGGTAAATGGAGAAGATATTAGAGTTGATGGCGGATGGCGATTAGTTATCGATAAAAATACATCGGATAATTCAGATTTTAGGGAGTTTATTCCTGGTCTTGAGTAGTATTAGATGATTTACCACCAACATATTCTACATATACTATAGTTCATAGCTCCTGTAGCGGCATTTATTCCTATGGTACAAAGACTTTTATTAAATCTACCCTAAAAAACGTGTACTATTTCTTTAGAAAATCTTTGTGTCACATGAACATATTTGTTGTCAGCTGAATCAACATTAAACTGATAAGTTTTAGTGCCATCTTGGCTAGAATTTGCTTCTAGTGCCAGTGCTGGTCGGCGACACCGCATACTAAACTTCCCCACATTTTGTTAAACAAAGAGTACTCGAGATAACAATTGATCTACAGTCTGTCCCGCCGCCTCCAAGCAATATGTACTACCTCGGCCGAACACTCACATGTAAGAAAATGTGTGCAAATCCAAAAGAGGCCCGATTAAATCTGTTCCAAGAAAGACTCGTATATCCGATTACCGTTCACCTTGTCCATGGGCTACAGTATTCTAGGCTCCGTTTTCCCATCAAGTTTAGGAACATCTACCCCGCATTCCGTCTTTACTATCACACATGAGATGAGACCCTATCCGATAGCCGGGATAATTGGACTGCACGTCATCGCTTGCACATCACAATGTTACTGAGGTCATTTGAAGGGTCTCCACTATTCAACTCCACCTCCACTTGAGTCCAGTTCTGATCAAATAAAGGGGAGAAAAGCTTTTATAAATACCTCGTAAAGTTTCGTATTCTATATTGCTCAACAAAGATCTTATATCGAACCATGAGTACTATTAACGAACAAAAAGCAGAAGTTGACCACATTGATAACTTCAATGATGAAGAAATCCAAGTAGAGTCCACCGATCTGGAAAGCACCAAAAGTGGTGTTTATGTATGGTTAATTGCTCTTGCCTCTGCTGTAGGTGGGTTTCTTTTTGGATATGATACCGCCATTATCTCTGGAACTTTGGTTCTGATAGGTGATGACTTACACACAGACCTTACTTCAAACAAAAAAGAGCTCATTACATCAATCACATCTGGAGGTGCCTTTCTTGGTGCAATCCTTGCTGGTTACCTTGCCGATACTTTTGGTCGTCGGTCAGCCATCATTGCTGGTTCAATTGTATTCTTTATTGGATCAATAATTCAGGCAGTTTCCTACTCATTGGCACAAATGACTGTTGGTCGTTTGGTAGTAGGCTTTGGTATTGGTACTGCTGCTATGGTAGTACCAGTTTATATGGGCGAAGTTGCTCCTACAAAATACAGAGGACGAATGCTCACAATTGAAGGTATGTCAATTAACTTTGGTCAGCTTATTGCATCTTGTATTGGTGCAATATTTGAAAATGTTCCCAATGGATGGAGGTATATGGTAGGATTAGGAGCTGCTCCAGCCCTACTCCTATTTGTATTTGTCTTCATTATCCCTGAATCTCCAAGATATCTGTTGAAGAGAGATGACGTCTCAGGAGCTTCAGTAGTACTTCACAAGATCTTCCCTGAAGCTACAACTGAGCAAGTTGATGAGCGTATCAGGGCCATGAGCACTGTCATTATGGAGGAGCAGGCACAGACCAGCACCTTCTGGCAGGCTATGAAGATACTTCACACAGACAAGGGAAATTTCAGAGCCCTGGTTATTGCTTGTGGTTTGATGGGGTTTCAACAATTTTCCGGTCAAAATACTCTGATGTATTACGGTTCAACAATTTTTGCCTTGACAGGCTTTAAAAAGCCAGTAGCAGTTAACATTGTCATTAGTGGAACTAACTTCATTTTCACTTTTATACCTTTGAGATATGTTGACATTGTAGGAAGACGTAAGATGCTGATATATACATCTTGGGGCATGGCTGCATCGTTGGTGGCTGCGGCTGTTTCAATTCACTATGTCAGAATTGGTCCTGACTTAACAGTTCTTCAAGACAGTGCTAATGCAGGGTCAATTATTGTCTTGGTTTCAATTATAATGTTTTTGGTAGCATTCGCCAGTGCTCTATCCACAATTGGATGGCAAGGGTGTGAACTATTTTCAACACAGGTGCGAGCCGCGGGTACAATGCTGGTCACATGTACTTGCTGGGGAAGCAATATAATTGTATCTTCTACCTATCTCTCCATGATGGAGCATATGACTCCAAGCGGTGCTATGGGATTCTATGCCGGCATATGTTTCATTGGATGGCTTTTTGTAGTTGGATTCTACCCTGAAGTAGGTGGATTCGATCTTGAAGAAATTCATGACCTCTTTGACCACGGTTTCAACGTTGTTAAACACAGTAAGCAATTACGCAAGCAAAAAAAGCTCCTTCAAGAAGCACAGCCATAGTCTGTTTCATAACAAACCCAAACTAAAAAATATAAAAATCTATCATGCCCTTTTATTTGACCCCCCGTAACATTATATTTTGATCGTATGGCTATATGCGACAATTGCCATACTTGCGGTCATTAAAGCGTTGTAAATATTTTATTTTTCGTTTTGATTTTTTTTGAATATAAATAACCAAGTGAACACATCAACAGCCTTATTTTTTTTCTTATCTTACAAAAAGATTGATGAAGAACTTGCGTTCAAAAATATAGATGTGATACCCGTATGGTACAAACTATAAGTGGATCGGAGTGTTTGTAAGTCAGCTCAACGAATTTTACTACGAGAAATATGGAGCAGTGGATTGTAATGTTATACCCAAGCAGTTGGGTTTGTTGGCTTTACAAGGGTGCGCATGAATGTTTACTGAATAAATGTCATAATATTTAATAAATTTTCGATAGTTAATCTTCGTTGAAATTTATACCAAACGGGCTGAAGTATTGTAACCAAATATCACTGTCAAGTTCAGATGAAAGAAAAGTCGCTAACTCTTTTGAGGCACTATCATTGACATACATTGACCAATTGAAATCAATATTAATTGGGTCAAATCCGGGTTTCATCTTTTCTAGAGTCTGTGGAGGTTCTGGCATATCAGAAAAGGAAAGACCATCAATGTTTGTACTACTATTAGTGGTGGGCCATAGAGTTTTCAACAATGTTCTCAGCTGATTAGATGAGACTAGTAATGGATGTCTTTTATCATAGCCGCACGCTTCGCTGTCAAACGTGTGAATTGTTGCTTGGAGAATTTTGACAACGTAACTTCTTTCACTGTTGTCAATAGCACCTGTGAATATGAGCTTTATGAGGAATATTGATGCATATGTGAAATAGCTGTAATATCTTGCAGGAAGGTATGGGAGGGCACCACCTTGTTGGAACTTTGGAATATATATCTCTAATATCTCACATGCAACTCTTTTAGCTTCCTGGATGTACTTTGCATCAAGAGAGCCTCCTATGCCTCTTGGAAATACTCTTTTTGGCCAACCTGGTGACTGGAGTACCGTTTCTTGCAGCGTCTTGTCTTCAAACTTTGCGGCACGCTGCAGATGCGCTTGAAAAGCAAAAACATAAGCGTAAAGATTCGAGTAAAGATACGTGGTCCAAAGACACTCTTTAAGAGGAAACAACCTCCATTGAATGTCTTTCCAAGCCTCTTCAAATCCTGAAAATGCTCTTGTAAAATCATCAAGCAGTCTTTCATAATGCTCAACTTGCACTAAAGCAATTGTCCTGTCTCTATTTGGATAAAAAGTCTCGTGTATGTTAGAAAGAAGATTCGCCAGCTGAAACTGAGCCTCTGAACTCAGAGAATATTCTTCAGTGGATGTTGGACTAGGTATCAAAGTATCAAAGCCGTGAAATTTCCCTGCAGCAATGGAATTTCGAACCCTATAGTCGGTGATACAAGGCGATGGACCTCTGCTTCTAAATGGCTTTCCTAGTCTTATTGAAGCTTGTCTATCACTCATAAAACAATAAGTCCATGCAAGCCTCATTCGGTGACTTCCAGTATCCATTTTTTCACTTGCTAGCATCATTGTTTTTTGGTCTATTCCCATATAATAACCGAGACTTATTGCTAAGCCAATCAGGTTCCAAGTCATTCGAGACTCCATGTTATGGAGATCTTCTTCATCGGGCTTGTCGGAAAAACAAGGTACGTTTTCTGAGAGTAGAAGAAGTGCTTCTATTGAACCAAGGGTTGGCATGATGGTTCCAAAAGTTAGACCTGATATAATTTCTTTCATATATTTCCATGATTTGAGATGAACAGCCTGATTTTCAAACCTTGATACAATTACAACAAAAGACACAACTAGAATAGGCTCTTTTGTAAGTAACTGTATTATTTCGTTGTCTGTTGTCGGAGTCTTGTGGCTAGGAATTAGAGGTAGATAATGATGATGTCTCACAAAAAAAGTAAGAATATACAATTTAAGCTGAGATGGGTTGACTATTCCTCTTTTGATCAGACAAAAGTTTGATATTTTGTCAGAAGCGTTAGATGAAAGTTCCATGTCATCAACCTCATCTATGTGAAGGGAACTTGCTTCTTTCATAGAAGCATTTTCACATGCGGGTGGACTTACTATTTGCCTTCTGAAACAGTTGTCATTCCCATTTTCTTCCACTTCGTTCTCTTTGGAAGAATTCAAGGATATAGGAGATAATGGAACATTATTATTATCAATAGAGCCTATTTTTCCTGTGCTTTCTGTTTGTTTTTTACTTCTTTCAGAAGCGTCAGTTTCTGGTAGAAGCAAAAGGTCGTATGAAGGTTCCTTTGGAGAATTTGACTTTGGAGAGTCTGATTTGTTTGTAGCTTTTGATCCTCGTCTATTCAATCCACGCCGGCTCTGAACAAAAACACAGTGTTCGTTTTCAGACGTGCATTTGATGCACGTTTCATCTGAAGGTGTCTGAAACTGGCATTTTATTTTCCGGCTTCTGCAATTAAGGCAGGCTTTATTAGCTCTTTTGCGAACTATGTGGTTTTTCATCATGAAATGATTTATTTCAGTTTTTTCCCCGTGGCTAGAAATATTCAAAAAATGGGTTTTATCTGGGGGGTTTTTTTTCCCTTGTCGAAATTTTGGGATTCTTCATTCAACAGCTTTAAAAGATAGCTTAGTAATAAAAAAACAAAGGTCTGTACGTGCCTGGTATATACTTTATATTATATATTACCGATTACCGATGGCATTACTCCACATATTGTCATAATTTGGGCAAGATGTGCTGAAAACCAAAAATGCGGGGTAAAATACTATTCGATCGTATACCACCTGCAGGCTGGAGCAATAAACTACTTAGTGGGTTGTGAATTTTATAACTCAGCTTCCAATGATAATCTATAGTGTCTTTATCGATGATATTAGATCCATAGATCTAATCTTGTGCCTCTAGAATTTTGTGCGACGATCAGTATCAAATTAGGGAACTAAAATAAGCGAGAAACGACCATACCAGTAAATTTAGACAAAGAATATTTTCAAAAAAATGATTGAAAGTTTGAATATTTTTACGGGATTATTTTGAAAAGCATATTTTTTTAATATACTCAACTACTTTTTTGGGCTTATGCATTTAATAAATTATTGTTTTATTTCCATCGTTCGTGACACAGAATTTAAACAAGCTTTGATGCCGTATCCTGACAGAAAATCTGGGGTATAATGCGTGATTACTAACCATTTTGGTGCTGTCAATAATCTAGATGATCTACACCATTTATATTCTCATCTTTAAAGGCGATGAACCAAGGATAGAATACCAAATTAGGAAATTAATTTCACTGCTTGCATTCTATTTGAGCCGGAAGTCATGTCAACAGCCAAATTTACATAGTCACTCCGCAAGAGTCCCGTACGATACCACCCTTATTGTAATTTATTCTTCAAAAAGATGTATTTTTTTTACATTTTCTAGTTACTTCTACGTTGTTGTGCAACTACGTTGGGTGCATTCAAGCATGATCTACTCTATTGCCATTTTTGTCAAAAAACAGTTTGTTTCCTGTTTCAAGGGCCTCATTAAGTAGCTCAACAGTTCTTAAAGCTGTAGTAGCTTGTTCAACAGTCACTGCGACAGGCCCGTCATCGAGAACTGCATTAGTAAACTCGTTAGCTTCTAACACAAATGCTTCTCTGAATCTTTCAAAGTAATTTTGAGGGACTTCCTTTCTAATTCCATACTCATCATGAATGCGGACAAAATTTGCTTGGGGCTCATTGTTAACTGTCAATTTAGCCTTTGTTCCAGTAATAGAAAAATTATCTTCTTGTCCAGCAGCTTGAATTCCAGAAGTAGAAAGATGAGCTAATTTGCCATCATAAAACTCAATGAGAGCCAAAGCATTATCTTTAAACCCGGTACTTTCAAGTTCTGGTTCCACGACACAAACGCCAGAGCTAGAAATAGACTTGATCTTGGAGTCTGCACCAAAAAACCAATACATCAGGTCAACGTCGTGGATTCCCATATCAAGCCATACACCACCCATACTGGATGCGTAGTTCTTAATGAATCCATCGGGCCATTTATCTCCGGTCTGGCTTGTCAAAATTGTTGGATGGCCAATAGACCCATTAGCTACACGTTTTTGAGCATCGCGATAAGATGCATCAAATCTTCGTGAAAGACCAACCGTTACCTTCAAATGAGGTTTATTCTTGACTTGTTCAACAATCTCTTCTGCAACCTCAATTTTATCTGCGACAGGTTTTTCAGTCAAGATATGTTTATCTGCGGCAATGGCTCTAAGAATGAAGTCACCATGACTAGCAGTAGAAGTTGCAATAACGACAGCTTCAAGATCGGGATGCTTCAAGAGTGCATCGTAATCATCATAAACAGTAACACCGCGAGGAACAAGCTCTTTGTTGGCATATTCAATTTCATGGGGAACAATGGTGCATACAGCTACAAGTTCTGCTCGAGGAACAATATCCAAAAAATGAAGAGCATGACGCTGGCCCATTCGTCCAAGACCGGCCACACCGACTCTCAATTTTTTAGCTTCGTTTTGCGTGCCTCGTGTCATCTTAGTTATTTTTCAGTATACAATTCGCAATTAATAAACAAAAATCACGGTGAAATCTGTGGATATTTATATTTCACAAGACCGTCAGAATTGCCCTAGGTAGATTCTTGAGAGTTAAACTCGCTCACCATGACAATAAATAATCCGGACGGCTTACTAGTTTAGGGAGAAAGTTGTAGTAAATGATCTTGAATTTATAAATTTAAAGTACATGTAAAAGAACTCATGAGATCTGTGGAATAATCGCTACCAAATTAGGTATTAGTGACGTTGCGCATATACGGTTGTATTACTATATTTGTTAATTATTCGATGATCACAGCTAGCCATGACGCAAAGCCAGTAGCTATCTTTTAAAAGATCTAGCACCACCTTAATCTTATTTCTACACCTCCTGGGTTTTTGTGCTTTAAACTCTGTCAGGGCAGCTGAGCATTATTTAACAGCCAAAATTCAAATCTGACCTAATAGGTAATCTAGGCGCCGGCAACTGAGCAATTCCATTATAAAGTACTAGAGCGGGGATTGTGCGGGGTAAGTTACTTGTCAAATTACGTTTTGGTACAATCAATTACATACGGCATCATTTTTTTGGTGCTCACAATCCGTGAGCACGAGAAATCTTACAGCAAATGAATGTCACAGACAAAACAGATAATTCCAGAAACGTCTGTCAAAGAGTGAGACGCCGTGGCATTCTTGTTGCAGTATTAATACAATAATGCAACTTGTGCAACTTGACGATAGTGCATAGGTCTAAGATAAGTTATGTTAATCTTAATTTTTTGATAACTCAACATTTAGCTGATTACGTAAAACTACAGAAAAGCCACACAGCGAACGTGATACCATCTCTCTATGTGACCTTGAAAATGCATTCAGTTTGACATTTTCAAAACATTAAATCTTCTAGTGGTATAGGTGTCACATCTTTCAATTCATAATAGGAAAGAAAATAAGAAAAAGTTTTGAAAATAAATTTAAGAATTAAAACAATGACATAAATAACTATTATTAATTCAATGGTCACTCAGATGGCTCAACTGTTATATCTGTCTGAGGTCTCTGCTCCACATCATCGGTGTCAGGAATAGGCTCCAGTGAAGCCTTAACCGGATTCTTGGACTTGAAAATCACTTCTAGTTGTTCCAAAGTTCTTCCGTTTGTTTCAACAAAAAAGAAGTAAACAACAACTAACTGAACACCATTCCACAAAACAAAAAAGACATAAAACCAGTAACTAATATTGCTCATTGCAACTGGCGATGCATATGTATTAACAAATGAAGCGACTCCGGATGTTAAGTTCATCATCATCATACATTTGGCTCTTGTTTTGTTAGCTGCAACTTCTCCTGGGTAAATTGGCTGCATACATGTTAAACCAATTGAAAATACAGAGCCAAATAAAAAGATAAATACCATTGTAGCTTTAGAAGCTGCCATGTTTGGATTTCCTGCTGCTTCTGCCTTTTGAAATGTAGCAGTACAAGCAGCAACCAAAGACATACAAATGATAAGACCACTAAAAGATCCTAAAAACATTTTTCTTCGTCCAAATCGGTTATGCAAAAAGGGTCCCATTAAAGAAAAGACCCAACAAACAAGATTATAAACGGCATTCATCAGAACTTGGGTTTTGCTGTCGGTAATACCGATTTGGTTTTGGATAAGAACAAAATAGTAACTAACAACATTGTTTCCTGAGAACTGGCCCATCCACGAAAAAGCAATTACAAGAAAAGTTCTGTAAGAATCACTTCTTGTTGCAAATAAATCTCTGATATCAAAAAGATTTTTAATACTTGAAATTCTTCCATTTTTGAGATTGTCTGTAATTTCAAAAATTTCAAGATCAGCTAAGGGATGATTTTCGTCGCCATTGCAATGATACTTTACAATAACTTTCCGTGCATCCTCGACTCTGTCAACACCAACAAGCCATCTTGGAGACTCTGGGATAAAATAGATGCCACACAAAACAATACCAGGACAAATCAATTGAGTCCATAAGGGGACCCTGAAGGTTTTAATGCTACCTTCATAGTTAATCATAGATCCATAGACAGCAAAAGCAGAAATAATAGCACCAATATACCATAGAGTATTGTACAAACCACTGACAATACTTCTGATGTGGGGAGGAGATATCTCAATGCAGTACATTGAAGCACCTGAAGTGGCAATACTTAAAAAGCAGGCAATAAGAAAACGTCCAGCAATAAAAGCCCCCATAGTTTTAGCGGTGGAGATGACAATAGTTCCAACTGAAATACCTAGACATCCAATAGCTATCGTATGTTTCCTTCCCACAAAATCGGCAAGCCAGACAAAACAACTACCAACCATTTGACCTGCATAAAAAATGGCAAATACTAAACCGGTACCAGCAGATGCTTGAGACATGTGGTAGTATTGCAGATACTCGTGAAGGGCGTTGATACTGCCCATAAGTGAGCCGTCAATTCCTGAAGACGTAGAACAAAGATATACCAAGGCACAGCACAAATACATTTGTACCATACCCTTTCCAGTGTAGGATGGTCGATTGTTTTTGAGCACATCTTTCATTGTCATTTCATTTTGAACAAGGTGTGCGTCCAAGGGAGCATCTTCGAGGTGTGCAACTTCAAGCTTCTGTTCCAAAACAGTACTCATTTTGATGACCCGGTGTAGATATGATTAATATAAAATAGTAGCAAAGTTATTTATTGGTAGAAAACCAGAAGTAAGAAAATCCTATAGTATTTATACTCCAGTGAAACGCTAAAGAACATTGTTAGCAAAGGTGTCCAATGAAATTGTGGGGAAGATTGTGGGGAAGAATGTGGGAAGTTGGTCGGTTAAACCAAACGTCATTAATTTAATCCGGTGGGTATTAGTACCCCTATTTTATTACCACAATAATTATCATTATCATTATTGTTACTATGATTACTGGTATGACATAGAAAATGTTAAAAAAAAAAAAATATTGTGTGGTGTAGCTTGCAGTTAATGTGGAATTATAGAGCAGTCATGTGCCGTATGTGAAATCGGTTTTACAAAGCGATAAGCCGCAACAAGAGCATAACCTCGTGATCCATTAAATGAGATAAAATATTTTTGCATTCAGTCATAAATCTGCTGGAAACTCTGCACATGCACAGTTCTCGTCTTAAAATGTATACAATTATGTGTACAGATCGGAATATTCTGTGTCAAAGCCGATGTTTTGCGGGGAGGGGCTGGGGGGTAATGCGGCTAAGTTAGCACCCCGTATCGCGATGAGGCATATATTGGTGCATTGTGGGGTAAATCATCAACACTTAAAATTTCCACACCAGTTTTTGGTGCTAGTAGCTTTAAGTAGTACGTAAGACATTAGAGCGCCTGAGGTTCTCCATGTGCTTATATTACCCCATCAGCCGATTGTGCCAAGCTTGATCTGCGGTAAGAATATTACTTCATCTGTTGAACTGCATTATTACCTTTCGCTAACCCTTCTGACTCTTCTCAAATACGATGATGTATATCGATAGGATCTTAATAACAAGCAAAGAACAAACAATCAAGCGGTTTGTTGATATACCCAATTAAGCTCGATTAGTGGTTGCTTTGTTAAACTGGGGCAAAAATATTAACTGGACAGCACGCATACCAGTGGGAAAAAGATAGTCGGGCCCCAACAACGCATTGCTCACAAGTACATGTGCCATAACACATATTAAACAACGGACTGATCTGCCCGAATATCAAAATTAGGAAGACGGTCAGTGCTTAGCCGATTTCCCCTAATTGGAAATCAAAATCGCTTGCACCGATAATGATATGCAATGTACCATACAGGAATAAAATCAAACAACTATACTGTGTATTATACTTTGCAACTAGCACCGCAGTATCACTTTTTAAATAGTACTTGTTACTGATACAGCTGTCCATATGATGCAAAGAGCTTGACATTAAAATTTAGCCTGGTTCTGGACTAATATTCAAAAACTGTATCACTCCAATAAAACGTATAAGTAGCGTAAATGTTGCTTTGAAAAATTTCGGCTTTGCTGTACACAAATATTTAATTAAAGCAGCTATGATCATCAGTGGCTGGAAGTGGAGAAAATCTGGAGATAAGGAGTGGACACCTTGTGCACACCAAGAAGCCACAACTGAGATATTTCCTGACTTGTTTGATGCAGGGATTATTCCCGACCCATTTTTGGACTTGAATGAAAGGAAAGTACAATGGGTTGGTGAGACAGATTGGGAGTATCGTGCTGAGTTTGACATCTCTTTTAACAATTCCCCAGCATTTGCTGAACTTGTTTTTGAAGGCCTCGATACTTTTGCTACTGTCGAGCTCAATGGTCACAAAATTCTCAGTTCTGATAACATGTTTCATGTGCATAGAGTCAACGTTAAAGGTAAACTAAAGGCTGGTAACAATGAACTAGTGATAAAGTTTGAAGCACCATTGACTAGATCAAAAGCCGAAGAAGCTAAACATAAAAAGCTCATTTTATGGAATGGCAATTCTAGTAGACTCTACGCTAGAAAAGCTCAATATCATTATGGATGGGATTGGGGTCCAGTTCTTATTTCTACTGGGATTTACAAACCAATTCATTTAGAAGTGTATGATTCCAAAATCCATGATCTTTACGTTCACTCAGACGTAAGCAAATCTTTAGATGCAGAGCTTGATATAAATGTTGCCGTTGCATCAAGTGACGAGGTCACCGCTAAAGTTGTTTTAAAAAATCCTGTTGGCGATGTTGTTTTCTCCAAGGAAATTATTGTTGATGCTGGATTGCAAAACTTTACTGTCAAAGCAAATTTGAAGTCTCCAAAGCTTTGGTATCCAAATGGTTATGGATCTCAGAATTTCTATACAGCTGTCGTCGAGCTGAGCAATAGCAATAAAGTTTTTGATTCATTTGAAAGAAGGGTCGGAATAAGAAGAGCTATCTTAACTCAGCATGGGTTAGAAAATGAGCCCGGAACTTCTTTTTTCTTTGAAATTAATAATGTACCGATATTTTGTTCAGGATCAAACTGGATTCCTGCCCATAACTACTTAACCAAATTAACTGATAAGAATTATCAAGACTGGGTTAATTTAGCAGTCAAAGGGAACCAAAATATGCTGCGTGTTTGGGCCGGTGGTATTTTTGAAAATGATGCTTTTTATGAAGCATGTGATGAAGCTGGAATTCTGGTGTGGCAGGATCTTCTTTTTGGTTGTGGCCAGTATCCTTATTATAAAGAATTTGCTGAAAGTGTCACCAAGGAAGTCGAAGATCAAGTTGGGCGACTAAGAAATTTCACCTCAGTGATAGTATATGCCGGTAACAATGAAGATTATCAAATAGCAGAAGATTCAAAGTTGAACTATGATCCTAATGATGACTCCGGAAACTGGGGAAACACAGAATTTCCTGCAAGAATATTTTATGAAAGAATATTTCCTGATATTATTGACCGTGTTTCACCTGGCACAGTATATCATCCAGGGTGTCCTTGGGGTGGCAAAGATACTAAAGATAAGACTGTTGGAGATATTCACCAATGGAATGTTTGGCATGGCAGTCAAGAGAAGTATCAAAATTGGGCCAAGTTGGCGGGTAGGTTTATTTCAGAATTTGGTATGCTTGCCTTGCCTGCACTTGAAACTTTGAAGAAAGCTATCACAGACGAGTCTGAGTTGTATCCTCAAAGTGCTTCAATGGATTTACACAACAAGGCAGCGGGATTTGAGCGACGCTTAGCTCTTTACGTGATGGAAAACTTAAAAGTTAAGAGTGTGGGAATTGAGGACTGGATATATGCTACTCAATTGATGCAGTCTGAATGTCTGGCTTATGCATATCGCTGTTGGAGACGAAATTGGAAAGGTCCTAATAAAGAGTACACATCAGGTGCTCTGGTATGGCAGCTTAATGATTGTTGGCCTGTAACTTCTTGGGCTATTTGTGATTTCTATCTTATTCCAAAACTTTCTTATTTTGCAGTGAAGCGTGAATGTGCTCCAATAACAGTCGGAATTTATCGCAACGAGCGGAAGAAAATTGACCCATCTAAGTCTGAAGTCGATTGGTTGGATGAATACGACTATGATTATGATGTTTGGGCTGTTAACATGACATTATCTTCAGTTAATTGTGATTTGGAAGTTAGGACTTTTGACTCAAAAACTGGGAAGTTACTTGATAAAGTTGTTAAGTCGGATGTTGTTTTGGCTCCAAACCAGTCTACTGAGATACTCGAGAAAATTAATGTTGATACTAAAACTCTTGTTCAAGCTCGTTTGTTCGACAAAGATGGCAATTTGGTTTCTAGGGGTTCTGATTGGCCACAGCCACTTAAGTATCTCAAATTGGCAAAGCCGGCCATCAAAGTTGTGCCTAGTGATGGTCAATTGATTGTTACTACATCTTCTCCGGTAAAAGGTTTAGAGCTTTTGTCTTCTGATGGCACTGTTTTAAATCTTGAAGATAATGGACTTGATGCTTTCCCAGGTGATGAATACATTTTAAAAGGAAAAAACATTACTCCTGCTACTAAAGTAAGCTTTCGGTATTATGAGACATAAAGTAGCCATTAGTGTTTATAGCTAATGCAAAGAAATTATCCTTCGTAACTCATAAGTGTAACACTCTTTCATTTTTGACATTGCTGTTGCATTGGAGCACTAGCTAGTTAGCAGTAGGCTATTGTAACCGGCTCTAAATTAAGAAATCAAGCAAAAACTCTTGTTTTGTATACTCAAAAAAGTGCCTCTATTGCACTTATAACAATACTTGTTGACAAAAATTGATAGTATTGCAATGTTATTTGCTGCATTGTTCTCATTAGTAACTTTGTGTCTAATTGCTTTGTAATCTTTGGATATTATTAAAGTATTTTTACCAACATTTTTTAACAATTGAACTGCATTTGCTGTAACAATCATTCGTTCTTTAGTAAATGATCATCAGCATGCACGTACAATCACCGAGCTTTGAACTCATGAACAGTATATTGGCCTGTTTGATACAAGCGTTTAAATTTACTTTTAGCGACCAATATGTTGATTTATCTGAAGTTTCAGGCTGAGTAAGCTTATTTTACAGCGTTTCAAATGCATCATAGCATGCGTAGTTTGATTAGACATCTACTTGGTTACAGCACATCCTTTGAAAAATGCTCTTTAATCAAAACATGTTCTTCAGTAGCATTTTTTGCAGACATACATAAGCCAGGACACAATAAACAATGACATCACTGTTATGTATTTATCATAGTTTGTTTTTGTGACCAAAAAAAGTCTGGCTGGTGATGTATCAAGAGTGAAAATACCTTTGTGGTGATTTGCGTACCTTGTAGGACTATGTCATAGTATTTAATTAGAAACGGTGGCCATCGTTTCTTGTAGAACATTTTATTTTCAACAAGGCCCTTGGCTTATAGAACTCCATTCTTGGAGCTTCGGAGACTTATATTATCTATTATCAGGGATGGTTGGTATGGATATTAGTAATCATACTAAAATGAGTGTGAAGGTGATATATGATGTCTTCAAGTGCCAGCATGAAATGTAAGCTATTCTTTTAACAAAAGCTAAAGAGTTAAGCCTGCGGTATTTGGTAAACAGGCTAGTTCTCCGAATTGTGGTTTCTCATTTTTAGGCTTAGGCTTCCTAGAAAGAATAGTTAAAAAATCCGTGAGGCTGAACGATCCGAACCTCGGGACGGGCAAACTGCACGATGCATAATAAACGCTGATCGGATACAACTATGGTATGCATACAAAGAAAGTTGAAGATTCAGGCATGGTGTAAATGGTCATTGTGCTGTGCTTTAAATGAGTAGTAGAAGTGATGTCTTTCATTCCAGGTGGTCCATTCTTTGCTTTGCTACTTACGGTGAATTGATTTAATAACATTAAAGCATTAAAAATCAGGAAAATAAAATGTTATCTATACACTAACTACTTATTTCAAAGAGGCCATGTCAATGACGAAACGGTACTTAACGTCACTCTTGAGCAGACGTTCATAAGCAGTGTTAATATCCTGCATCTTGATCAATTCAATTTCAGCAGTAACATTGTGCTTACCGCAGAAGTCAAGCATTTCCTGGGTCTCCTTGATACCACCAATGCAAGAACCAGCGAAGGTCTTACGAGCAAAGATGAGACTGAAAGAAGAGACAGCAAGTGGGTGTTCAGGAGCACCAACAAGGGTCAAAACACCATCACGTTTCAGTAAGGCAAGATAAGAATCGATGCTGTGATCAGCAGAAACACAATCTAAAATGAAGTTGAGAGAGCCAGCTTTTTTCTTCATTTGTTCAGGGTCAGTTGACAAGATGACCTCATCGGCACCCAAAGCTGAAGCTTCTCCGAACTTCTTAGTGGAAGTAGTAAGGACGGAGACATGGGCACCCATGGCTTTAGCCAACTTGACAGCAACGTGGCCCAAACCACCAAGACCGACAATACCAACCTTGGTTCCTTCCTTGACACCCCAGTGTCTCAAAGGTGAGTAAGTGGTGATACCAGCGCAAAGCAACGGAGCAACAGCTGCGGTGTCCAAGTTCTCAGGAACATGAAGCACGAAGTCTTCAGTCACAACAATACGTTGGGAGTAACCGCCGAATGTCTGCTGCTTGAGATACTTCTCGTTACCGTTGTAGGTACCAACCATTTCACCTTCACAGTAGTTCTCCAAACCATCCTTGCAGCTTTCGCAAGTACGGCAACTATCGACCATACAACCTACACCAACAAGATCACCGACCTTGAATTTGGTAGTTTTGTCACCGATAGCTGAGACACGACCGACAATTTCGTGACCAGGGACGTTGGGGTAAATGGTATGGTGCCATTCATTCTTAGCAGTGTGCAAATCTGAATGGCAGACACCGCAGTACAAGATATCGATTTCAACATCGTGCTCGACAACTTGTCTTCGCTTGATGGACATCTGCTTGAGTTCGGCATCAGCAGCGGGGGTTCCGAATGCTAGTACGGTTTGAGTTTTGACTTCAGCGCTCATGTTTAATGGTGTAATTGAATGTGTGATTGACGAATTCTGTAAAGAACAACAAAGAAGGTAAACAAGCTGATATATTTATAGTGTTTGCCGAAATCCGATCGTGAGGTTCATATCCGATTAAATCCGTGCTATTGCAGTTTATATTGGGATGCTTAGTAATACCAGCTACTGGCCACAATAAGGTTACAAGCTCAATTGATTAACAGCATGTTATAGTATACGTCATTGTTTTTTCTTAACTTGCCTTGTTTGACTTACTAAGCGTCTCCAAATTTTAACTTGCTAGCTCCGATTCCATATTAGCTAGCTCCGTCCTGCGGCGCTCATTCATAGCCGCAACAATAGCTGAATAGCAAACTCAATTAAAGTGGTGTACAAAGTTGAGCAAGACGTTCCGGCCGGCTTAGAATCTTTGTAGGTAACGTACGTATTTGCAGTACTACCAGTCATCTACCTCCTCTAATTTTGAAGAAGAGTGTCCCCAGAAGGACTTCCACATGGAAACCGCTCTATATTTCAGAGCAATTCTGATAGGGATACCGGTAAAATCTTTCAAAGTGCCATAAGTAGTTCTAGAGTAGTTGAACAATTAAAAAATGGATGTGATGTTCTTACTAGAGTGGCCTTTTCTTAGTGCAGTTCTAGCGGACGAAATTTTCAAAGATTTAAGAGTAAAAAAAGTTAATTGCTAGTATGTTATTTGGTGAGAAAAGCTGAATATAAATATATAGTGAGAAAGAGTTTAAAGTTTGGGCTGTGAGAGGAAAGTTCAAGCAAGGCGGATTAATTCTGATACGAAGCTAGGTCCAGAATCAACCTAGAGGATACCTAGAAGATGGTAGTTGGCCGGGTTTCTATGTTGTGGGAACGAGATTAAAGTTTGTGCCAGGAAAGTTAGGCAAGGCGGAGTGGTACATGGTATCGAGCAAGGCCCAAAAGCAGCCCAGAGGTAACGAGATTAAAGTTTGGGGTTCCGGCAGGAAAGTTAAGGGGTACCAAACTGAGCCCAGAATCAGCCCAGAGTGAGACAAATTTAAGTTCAGGAGTTTGGGTGCGGATTAAGGTTTGGCTTGGGAACAAGGTTTGTTTCATTTTGGCGGTATTGTGAAACATTACTGTGGACTTCCAGAGAACGGCTAGGTCGCGACCGCATATACGGTAGTACATCTGAGTCTGACCGCAAAAAATTGGAGGTAATTTGGAACACGGGCGGCAGGTACCTTTATATACAAAATCAAACAAAATCAATGTGGTGGTATATCTGAGTCTGACCGCAAAAAAATAGTGGGCGGCCGATTCGCAGTAAATGTGAGCACAAAAAACTTTAAATATAGGTGAGCTGTATATTCACAGTAAATGTGAGCACAGAAAAGCCGAATTTTGGTGGTAAGTCAGGTGCACACTCGATCCACGGCAAGTTGGAAAAGAACCCGACTGTTTGTTGAGATAATTCCCCTAGTGATAATTACGTAAATGGGTCAAAATATTGAGATGATTATAACTCGTGAACGGTAACATCCATTACTATTGTTTTTGGCCAGGTGGTTCATCTATAGCTATTGAATATATGCTACAAGTTTCAGATTTGTGGAATATCAATTGCGGGTGTTAGAGCAGATGTTTATAATTCTGTCCATATTTTATGATTTTGACTTGGTAACTGTATGATTCAACCCTGTATTTGCCACCAATACTGATTTTTTCCATTTCTCAAACATGGAACAACAAAACCAACCAACTTATCATATAGAAAACGGTCCATTTAATGGGATTGATGATGTGAAAAATGGGGGTTGCCATAATGAATTGTTGAGTTAATTGTGATCAAAGTCAGGTCACGTGTTTAGACAGATTTAGGCGATAAGTAGAGAAATAAACGAATCCACGAATTTGCGGCCACCAGGCATTATTTCTGACTACTTTGAACAGGTTTGAAGTCTCCTGGGCTTAATTAATAGTATAGTATCAACAAAAGTGGTTTATCTGGCCAAAATGAGAGAATTGAAGGAGGCATAAGTTGAACAAGTCACGTGAAAGTCGGGTAGATATGGGCAAGTTATGCGAAGCGGAGAAATTGAGTTTACGGGTGCATAAAACCGTTGAAAGCTTAAACAAGCGAAGGTCGAAACAAGGTTCAGGGGAATGTGGAGGAACATGGGGAAGCGTGGGGAAACGCGGAAATAGAGTTTGTTCAAGTGAAAGTCAAAACAAGGTTCAGATAGATGTGGAGAAACTTGGAGAAACGCGGAAATAAAGTTTAAGCGAAATGCTCCCACTTAACTTTGAATTTAGGTTTGAAAAAGTCAAATTAGCGAAGTACAAACAAGGTTCAGAAAATGGAAGAGATAGAGTTTATGCAAGGCAAGTTTGAGTTTAGATTTAAGTTTTTTGAAATAAGCGAAGCACGGGAAATGGCTAGGCACAGATCCTTACTTCAGGGTAAGTGAGATAGAGTTCAAGATAAGCGAAGCTCTAGTTGACATAGAGTTTATGCAAGATAAGTTTGAGATAGGCGAAGGCCCAAATGACACATGCGTTTTTATATTGCGGCTTCAGGGTAAGTAGATGCATTTCGACATGATTTTCCAGAGGACTTCTGTGTGGCGAATGCTTTCACGTATAAAGCAATTCTGATGGAGACACCGAATACCCTCATTAAGTGGCTCAAGTAGGCCTCAAGTAGTTGAAGCGGAAAAAAGATTATGACATAGGGGGTGGTAGAATCCTTCCTCAAGAAGTAATCCTAAAAAAGTAGTCCTCAAGTAGTAGTCCTCAAGTAGTAGTCCTCAAGTAGTAGTCCTCAAGTAGTAGTCCTCAAATAGTAAACGCGAGCGGTCTTCGACCGCGAGCGAAAATTTTGAAGATTTTTAAGGTTTGAGATGGAAAACCTTAATTTTTAGTATAGTATCTCGTATGAAAAGCTGGATACATACATCTATATATATATTTTGTGCGTACGACTTTAAAGTTTGAGGTGGTGGCAGGAAAGTT
>JAJMEP010000033.1:0-22547 GCA_030574195.1 Groenewaldozyma auringiensis
ACTGACATTACCTAACAAACAAAGACGAGGGTACGGCAGGTTTTTGATGGAGTTCAGTTATTTATTAAGCTTGAGACAAGGTTTGGTGGGTACACCCGAAAAACCTTTATCTAGCCTTGGACTAAGGTCATACCAGAATTTCTGGAACCTATATGTATGCCAGCAGCTTGCCAAAAGCCAAGGCGATATCAACACGATTGTAGATATATCGAAACAAACAGGTATGACAGTCGACGATGTGGTGTATGCGCTAGAAAAAATGAAGTTCTTGGTAGTAGACAAGTTTGGCAACTACGCAATAAGAATTATTCGTCCCGTGTTGGAGAAATATGTTCGCCAGTGGGACAAGCGACAATTGAAGGTGGACCCCAAACTATTACTGTGGGAGCCTCGAGAACGAGACGACGACATGTCACAAAAGGAAGAGGACAAAATGGAGGAAATATACAGTGATGCGGAGATTGACGCAGATACGGTGACACCAGTGCATGAGATAGTAGTCACAGCCAAAAGAAGACTAGAAGAAAAGAACACTAATATTATCAATACTACTATCAATAATAACAACAACAACAACAACAACATCATCATCAATCATAATCATAAGTACGATAGTCCAAAGGCGGATATACTTGGACGAAATGGTATGATTCGAAGAGGTCGCGGGCGACCCAGGAAGTATCTATAGTTAATGGTAGCATTTAATGACGACATATTTCTTGAATAGGAATATTTCCACCATAAGCTAATCACTATCATCATTATTTATGCTTTTGGGCTTTTATCTATGCAGCCGTTCGAATGGGAAATGGGGATACAACTTTTGGTCTGCAATGGTACCTATAGATATAACACTACCACTGTTGTAATTATTGTATGGCACCCTACAGTACTACTAGCCTTCATCAATTAATGCAAGATCGCGCGATGCAGTGCGTGCATGTATATCTGTTGAGCACATACATTTAGTATATAGTGCGCTGAGGCTCTCAGCTTAGTACAAGGCATATACGTAGATGCATGTGAAAATACACATATCGGTGGTAGTACTGTCACTGCTTCTGCTTCTACTGCTGCCTCTGCTTTTGCTTCTGCTTTTGCTTCCTGCTTGGGAGATGTTTCTATGTGGATGCACATTTTGGCACATTCGAAACGTACAGTGCACCCGGAGAAACTAGCCATCGTTAAATGTACCCACTAGTGTTAACCATATTTGTCAAATTTTCCACTACCCATTGTATATATCGTACGGAAATGAGGAAACGCCCATGGAGATGGCTGTCAGGAGCTAACCCATTGTTATTTTACTGATACCTGCCCGCTCTACCCGCTTATCTAAACGTTTTAGGTATTGAATGCGAGAGTTAATCCGGGAAGTATATTTTGCCCTTCCACCCTACCGGCCCAGAGGCTGAGCCATCATCAAAATGTTAATTGCTTGGTAGGCGAAAACGGGTATGTGAGATCAGATTTACATGGGCCATCATCGTCTAAGAGAACAATACCCGCCTTTATAATTCGGTATGCTTAATATTTCACGTACATGTATGTATGTGGGTATGAATGCACAGCTAGATGGGTTCTTGTTGTTTAGCTTGATATTACCCATGCATACATACCATTTGAACTTTTTATCATTTGGCCAAGTCACGCTAAATTGCACATGTTAGCATGTAGCTGTTAACATTAACCAATTTATATTGAGTTTTTAAATTAGTGGCAACATGAACGTTTTGGGACGAATGCATTAGTGATATATGTTTTCCACGCACCCAGTATATACGAACATACTAATATCATCATGTATGTATGTATGTATGTACGTACGTACGTACGTACGTAAGTGCGTAATGTTATTTTGTACGTACTTACCTTACTAGTAGTAGTGGGTTTTGGGGGGACTCTTCATTGAGCCCTAGCATTGGAACAGATCTAATTCGTTAGTATGTTTTATGCACATGTGGCCACAGTATCGAGAGCTAGATACATCCGATGCCTTACACACTAGATCGATTTTTGCCTAATTTCGCTACGAAGAGTTAAAAGCTATAGCTTTTGAAATTTTAAACCTGACTAACTTTCGCGTACGACAACGGGCGTTATCCGATATGCTAACTTATACCCATTGATCTAGGGCGTACACACAAAGTTTTTCATTGTTTCTAGCCGTAACCTTAGATAAAGGTACCCGATGCAGCACCGACACCTCCGCCGCCGCCGGTGTTTGTGTCGGAGGTTCCCGTAGTGGTAATAATAAGATTACTAACGGCTTGAAAATAATACGAACGCTTAATTATTTTTTCGCACTGTAGAAAAAAAATGAAAAAAAAAGAGTAACAAAAAAATAATAGTAATAAAATAATAATAATAATAAAAATACATGAAAGAAGAGCCTAATGTCTATAAATAATTTATGATGACCGTAAAGAAGGTGGGTTGAATCCACCTGAAGACGTTTGAAAATTTTGTTGTGGGAGCTGTTGATGGTGGTGGTGATGGTGATGATGATGAGGAGGGAGATAATTTTGTGGTGGTAATTGTGAAGGATAAACACTTGTAGATGGTTCTAGGAAAACGCTAGAAGTACCCGGTGAAGATTTAACCGAACTTGGACTACCAGCAGTAGAATTACCCGTCGTAGGAGTAGAGTTTTGAGAAATCAATGCTGGCATTGAGTGAATATTGCCAACAGAGTTAGATCTTTGCGGTATAGGTGCAGGTAACGATATTCTTGAACCATCAAATTTCCATGGGCTTGAAGGCAAGGAAAGTCTTGGCCGAACAAGTGTAGGTCGCTTAGCAGGAGGATACCCTTCTTTGTAATTCTGAGGTTGGCTCATAGTTGAGGTATTATTTTCTTGATCTCTTTCTTCAAATGAAGAAGCGGAAGATCCCGACGACCTCCGTTTGAGTTCACTTTTCCTTTCTTCAATTTCCGTCTCGCTTCGTTGTGGTAGTAACACTGACAACTCATCTGGAGAAAGGTCTGTCATGAGTACTTCATCTTGATCTTTACTCCATTGCTGTTGCTGTTGTTGTTGTTGTTGTTGTTGTTGTTGTTGTTGTTGTTGTTGCTGCTGCTGTTGATTTTGGTTTGGAACTCCTGAATTGGTTGGAGATATAGACATATGCTGTTGATGCTGCTGCTGTTGTTGTTGCTGCTGCTGCTGCTGTTGCTGGTGATGCATAGGAGGCAGAGGAATAGGGATTCCTGCAGAAGTGGCTGTTAATGGCGTTGTAGAGTACAATGATGGAGGGTGAGGTTGTTGTTGTTGGTGGTACTGATGAATTTGATGAGATCTTAATGTACCAGAAACCAATCTTCTCCATCTGAACTGACATGCGTTTGTAGTTCTGTTGGGGAAGTAGCCAGCTATTTCTTTCCAGCCCAACTTGAGAACTTCTTTGAGGTGTCTGAGGACAAGATCGTCATGGGGGTCCCAAGAAGAAGGAGGTTTTCTTCTATCGTCGGCGGTGGGGCCGGGCGATACCGACGATGCCTGCTGTTGAACTGGTGTCGACATTGCAGGGAAAAAACACACTCAAAAAAAAGCGAAAAGACCTAATGGCAAACAAACCAAGTAGGAAAAAGGAGAAAGAGAAAGAAGGATTTTAGTAGAGGGTGAAGAGGAAAGGCAAGGGCTAGGGAAAAAAAGTTAGAAGAAGGAGAGAAAAAAAAAAGGGGAGGGAAAAGGGAGAAGAGTCGTGATTATATATATCGGGTAAAGCGTAGTGGGTACACAGGAATAGGAGGATTTACCCATGGTCATTGCAGCGCGCTGCTTACTGCGAGTGAATGACTAGTTGACTAGCGCAATAGATGATGTACACATTATAATGGTATGGTGCCAGTGGTAGCGTCAGTAAATAAATTAAGGATTATAATAATAATAGATAATAACAATATAATAAAGATATTGGGTCCAATGAGATGGCCATCGGGGCCTTTCGCCATTATTTTTGTCCACCACCAACCGATCTGCCATCACCCACTTCAATTAGGAAAATAATGCGAGATCTCCCACAAATATACGGGGCGCCTCTCCTCAAAAAATAAAAAAGAAAAACGAAAACAGAAACCATCAGTCCGCAGCTCTGATTGGTGATGATCTGGTTATCGTTTATCTCATTACTCCTGTGTTTTGGCGCCTGCTTCTTCTCATTAGTAATAGCGGATATACAATGTATTGTATAGTCAGTAGCGCCCTACGCTCGTGTTCTTCTTTAATCCCTCTTTCGCCGGGGGCCCAGTCATGGGTAACTAGTACTAGCTTACGCCTACTTTTGGGTTAGTGGGCCGGACACCGGACGACGCCTCATCATCCACATCATCACAGTGATATTCTATCTACTTAGTTTAGCTACAGGGAGGATCTGTGGTGGTAGTCCTGGGTAGTGCGCACTGCTAGTGCCTCATGCCGGGTCATGGGCGAGCGCGCGCGCGCTGGTTCTGTTGCAGATACATACACCTGATGCTGCAGAAGGACTATTCGGTACAATACATGTATGGAAGCACTATGTCGTGTACTACGCGTAGTAGTGGTAGTAGTGGTGGTGGTAGTAGTAGTAGTAGTAGTAGTAGTAGTAGTAGTAGTAGTAGTAGTGGTAGTAGTAGTAGCGGTAGTAGTAGTGGTAGTAGTAGTAATGGTAGTAGTAGCACTACGTAGTGGTAACTAACGTTGTTAGCTAGATATTACGTTATGTTACTGACTAGCTTGGAAGCGGGAGCGCTAGGATCTTAATTGAGAGGACCAAAAAAAAAAAAATAAAATAAAAAAAAAAAATAAAATAAAAAAAAAAAATTATATATTGCATACATGTACACATAGACACATACATGTACATGCAATGTACATATATGGACGGGCACAATTAATTAGGGAAATACGTTTTAATTAACTGGTTATTTAATAGCTAAACAAGCGCTGGCTAGCCATGTGTGTGTTTGTGGGTATATATGCTACCATGGCCTGAGCTCTATAGCTATTTATCAACTAATTACTACATTTTATCATGTCCCTTATACTCTGATAAACCATATCGTATGAAACGTGTTTCCATTTCATTATATCACATACTAAATTGTATAGTAGATTTGCTGGTAGGGTTGAATTGCTCTGACTCACCTAAACGAGAAGAAAAAAAAAACGAGCATAAAAAAAAGAGACGAAGAAAAAGAAAAAAAAAGAAACGTCGCGATGGTTGGCGGCAATTCCAGGTGTTCAGCATATGACCAACTAATATAGACCGGTTTTTATTTGTGCCAGGGCTTAATGGTGTGGATATCCAATCCCGCGTAAGAAGGTGAGGGGGAAGGGGGAGGGAACCACCGTTCCCGCGGGCACAAATATTGAGAATACATCCTAGTAAATTTGTTAGTTACAGTAGCAGTAGTGGTAGGTAGTGGCAGTACTTGCCGTTACTGTTAGCATCTAAGATCGAATAGGATCCAATTCAATTCTTCTCTATGGAAGAAATACAAAAAGAAGAAAAAAAGAAAACCATAACAGGTCCAGTTTATTTATTTCCGCACTACCCTTTTTAGAAGGTAAACGCTCAAGTTCTCAATTGGGATGACTCTAAGACGGGGACTCCTGTTGTATGCGGTACACACGCGTACATAAACGATGCGGGTATAAATTGGTCAGCTAGTCATTGCGCAGATGTCGTATTAAAAATCAAAGTGTATGCATACATGCACTACTTAGTGCTAGCTAACGTTAGTTAGTACTTTTGGCAAGTAGTGTGTGTGTTACTTGGGTACTAAATAAATTTTTATGAGTGGCTTTCTTTGAAAAAAAGAAAGTTCAAATCACATGCATGCATGTGCATCTGGTCGTAATATATTGGTGTACTAGTAAGTTTAACCATTGACTAGTACCATTTAACTGTGTATAAATGTTACTCAATATTAATTATAGCGCTAGTTAGTGTATAAACACAATAAAATGGCCATAGTTTCACTTACTAACGACAAGTCTTGGTACTCTACTCGTATGTTTGTTCGTATGTTAATATGTTCGTCCGTACGTAAACGTACAGCAGTGCACACTCACTATATAAATAAGACTAGTATAATTAAGCGTAGATCTAGATCTAGATCAAGATTAGCTAAGCTGAGCCAAATTAAATGTTTACCCTTCGAACAATGCATCGGTAGTACAATATAAGATTTAATTAAAGTCTATATTGATGATACGCCCTTTGTATTACCTAATCAAGTAATCCAACAAAAAAAAAGTATCCATTGATTCAACGGTACTCTCTTGTTATTATTTTTTTGGCCCTAAAATTATACCGGTCCATTGTTCGCAAGCTCTGTATATCTAAGTTGACTATTATGTTTTAATTTATTGTGTTCTGGTGTTACTCTCATGATCTCATCAAGGGGGTATTATAATTATTCAATTCTATCACTTATAAAAATTTGCTTTGTAATTTGCGTACATAGAAACTGAATTGAAAAATGACTCTAGGCGCGAAGATCTTGCAAGGTTATATTAACAGTCCATTTAAATGGGGAAAATATGCCGCAAATGATTATCAACGGCACATTCCACACAACAAAGACTTTAAATATAAACCTATTTCTAACTTCAAGGCGCCAACAAGTGGATCCTTGAAACTCAATAACAGCGAAACTAATTAGGATGAACTAGAATTACACTACGACTTTAGTGTGTTACTAAAATGAAAAAGAAGCGGCAAAACCCATTTCTCCGCGCTTACAATCGACTCACTTTTTTTCAGAAAACCCGTTTCATACTATAGTGTAACAATGCTTCCCTCCCCGGTTAATGAGGAAGTGTTTGTGTTCCTCAAATACTTTTTTTTCGGATCGTCGAAACTCGTGGAAATGCCACTAAAGCGACGACGTAACATTAAGATCTCATCTCAAACGTAAGGCACTTATTTGAAGTGATAACTTTAACCACACTGTTAACGTTGTAACCGATGTACCCGATGAGATAAGACCAAATGTGCCTTAACTTTAAATCCGATCGATCTAATACCATCGTCGATCGATCGAGTTACAGCGGTGGTGGTGATGGTGGTGGTGTAGCAGTAGTAGTAGTGGTAGTAATAATTAGCTACAGTCGGCGCTACGACGTAAAACGACACATACATATACGTATACATACTACAAGAAACTACGACATCAAAATGTGAGGTGTCATCCTTACTCCTTTAATCATTATGTTTACTTGCACTATTACCTAGGGTAGTAGTACTACTACTTGATACGACCTAGCGGCGACTGTCAATGTTAATATTGCAGAGAAACATTTCAGTGTTACCTAAATGCACAACGTGTAAATTTGTTTTTAGTTAGAATCTAGCTCATAAAACAGCATTTGCACACCTTGAGTGCCTAACACTGCTTTCTCTGACACTAGGCTCACCTGTTGATCTGATATTCTCCACCAGACTTGGTTGAATTTCCTGTAACACACGTAATGTCCGAAATTGTGTGACCCGTAATGGATTACGGTAGCTTTGAGTCGGTATTTAATCGAACCATCTTCTTTGGTTGGTAACTCCAATTCTGAAGGGAACTCAACTAGGCAGTGGTTTTTATATGGTCTCCCGTACTCAAATCCACTTCTATTGATATGAATAGCCAGTACTGGGCTATAAGGAGCAATAAACTCAACTTTTCTAGTTTTGGTTCTTAACGTTCGTATGGTTTTAGGTTTCAGTTTTTGATAGTCTTCATCCTTGATGGTTTCTAATTCATTATTTTCATTTCGTTTGTTCAGAACCTGTTCTACTTGTTCAATTCTTTCTTTGAATGCTGGCAGCCGTATTTGGTTATATTTTTCTTCCAGTTCAGGCAAGTATTCAGTCAAACTGCATCGATAACATTCGACCCCAGATACTATCTCAGGCTCAACATAATCTTCTAATAAACTCTCCAGTTTGCATTGATTCTTGTACTTGGTCATTAACGTAACATCAATTGATGATATGATTTGGCTTTTCTGTCCATCGCTTTCTCCACATTCATCACAACTGACCGTTATACCTATCGTACCATCAAACGGCAATACATATTTATTATCCTCGCTTTGTTTTTCCTTTTCACTCTCTGATCCATTTTTTGACCTTGACTTCACTTCATTTTCCAACGTTAGTATCAGTTGTTGGAAAAACTCCTGTGCATCCTCCTGTTCTAATCCATAATACTCATCCTCTTTATTCAAATTTATCAGCTCGTCCAATCGTAACCTATACCCATGGCGATTCTCCTTCAGGTCATTAACTTTGCCAACAATATCGCTTAAAGCTCTGCTGTACTTCTTAGACTCCTTCTCACCATCACCATCACCACCATCATCGGACGCCTCCTGCCCCAAGAATTCCACAAACTTGTCTAACGAACTAACACTCTGTATGATACTGTTGGCAAAACAGGTATTTCCTTCATTTACAAGACCACCGATAAAATGCTTGTCCTGGTACTCTTGTATACTTTCCTCAGTATCACCTAAAGTTTTGATTTCTTCCTCGGTGAGATCCTTCGGATCAAGGGCACCACCACCAAATCGACTCAGTCCCCGAGTAAGTTCCGAGGTTTCCACGCGGTCTTGCCAGTACCGTGATGCTAATTCAACTGATCCTCGTACCGTCTCACTTATCATTTCATATTTTGCCAAAAATATATATGCAATCCCTAGCCCTACAATGAATGTCGCCCAGTTATTCATCGACTGATTTATGCCACCTAAAAAAAAAAAAAAAAAAAAAAATTAGTATCATTATTCTTAGCCCGACCCTTAATAACCACACTGCGATCATCGCTTCTCAAAATATTTTTTTTTTCTCTACTCCTACAATTCATACTCAAAAACAAAAAGTTTTTATTTCTTCATTTTTATTCCTTCCAAACAACTATGTCTGCAAGAGAACAATTAGCGGAATTAGCTGTCAGAGGTCAACTTGACCCTAAGCCAAAAGTCGGCAAAAAGAAATCGAAAAAACTTTCTGCCAAACAGAAAAATCGCAAGCTTAAGCAACTTGAAAAAGCTGAAGCATTGAAAGATAAACTACAAGAAAAAGTGTCGGACGCAAAGTCTCGTCATGATAAAGTCGTTCAAAGAAAATCTGACTAAGTCTATTTTGTCTGTTTATTTTTTATTTGTTTTTTTTTAATTCATCACTTTCTCTAGTATCTATACCCGTATACTGGTATTTGTACTTGTGATTCTCCATTTATGTTCCCTTGACTTCCCTCCGGTCTTGGATCTTTGCCCCAACCGCATTTTAACGGCCGCCCGTTCAACTGGTACCCTGATAATTGGGCTATAGCCATAGCTGCTCGTTCATGAGAGTCCAGCTTCACAAACGCATACCCTCGATCAGGCTGGTGTTTCAAATCAACAATGTATCCGAAATTCTGTACTAATGGCACAAGAGTCTGGTTAATGTCGATGTAATTGCCCAGATTACCAATGTAAACCGTTCTGGTCCACGATGGGGTCTGCTGTAGTATCACATCATACGGTAACGGCCCTGTGCCAGGAGGAGGAGGTGGTGGTAACGGTGGGGAATCTGATGGGGGAGAGCGTCTAAATCTTGTCTGTTGCTGGTTTGATTGATTGTGATTGTTATAGTGCTGCTGCTGATGCTGTTGCTGCTGCTGATTATGATAATCCTGACTTGATGGCTGCTGTTGCCTGGTGCGTTGCGATGCCCAATTGCATCTGATATTTCTGCTACCTAATACTTGACCATTCATAGCTTCCATAGCCCTTTGTGCATCGTCTTTATCAGCAAATGAAACAAACCCGTACCCACGACTTCTTCCAGTAGTCATATCCCACATGACTCTGGCCTCGACCAACGAGTCTCCATATTGTTGGAAAGCGCTTAATAGTTTTTCATCATTGATTTCAGGACCAAGGTCACCAACAAATAAATTGGAATGGTTTTCAGAATCACGGATAGCCTGCTGATTGGCATACCCCCAGTTGATCTTAATCTCGCTTTCATTTAGTATCCGCCCGTTGAGTGTTTGTAAAGCCAGTTCAGCGCCTTGTTCAGTTTCATACTCCACAAACGCATAGTTGTATTTTGTGCTGTTGTTGTTACCCCGGTTGCCTCTACTTCCATTGTTATGACCGCCGGTATACGCGAGAATCTTTATTCCGGCAACGTTGCCCGTGACTTTAAAAAGCTCCATAAGCATATCCTCAGTGACGTTCTGGTCAATACCGCCAACATACAACACCCGTTTGTTGATTTCGCGGCCACCCTGGCCGGCTAGCGCTGGCGCGGGCTCGTCTGTTGGAGTCGCGTTGCCCCCGCCACCGCTATTGGACTCCTTATCGCTGGTATCGCTCATTCTGTGCACCCGGTAACGCTGCTTGTTCTGGCTATGGTCCCTCTGCGCGATGAGATGGGCTGGTGGGAAGAAGAGGTGAATGAGGGAAGAGGAGAAAGGGTGATGATGATGATATTCAGGGGAATGTGTGTGACGAGGCTAAGTACCCTGTGGATATTATACACCCGCACACCCACACACACGCACAACTTTGTGTTTTGTTTTGTTGTTATTAGCTGTTCAAATTACGCAAATCCGATCTCCGATTTAAATTCAACAGCGATGGTGCGGCGGGTAATGTATGTACGTACGGTACGCTCAATAAAATCTGAAACACACCAAAATCATTAACACATGCGGAATTGTCCGCTGGTCGAGACTTCTACGTGCGTGAAATTTGTATATACTTGAAGTGTGTTCTATCATATTGTGTTTTGCGTTGTGGATTTCTTGTGTTTCCTGTTTATAGTCAGGTTCAATGCGCGTCTTGTTCTCTTTCTTTGATATCGTTGTACTAGATACCGTTATTGCCGTTATCACCGGTATCACCGGTATTGCCGTTTACCTGCGAAATACTGATCAAACACCTTTATCATGGCATGCTCAAAAAGGTTGAAGATACATGCTGATTTTGTTCATATATCTATGTGTTCACGATTCAATACCTTTTGATACCGCTTGATCTCTGTTCACCCTGTGTACATATGGTCAAATTCATAAATTATAAAAACAGCTAAATCCTGGTTATTGATATATTTGCTACTGTTTTACAAGTTCTGAAAAACTACTCAATCAGATGTTAAACCTGTTTTAAATGAAGAGTCGGCTTTTCAAGGATTGCCATGTTTGCCAATATGTTGATCCATTGTGCTTGTGTGATACCCTTTATTCACCAAGAAACTACCTGATCATTTGAATAGTTTGATATGTCTAGGCTTATCCATCCACATATTCAAAGTAATCATGTTCTTTTCTTTATGGTTGTATTTGGGATTATGGTAAATTTCCTATATCTATCGATGATAACCGAACATTTGTTCCCATGGTATGTTTAAACCTATACCTGTTGCCGAGTGTGCTAGCTCTAGTACCATTGTACCTGAGCCTCTCGATATTCCCGAGGGTACGTGGTGGTTCCCCGAGGGGATAAGGCTCCGGCCATGGCGACGGTTTAATCAGTTTGTGGACAAATATTGGTCGTACCACAATAGTCTACCGGATTCAAGTGACAGCGGAGATGAGCTTATACAGTTCAGCGCGCCTTTGCAATGTCAGACTGAGTCTTTTTTTGGCACATATGTCAATATTTGCAAATACGTTGCTCAGTTTTGCCGGTTACGGTTGTGTATCGAAAATGGGTCTACTATTGTTTTTTACAATAAGACAACTCCAGTGCTGATTGAAGAAGTTGTTTCTCCGATGGCTTTTATTCATGAGGCTAATGACCGGGTTATAGGGATGCGCGCACTTAAGGCTCAATTGGAATATCCCCATAGTAGGTATGTTCTTACGGATTATGTGCATACAGCCTTTTTCAATGTTGCAATGACCAATGATCTTGATGAAGGCGTTTCTCAATTGATTTTGGAGGTTTGCTGGAAAAACTGTAACGATGATCCAGGGCTGCGTAAGTATATTGCTGCAATGACCCAGCCGCCGCCGCGTGTGGACGTTTGGCCGCTATTATTGGATAAAATGCGGGGTAAGCTGTCTGCTACTAAAGCCCGGTCATCGCTAGAACGTGTTTTGGGTCTTGATACGCTTAATTCACAGTCAAGACGGATTTATGACCAAAAACTATCGCAGTACCTAGTCAAGAACCGCGGGTCATTTGGATTGATCGATTACTGCAATGACACAGTTTTAGTTTTGATCAAGTACACAATTATCCCCGGGTATAGACTGGTACAGATTGAAGGTATCCAGTTGTTGGAGAAAACTCGGTACCGGACCCAGATTGAGCTTAAGCAGGAGGTCAAGATGTATTACCATCTATCACCGTTGCAAGGGTCATTGGTGCCGTATTTAGTATCAGTAGTCATCAACGAACGCGATCAGCCAGGAATACTCACTGAGTACAACGGAGGTCGCACAACGGTTGCCGACTGGCTGAAAACTAGAGGTAGACTCATGTTAGAGGGAAGCAACCACGATAGAGCTGGGTACTCTGTTGCAGAGTTGGCTGAACAACTGGTCGAACTCATTAGAGCAGGTATAGAAAGGGTTCACTCGTTAGGCGGGGCGTTGGGCAGTTTGAGTGATCCTTGTAACATACTGGTATGTGAATCAGAATCAGGTAGTGCGGTTTCTTCTGTAATGTTTGTTAATTTTGAACATTCATCATGTTCCCCGGATACTGACTGGTATGATTATTATCACGGTTTGGTACCTTTAATCCGATCGTCAGTTTAACAGTATACTAATAGTTGATAATGATGATAATCTATTTAGAGTAGTCAGTACTAGTAGTTTACCCATTTATCAGATCTAAAAAGCCATTAATAAATATTTAAGCTTAATAATCCACGGGCACCACTACCACTACGGTTCACTCTGTATAAAATACGTAAGCTTTTTCACTCGAGAACACACATTTCATTGAGTCACAGGATAACAAAATCATGATTAGAACAACAGCACCATTGGTAGGATCTGCTGTTGATCGAAGCCAGCCTGAATTGAGTCCTGCAGATTCAAGCGAGGAAGATCTGTACTTTAAATCGAATTCTCCACCAGAATACCTTGATGCTGTCCAGAAGCAAGTCTGCGACTTTTTGAGAGATTCAAATAATAATGGACGCCGTATAGCGCTGGTGACTTCCGGTGGAACAACTGTGCCATTGGAGAACAATACAGTGAGGTTCATTGATAACTTTTCGGCGGGTACGCGAGGATCAGCTTCTGCGGAGCGGTTCTTGGAAGCAGGGTACGCTGTGATTTTTCTGTACAGAGAGTTTTCACTGCTGCCTTATTCGCGACACTACTCACATTCCCAAAACTTTTTGGACTATATGCAGTTTGGCGACAAGGGACAGGTGCAAGTGGCTGATAAGTACCAGGAGTCTATGGCGCATGTTCTAAAACTTTACCAGGAACACCGATCTCATTTACTGCTAGTTCCATTTACTACTGTTAACCAGTACCTATTCACGCTACGCATGATATCAAGAGAACTGGGTGCCGTCAGTGAAAAGCGAAGAGAAATTCTACTGTACTTGGCTGCTGCTGTAAGTGATTTTTTCTTGCCCCAGTCAAGAGTTTCAGAGCACAAGATCCAGTCTGGTGATGAAAAACTCCTCCAGGGCAAACTTGTAGTTGATCTTGATCCCGTGCCAAAATTTCTCAAACGGCTCGTGGATTCTTGGGTACCTGGCGCAATGATCATAAGTTTCAAGTTGGAGACTGATGAATCTATTCTTGAGCAAAAGGCAAGACAGGCTCTAAGACGGTACAATCATCAGTTGGTTATAGGTAACCTGCTGCAAACAAGAAAATCAGAAGTTATTTTTGTTGCTCCTGATAGTGCTTCTGTGAGTTACAGGTCAGAAGGTAACGAAGAGATAGAATCACTGATAGTGCCGGAAGTTGTTAAACTACACGATAAATGGATTGCACGTGTGTAAATAAAGAAAAAAAAAAGAAAGAGAAGATTATTATGTACAGATTTATTACATGAACTCTAGTCCTACGCCGAACTGGAGTCCCTTTCTAGGTGAATCGCTTACAGACACTCCTAAAGGCAGCGTGAAGTTCAACTCGAACCGTGCCATTGGGTGGTTATAAACCAAACCGATTCCACTAGACACTGAGTGTCTTGAGAAATCCGGTAGTAATGCACGTCTAGTATCAGCCAATATACCAGAATTAACGAATAAATGACCAAAAATATTAGATTCATGTTTAACTCTCCATAAAAGTGATACGGATTGAGCCATAAACGTTGTACCGCCGAGCCTATCAGATTCATTTTTCGGTCCCAGCCCGTTTAGATAAAACCCTCTTACATCGTTAGGGCCGCCCAAGTAAAACTTATCCATTAAATGCAAAGGCCGAGTGCCAAATATCGTGCCTGCTTTCAGACTGTATGACATTATCAACCGTTTGTTGAGCCAATTGTTAGCCCATTGGGTCTCGATTTTAGTTTTCAAATGGTCAGTTCCTAATACTTCTAACCTTATCCTTGCGAGTGTCCCCCACTGTGGTAGTATTTTGGAATCTCTTGTGTCATATGCTACCCCCAAAAACGGTTTTACTTTAAAGTCGTGTCCTGCGTGTAATTCTCGTATAGCCTTACCGGCATAATCAGGGATAGTAACTGTACGCCAATAAGTTTCTACCCCGCTATCGATAGTGAATGCCTTTTGCTGTATAGTGCTGACTTTGAAAGTTATTCCTCTGAAAAGCTGTTCGTGGCGTGCCCACGGGGCATGCTTTGAAGAAATTACCCCTGAAAAATCAAGCCGCCATAGGGGGCTATCAAATAATGGTTGCGAGTATTGCACAATGTACGCTGACCGAGTACGGGTACCTATAGTTGCATCAGCCGAAACAGATTCGCCACCACCAAAAACATTTTTAGCAGTGAAGTTCGCATACCCGGACCCTTCTCCGTTACCCAAATCAGTGCCTGTTTTAGCTACCAGTCTTTTGGCCGGTACAAGCACTAATTGGATAACCACGGGAGCATACAAATCGGTTTCATTACCATTATCGGAAACGGGCGAAGCTAATCTGAAACCGACTTGATCAAAGACTCCAAACGACGAGAGATTAGCCTGGCACTGCTCCAAATCGCTCAGCAAACTGTTCAGAAGCACAGGTTGTTGAGTGCTTGCCTGTAACGGCTGCAGCTGAGCTAATAAAAATGAACTTCGGACTGGTAGATCTGGTAATGGTTCCCCTTTGCCATTAACTACTTGTAACCCTTTAACTATAACCGGAATATTTGACTGTGGTATTTGTCCTTCTGTATCGTATCTGTCCCCATCATCTGGCTGCTGACTGTTTCTCGACGCCTCCAGCCGAGAATAAACGTCTTCTTCATTCATATTTGGCAGGTGCTATCCAGTGTATACATAAAACGACCTTTCTTTCAAAAAAAGTGCTTATATTATTTTCACGTCAGCCGTACATGTACATGTACGCGGTTTCCTCTCAACACTTTAAGTGTGCCCATCTAGTCTAGTTAGTTAGTTAGTAAACGTTAGTTAGTTAGTTAGTTAACGAATTAAAGTAGGCTGATCGGAAAACTTTGCTTTTATTGCCAGCGTTTCTGATAGTTTAAATTTCTTCGAGAGGCGGGCGCTTAACCTTTTTGACCACCTTCTTTTTCCACAAAAAACCACCCATTCTTAAACTAAGCTGCGTGGTCTCGGTATCTACGTTTATTCTCAAAGCTCAGACTTTAGATACAAAAAAAGCATCGGTCTTCCAGGAAACAGCTTCAGGTGGTTCGATTCGTTTTTTTTAAAGGGATTGCCTGTGTGCGCTGATAGAAGCCTGTGTTGGTTCGTTTTTTGACAGTTATTTTTTGGGTGTTAATTCTTTCTTTTTTTCTTTTTGGTTTTGTTGCTTTGTTTTTTCTTTCCCTCCTTTTGAAGCCATATATTTCACCATCATCATCATCATAATCTAAAATCATATTGCCAAAAGGATAGGAGATAAATTAAAGAATCCATTCGCATTAGATAAGATATCATGTCGGTTACAAGTTTGGAGTCGTATCATGGTCAGATACGTACCCAACTGGATGCCATAGTCGTTCTGGAAGCGTGCAGAGTTGGCGTTCTTCCACGAATAACACGGCGACTGAGCGAACGAGAACGGTTACAGATTGTATCCGGATCTGTTTTTGTTTGGGATGAAGGAGAAGCAGGTATGCGACGATGGACGGATGGAAAATCATGGTCAGCTTCACGTGTTTCGGGTGCATTCTTGACGTACCGAGAAATGGATGATACTAGTCGTCAGGGTCAAAACAATGTCGGTCCAAGGGCCTATAATAGTTCCATGAGAGCAAGATCTCCGTCTGAAGATTCTTCGGGTAATGACGATACTCCAGGATTTGATGGGTTCAGGTATAAACGGGATGGGCTTTACAAGCAATCATTTTCAATAACTACCGCTACGAAATTGAGGTTACATTTGATTGCCTATTACACGAAACAGGACATGAATGAACCTGGTAGATTATTAGTTCCTACGCGTGATCCAGCATTAGCTCGGATAATGATCCCATTAGAATTGTATCCGGATTTACCAGCTAGTGCTGCTTCTCACTCGAATAAAGTCGTGGGAACCTTGGAAGAAGCTGCTGGTATTTTCAATTCTGGTAATAATCATGTCACTCTTCTTAATGTTAATGACCCCAATGATACGAAAAATAAAAATAACAACGATAGTAACTCGGTAACGAGTCCTGTTTTTACTGGCTTATTATCTAAAGCTGGTCCACATTTAGGTGGTGGTGCCGGTGCTCCGCCAATAACAGCTACTCCGTTAGCAGGTGCGGCAGCTGGTATACTGCCTCCCGATACTAATGGGAACCATATACCATTCCACCCAAGCAATGGGTCAGCCAACGCGCGGATCGCACAAAGTAATTCAGATTCCATTCGAGGAAGTAATGCCGGGGTGGGGTCTGTTAGTACGCCAGATGCGGCGTACTCACAATCATATGCTACGGCTACACCTCCGTCATTACAAGGAATCACACCACAACAACAACAAGCTGTTTCGACTCCAAGTCCGGCTCAGCACCAAAATCAGCACCAGCATCATCAACAACAGCAACAACAGCTGCAACAATTACAACAACAACAAGCTCAGCAAAATCAAATACCATCGCAGCAGCAAATACCACCGCATCTACAGCACACACAATCGCCGGCTGTGCCGCCGTCAACTATGTACTCCTACCCCGGGCTAGCGCCTACAACCACCGGTAACGGACACATGCCGTTGCTGCCTCACGGGTACCTTCCGATGCATAATCAGCTGCAACAGGCATTGCCTCCGTTGGGCCAGCCGGCGTACTCTTTAAATGGGTACTACGCAACACCACAGCCGCCACCACCTCCACCTCCTCCTCAGCAACCTCCACAGCCGCAGCAGATTCCGTTAGCGCTGTTGGACCCGCGTCTGGAACAAGCGTCCGCGGCTGCAGTAGCTATGGGTACGGCCATGTCGCCGTCGCCAGGTATAACGGCTGCTGCAAGTACCGGCGGTCCAGCAAGCAACGGAGGCTCAGAGGATAAAAGAGTAATAGGTATGCTTGATAGGGCGTTTGTTCTCTAAATGTACTATAAATTATAGATGAAATCTGAGATAAAATAATGGAGATTCGTCATTTTTCACGTAGGTACCAATAATGTCTGTGTTTTCATTACACTATATAGTTTAAAGACCTGAAAAAAGCCTAATTTTATCAGATTTCTTGATCATGATAATCAGATGCGGGTAGCCTTTAGTGCAATATAAGGTCTGCAAGTTTGGTATCATCATCATTTTAGTACGCACTATGAAGAAGATCTATTTCCTAGTCTGAGCATTTAGTATTCCATTTCTGAATAATCGCCAGTAGATTCCTACTTTTGTGGGGAAGGAAGATACTACTGGTTTGCCATGGTATGATCTTTCATTTTGATGGTATTTTCAAAAGGCCACTACTATGTATCTCTAGATACCACAGATAAAGTACCAATCTTTTGTACTTGAGTATATACATGATTCAGACTTGTCCTTTTACTTCAAGTACTTGGCGGCATGTTCAACGTGATCCTTAGCAAACGAAGATATGAAAAAATATGAATGGTCATACCCGTCTTGGTACCGAATATTGACATTATCCTTGTATTCTGATCCGTCAGCTGCCTCGGCCAACTTCTCGGGCAACAATTGACCACCGGTAAAGAAATTGTCGCTCTTACCAACATCTATGAGGATCTCCGGAGTAGGTCCTTTGTAACTTTTGATAAGCTCCGTCGCATCGTACTCGGCCCACTCGCTCTTATCGCCCAAGTAACCTGTGAACGCCTTGATACCCCATGGTGCTGTCGTAGGATTGCAGATAGGTGCAAACGCTGATACGCTCTTGTACGTACCAGGGTTTTTGAGGAAAATTTGTAATGCACCGTGACCACCCATTGAGTGGCCCGTGATGGAAACCTTGTCCGCATCCAGGAACTTGAACTGATCATAAAGGCCCGCTGGCAGCTCTTTCACTATATAATCGTACATATTGTAGCTCTTGCTCCAAGGCTCTTTGGTTGCATTGAGGTAAAACCCTGCACCAGTACCGAAATCGTATGAATCGTCTTCACCGGGGATGTTGGCGCCTCGTGGAGATGTGTCAGGATACACGATAACTATGCCGTGCTTCTCCGCCCATGGCTGAAAAAACCCCTTTTCAGTGCAATTATCAGGTGTGCATGTTAGCCCAGATAAGTAATACAACACGGGGAATTTCTTGCCAGTGTTGCTGTCCAATTCAGATACTGCTGATGACGGTACAAACATGTTGACAGCCATTTCGCTTGAAAGAGCCGAAGATTTGTGCGAAAGTTTTAGCAACTTCCCTCCAAAGTTGGTAATGTTCGCTTTAACGGTAAATGACATGGTTTAAAAATAATTAATTCGAATCCTCACAATAATATGTATATAAGTTTGTGGAAAAGACAAGTTGCCCAGTAAATGGATAATGTATCTTTGTGTAAATTGCTTATACGTGATTATTAATTTGGTGAGGACTGGTAATGTGCACGTGACTTTTTGGGGAAAGGTCGATCAATGCTGTGATTCAGCCAGCTTTGAGGTATGACATCACAGACTTTAAGGAAGCTTAAGCCTTTTTGGATTTTGGCAACTGCCAAGGGTTAAGGCCAGACGCCTCTCTTACTTCAAAATCACAAGCAACTCATTGAAGCTACCTGCACTGAGTTTAATATTAATTAATGAATTATTATTTATGTACATGATAATATGTAATTATCTAATGCTTTTAATGCAGTTTTCTTAACGGTTTAAATAGAGCTGGACAATATTGTCGACCTGTGTTTTGCCTCTATTCATATCTAGTCTAGCAATTCTGTTTGCTTCATCCAATAAACCAACAAGTTCTTGTGATAGCCTTGGATCAGGACTTTTCAAGGACCTTATCATTGCCTTGGTTGATTTGAAAATATTACCAATAATAGGTGCACCTTGTTCATGTTCATTCAAAAAAGACCTTAAAAACTTACAATACTCTTCAGGTAAGTTCAATGCTTGTAAACACCTTAACACTAATGCGACACTAAACTGGGTATGACTTTCTTTTATGTTATTGCCGCTTCTTAAACCATCGGCTACTCTTATAGCTTCAACGTAACAACCAAATGATTCCAGCTCGCGTGCAATCCATTGTTGTATATCGAAATTGAATCCTGGCAAGTCTCGGTTTTCATAGTAAAAATCCATGAAAAGTTTGGATATGGTTCGTTGCAATGGATTGAGGCTTTGCTGTCCATGAACTTCGTTTGGCAAATGTAAATGCAATTTCCCATCATTTCTGGATTTGAATATGGAATCAACGTGAGATACTAACTTCACATAAGCTGTCACCATATCACTCGAGTACCCCATATTTGACATTATTTGACAAACATGTAATGCTTCATCACAGTTTTTGAATTTCGTGAAAAAATAAATAGTTGAAAGGAAAAACCGTTGCGTAAGAGCGTTTCCCCGTCTAATGTAAAAATCAACAATATCAACCGCTTTTTTGGGTTGAAGGTGTCGAATGGCATCAATCACCCGTACTTGGATATTTTGGATATTCTCTGGATTATCAATTAACAAATGCTGCTTGAACTTTTTGCCCCAGGGAGATTCTCTCATTTTTGCAAACGGCTCTAACATCTGTTCTTTAAAATCGTTCTGGTACATGGTTTTGACCTGTTTTCCAATGTAAAAACCCATGTGAGGGTATCGCCTAGTAAGAGTTCTCACTACGCTTGTCAGGGGTATCTCACACCCGTTTTTCTTTGAGTCCGACAAAAACTGTACCAGGTCAAACGTAGGAGACATTCTCATCAAATGCTCCATCATGTATGTACGCATGGGAACCGTCAGAGTGTGGCCTGATGATTGTACCAAACTTAACAAGAAATCTGCCTGTTTGGTGTTTGTTTTTTCAATAGCAAAAAAATGCAATAACCGTTCAATAATATCCTGTCCAAAGATATCCATAACAGGTTCACCAATATTTTCTATACATATTTTCACTTCCTGTTGTTCTTGTTGCAAAACTGCTCTTAATGCGTTAATTTTCAATTTTGTTTGCTTTGGCCTGTCGTTTATTATGTCCATATGTGATATTTTTTCAAACAATGACCAATCTCCTAAGCATGCTAGTTCACAAAGTGTGGTCAGGATAACTTGATCTGACATTAGCTCGTTTCGTTCAGCACACCTCGCAACCCATTTATTAAAAGCATACTCGATTTCAATGCAATTCCTCGACCGGCGGGACAACTCTTTTATGTAAAGCTTCACTGTGCGTTCAGTGGCTATATCCCAAATCTGAGACAGAAACTCCTTTGCTGCTGGGATATCGTTGGTCATTAAAAAAGATGCTAGCACATTCTCCATTAAAGATAACCGGAAGTTCATTTCTCCAGTATATTTCCCAAAAATGCTCTGACAAAGCTCGTGTTCGCCACAGTTGTATGCAGATTTTAACGCGGCGCTAACTAACTTTAGTTTCTGGCAGTGGTCTTCATGCTCCAAGAAAATTAACAATGAAAGTTTGAATTTCTTGTGGAAACAAGATTCCAACACCATTGACCGTGCTACAGCTCCATCAAGTCTATATCCGTTCGCAAATCCTTCTTGCAGCATCAAATAACATGTCAAGTATAATTTGTCGCGGAATGTTCTCGTTACTCTAGATCTCCAGTCCTTGATCTCTTGTTGGTCAACGGTATCATCAGAGCTAACCTTTTCATGTCTGACCAAAGGTTCATCTATCTTGTATGTCTCCACAGAAGTCGACGCCAGCACAGGCTCGTGGTTATTATGCAATGGAGGTGCTTCTAGTAGAAACTGGAGTTTTTCGTTCCGAGACTGGTGCAACGACCCTTCCCATTCGATCCGCCAACTTCTGGTATTATAAAACCGTAGAATCTGTGCACGTTTGTTCCCATTGGTTATAAGATCTGGACTTCGAGACACCACTTTCAGAGGTACTCTAATAGTCCAGTTAGGCCGCATGGGCTCTCCGTGTGTGAAAAGAAAAAAATTATTACCTGGATATGAAACTTCACCGTACTGCTACAGTTTTTTTTAAACTATTTCTTTCTTCTCCCTTTTTGACTGACTTGTATCAACTAAAAAACCCTTTATCTATTGAAATTGAAATTGAATCCATCTGGTGATGACCGGCTTTAACAAAACGTGAGGAAACAAATTGCATGAAAACTTGATTCTAGAATCCTGATGGTGTATCCAACGTCGCTTCGTCGATAGTGGTAAACGGGTTGTTTAAACTTTGCATCGGCCTCTATGTGTAGATTATCATTTGGCAGCCCGGATTTTGCCTTTGGATCGATACCAAAGTAAACTACTGATCTGATTATTATCGCCTTACATTAAACCCTCGTATATTGGTTTGACTAGACATCCTGTATACACGGCACGACTCGCATTTCCAGAAACTACAACAGTGTGGTTTATCAAGATTTGTTTTAAGCATGCTATTTTGCTGATTAGTTACTGAGAATAGGCATTGTTGTATTTGGTTTTAGCCAATTTTAGGTTCTAGTTGGTGGGTACTTTTTGTGTGTTTACATACGATGACTCAACGAGGCAAACAAAGTGGTTCAAAAGCTGATAAGGACAATGACAAAGAGCTGGATACGAAATACGTGATTGAGCTTTTGAAAAAAGATGCTGAGAAGATATCATCTAGGTTTTCTCGAACAGGGAAAGTTGAAAAGGCACCAGTTACTACAAGACCTAACAAAGTGTTTTTGAAGAACTTACTTAGAGGACAGACCAGCCATAACAAACTGTTATCTAAACGAGAAGCTGAAAGATCTAAAGAATTGGTACAAGAGATGCGTAAAACAGATGCTGAACGGAACAAAAGCTCATCACGTGAACAACATTATTCCCAAAAACATGACACTGACACAAGCTAAACTTTCGGAACATTGAGCCGAATTTTTTATATCTCCATCTAAGC
>JAJMEP010000033.1:22647-153717 GCA_030574195.1 Groenewaldozyma auringiensis
TTTTTGTGCGTTTTGTCGGCCCCCCGCCTCTAGATCCATTCTTATCTTCTGTTTGATCTCGATCGGTTGGATTTCAACGTTTGAGACCGAATATAATTTGTTAACTGGAGTACCGGAGACGTCAATAACCGACGTCAATGAACGATTTGGGCAACTCATCAGATTCTCCCACGTCTGGCGGTGTCACCAAACGCAGACGGTTGGTCACGGGAAGAGCTTCAAAAGCGTGTGCAAGTTGTCGGCGGCTGAAAACGCGATGTTTACCCGTGACTGGGAACCCTGGGTGTTTGAGATGTAATACCCTTGGACTTACTTGCAGCTTTGTCAGTGATACGTCGTCATCTCCGTCTGCATCTGTAAGCGGATTGCATTTGGATGACGGACAAAGTATTGAAAAAAGGTTGCAGACTCTTGAAGGAAATGTTGCGGAAATCCTGTCTTTATTAAAAAAATCCAACGGGAACAGCGCGGCCGGAGAACATCACAACCATGTAATTGCTCACGGTGGTGGTGATGACGATGACGATAATGATGACGATAATAATAATAATATCAATAATAATGATGACAATGATGATTCAGACGTTCAATCATTTAAAAGGACTAAGGAAAGCATGCAACCTTTTGGAATACCTTCATTTGGTTTACCTTCATTATCATATCTGACATCCCCATTCAATGTGTATGGGTCTGCTGTAAGCGCGGCAGACTGTCCTCCTCCCATATTACGTATGTACTCTCCTCGAATGGTTGTCCCGGAGCATGATGTGATTTCATTAAAAATCATTACTGAGGACCAAGCCTTGGAGCTGTTAGGGTTTTTCCGAGACAATTTCAACAGATGGGTGTCATTCCCCGAAGATGTCACAATCAGAAGCTTGCTAGATCGAACAAGAGTACGGTGTCCGTTACTATTGACTGTATGTTGTTGCGTATCGTTACGGTACCATTTCCCCGAGTTGAGACGGGTAGCGTACCGAGCGTTATTGGAAAAACTACATTTGGACCTGAACATGTATGTGTTAGTTGTTCCTCAGACTATAGAGTTTATGCAAGCATTAGCGCTGATATCTATTTATGCTTCGTCCTTGAGTGAAGGAGAAATAGTGATTGATGGCTGGTTTTATAGCAGTCTCGCTCTTCAACATTTCATTACGAAAGATGTGCTGGGACTGGTCATGTCTTATGATGGATTAGGCCCAATAACTGCATTTGATGAAATCACTGCATACAGGATCTATAACCATTTGTGTTTGGTGCATTTGGTTCATTGCGTTTTGAGTGGTCGAATGTGTATATTGGATGAATTAAGAGTTGACTTGTGTCGTCGAACGCTTGATCTAAGAGCCGCTACCAACTTTGATGGTCGAATGGTTGCAGAAATATCATTCCAGTTGATTGTTTATAATTTCATGGAAAGCAATGAGAGTTTAAAAGTAGTCGGTGAGGAAATCAACGTTTGGTTAGAAGAATGGGGATATTTATTAGAACAGCCTGAACTTCAGTTCGTTGAAGGAGGGTACCATTATGGAAAATTTCTGGTCCTGTTACACTGGAATTATGTACAAAGCTTATCAGGATTGGATGATATCACTTCTGGTAGTTCAGACGCAGTCAATGAAGATCAATCAATTGCGTTTGTATTAAAAAGGGCACTGACCAAAAGTGATATGGAAACTATTGGAAGAATGATTGAACATTTGAATAAAGTGATTGACAGTGTTTTAACGGTTTTCGATGATTTATATTTTGCATGTTTAAGTGACCAAGTTCATTTTTTTGCAAGCTTTTCGGCTATAATGCTAACAAATATCATCTTGATTAAAAAAACAGAACTATCTCTAACGACTAAACGAACAGCATTGGGTAGATGTACTGTGCTAGGTGAACGATTCGGTAAGATATCTGTTTCGCCAACTGGGCTTGCATCGAAATATTCTTCGGCCATTTTACAAGCAGTTGGCAGAGTGCCTCCTGAATAAGGAGGTAAAAGAACTGAATAATTCAGGGGCACTTTTTGGTTCATTGTCAATTATCTTACATTTTATGTGTATCTTCTGGTATGGCTGGTCATCTCGCTAACAAGATACATGCACAATTTAAGAGCCATCTCAGGTGAGGGGCACAACTTTTTCAATATTCAAGCATTAAAAGAGTATTCCTCTTCACCCCTTTTTTGCTGCCAATGATCAACTAAACAATATACGAAGTAGATTGACCCCACATTTTATGATATTCGAAGTATCAACCAAGCGGCTATTTAGGTATAGAGTTATAAAGAGTTAGGTAACATGTTTTTTTTCATTTGGTATTAACTCTTCATAGCTATATAGATTGCCGCAATAAGTGGATCAGAGATGTTTTTGTATGAGGCCCAACTACGAGGACTACCCCACCAAAAAGGACGTTTAAATTTGTTCAATTGCGATACAAATTCATTCAAATGCGGCATGATTTTACCTGTATTCGGTAACCATCTAATTGGCCTGGTGCATTAATAACGGCATACATACTGTAAAATGCCGGCTTGCTGTTACGGCCGTTTAGTTTTTTTGTAAATATCGAAGATCTTGGTAGTGTAGCATATGGTCAAAGCGCGTCCCACCGGCCTGTCCCACTCAGTTTCAAAAAATGCATACAAAAAAATTATCATGCATGAGATCTACGACTTTCCTCGATCGCGTCATCAGTTTTCACGCCCTGGCCAGGCAGCTACGCGTACAATGGAAACTAGTATGAGCCAATTATATTCCAAGTGTTTGTAAAGTCAATAGGGCCTTTAGGCTACATAATGAAATTTAATTTAACGGTTCTTTGAACGGGGGTTCCACAGAACCACTGGTATTGGTTTAAGCTGGTAAATACATAATTTACAGGTTGTTGATATAATGCATATATCTGGTAATAACTAAATATGCCAGAATCATAACCTGTTAAATGTCTTTGCAAAATTGCATGAACCAAATCAGATCGTCAAAGAAAAAACTCATGGCCAGCGGGGGTCACAAATGGTTGTTAGTTATTATTGTTCAGGCCTCATTGTTAATATGAATACACACTAGTTCGATGAACAGTGTGTTTATTTATAGAAAGAAAAGGCAAATGGTAGCAATTAGTTTTCTTCTTCTGGCATTTTACCATTGGATTCATGTGAGCTTTTTTCTTTACTGCTCCTTTTTTTTGTGCATTATATATATTATTTGTTGTTATTTACTTTTATTTTTTTTTGCGCTCGCTCATTTTTGCAAACGGAATTCAGGGGTAAATTTAATCGTGAAAAATGTGGCCCATTACTTACGCGATCGGAGAAGCCTAAACGCGTCCGCATTAGCCGCTAACAAATATTCCTGCATATTTTCTTAGTTTTTGTTTTTTAATTTGCACTTTTAGTACGGTATTAATTGTAATATTCGCCTTGAAAAAGTTCATAATAATTCATAATAGTAATTCATATTTAATAGTTTCCTGGTTAGTAATGTTAATTGAGATATTCGCATATTCTTCAGTGGTATGTGATGATATACCATATATTGGTTATTGTTTTATTAATCATTTGCTTCAATTCTAAGATCCTCAAGAACTGCGCTGCACTATAGTAAGTGCCGCATACGCACACACACACGCGCCAGTTAATTTCTTGCCGGAATGCCCAGCTAGTGTGTGGGTGTGGGTGTGGGTGTTTTATTCGGTGTGTTTGGTTTTTTTTTGTTTTTTTTTTTTTACCATTTTGCCCTAGGCTCTTTACTTATAAATCTCGCTTTCCCACTCCCTGCCTTCCTTCTTTTCTACCCCCTTTTCCTTTTTTTCTTTCTTCATTTCTATTTCAAGGACTCAACCGACCTATTCACTCTTTTTTCGTTCTTCGATAACTCACATTCGTTTCAAACCAACAATAAAAATGTACACCAAGACCATTGCTTCAGTTGCCGCCATTTTGGCCGGTGTTTCCCAGGCTCAGGAGATTGTTTACGTGACAAACTCTACTCTTGTCGCTGCTTCCACCGAGGTTGTTACTATCACCTCTTGTTCTGGTTCAGACATTGTCAGCTGCCACTACATCACATCCACCTCCTCCATTGCTCCTGCTCCTGAGAGCTCTGTTGGTCCTGTTCCTGGTTCCGAGGGCCCTGCTCCTGTCACCACTACTCCTGCTGCTCCTGCTGTCATCACTGAAGTCCCTGTCTCCAGCTCTAGCGAGGATATCACCACTTTTGTCACCGTCATTGAGGGTAAGACCATCACTGTTGTTGGTGAAGCTACCACTCCTGCCGGTAATGTCAGCACTGTTAACAGCACTGCCGTCACTACTTTCGAGGAATCCAACGGTGCTAGCAAGATTGGCGCCGCTTTGGCTGCCGGAGCTGTTGGTATGGCCGCTCTCCTCTTCTAAGTCTAAGGACTTAGTTTGTTTCTCATACTGCAAAATGTATGTGTATGGTTTTCCATAGTGTACTTTTAGTAGTCATTTTTTATATATTATACCCCTTATTCTATTAAATTTTATTAAAACCTATAGAGTTACTTATTGGATCAATTTACTGTTAAAATGCTGAACAAAAAACTTGGTTGACTGCGCGTCAATGTCGCGCGTCGTCGGAACCAGTTCGTCTAGGTTCGTTACCTATTCGCACGGTAACCACGGGGAAGTATATTAATATTAATTTCGTAGTAGTAATGCATGGGTTTATTGATAACTCGCCTAATTAAGTTATATTAATAGTTTAAATTTTGGTAGTTTCCAAACGCGTCCATAGATTTCTTCTTCGGTTACCGGGACCGATCTGCAAAGAAAATAATATTAATCGCCGATCAAAAACGAAACGCGTAAATTTGGTTTTTAATTTATTTTTCTTTTCATTTGACGCGTCGGTTACCCTAAGAGGAAAATGAAATAATATTTGGCCAACACGCGTGAAATTAAAATCAAACAATTGTTTTATGCAGTCTACTATTAGTCGTAATCTATCAAGTATTAGTAGAATACCATTCTTTATGTGATAATTGAATTACTCAAATCATATACATCGTAATATAAAAATGCTCAAAGACTTGTTCATTCAATATTTGAATTGTTCATATCTTGTCAACAAGTGTTTTGATACATTTTGTTATTGCACTATTTTGTGAAAAGGATTTCCAGTAAGTGGCTGTGCGCCGTTTGTCGCGTACGGAATGTCATTAGTAGATCTCATTACGCGTTTTATGTATTGTCTTGGTATTTAAGTCGCAAATAATTGGTTACTCATGAATGTGAATCAACTGTAACAAACATAGCATGCGCATCGCTATGTTTGAGATCAACAGATCGTCAAGAAGAATGAGCCTCAGCGCTGATCTATTCCATGGAGACCATCACTCAATTGAAAAAATACAAGTATTCTTGTTTTGTGCTTTTTGGGTTCAGATACGACACGTGCACTTCATGTATACGTAGAAAATGTTAAAGAAATCATAGTAGTAAGCTCAGCAATATAAGTTTGCTGTTTAGATAATGGTTGGTATGTATTCGAAAAACTTCATTCCAACAATACCAATCACATATCTCTACTCATGTGGTCAATGTAACCTCTGATCTTAGTACAATGAATCCTTATTCATATTTGTAGTTCACAGGCTTTAAGTTGTCATTGGTATGCTTCATATTACTATTGTTTTCAATCTAACTCCAGAGCTTAGTGCATACCAGTAATTCCCAACCTAGTACATGGTTAAGCAATCAAGAAATTGATCTAAATGATCCAGATCCCTTTAATCATGTCCAGATTTGGTTATACGGCTGAATTACAGGTGCCAAACCTACTTTTTGGATTTGCTAGAGCAAAAGTCAAATCTTGAAGATAAAAATCGAAACATTAGACAAAGGTTTTGTCTTCCAAAAGCTGTTAAACTGGCTGATATGTACTTTGTATTCCATTTCTAAATGTATAGCGATCCTAATTTTTGGTTTGAAATCGTCATGTCCTATTTCTTGGATTTTACCATTATATCTCCATGCTTTGACCTTCGTTCACGAACGAAAATGGCACAATAATTTTACGGAACTTATACTATGAACTGTTAGCTACAAAAAAAGTAGTTTCAGCGGGGTCAACTTATGAGGAATATGTTCTGGTTTTCTAGTCGCCTAAACTTAAAACCAAATTTTCGGTTGAATTGATATGCTTATTAAAATCCAACTTCAATTTAGTGCTCTACTTTTTCTATTAACACTTTTATTTATATTATGTATGTATTTGATGTAAGCCCATGGTGGTAACCCAATCCAACCTATCTAAATTATCTCTGCAACAATACTTTGATATCTTTTATAGACCATCAAAAATAGCCTACCAAAACCCCCCACAAAAGCAAAAAATTAGAGACTGTTTGTAAGATTGTGTTCTAGAAATATTTATATTCAATTTTGAACAAAGACTTCCTTTTGGTTAAAAAAATTTAAATATTGGAAATAATTTGTGACTTTACATTAAGTCTCAAAATGAATCTTGCAAAACTTTACCCCATATTTTATTTTTTTGAAAATAAGCCTATTAATTATTATTTCTACTTTGTAAAGATGAACTACCTAATAGCAAAAATTGCCTTCATGTAATCCAGCTAGAAATTGAGCATGATTTCTAAAAAATAATTGGAAAAAATTGGCTGAAAAAGACCTTTCAGTTTCTCTCATTGTTGAAGACTGATCAGTAGATAATAATCACCATAGCAACACGATTTATGATACGACTTGAAATTGTGAGGAACTAGCAATATGACCAAACTAAAATAAATTTAAGTATAAAACTCAAAGGTTCAACTTTCACTGACAATGGTAATTGCACATGAAATAAAGAGTATTGAGACTGATAAAAACTTAAAAACTAATTCATGTTGGTTTTGTTGTAATCATTTGAGTGTAGTTTTGTGGACAAAGTTAAACATTTGTGTCAACCTTTTTTTTTTATTAACTTATACATGCTTTTACGGATGAGTCATCTGCAGAAATTACCAAGAATAGTCCAGACCATCGCTATAACACGTTAGAACTAGCGTATGTTTCCAACCATTTTAAAGATAGACTATAAAAATGATTTATTAAATTAAATTTAAATATTTTTTCGGAAGATCTCAGGAACTGATATCAAGCGTTGTATTACGAATTTACGATAAAATTGATCGATCAGCGTGCCCGATCGACTTCACACAGGCTTTAGTGCTAGCTAGCTTTGGGCAAAGGCCAGTTTGAATTCATTGCGGATTTCAAGAATTTTTCATACTGATAAACCCAAACTCCCGCAAGTTACCTTACCATAGGTGCGTTCAATGATTTATTAATTTGGTTTAAGGATAGTCTACAAAATCAGTGTTTACGTATCTGGCCATACCGCAAAACAGCTGAGGAGGAGCGTACACTAGTACTATCTATTTAAATTATTTCACGGTTCACGCTCCATTTGACAGGAACGGCGATAACTGCTGGTTTTTGGCACCATATATATGGCAATGCCTCCGCTCAAGAACCCTCAGAATGGTTCTAGTAACCCAGATACTACTATACCCCATAACTTAAACCGAGAAGATCCTTTTGGGCTTGATGATATTGTAAGATGTGCAGTAATGTTTTTGGTCAGAATTGTGTGCAGAGATGCTGACTTTTTGTTTTTTTTAGGACCCTACCCACTGGATAAGAGCTCTCAACAAAATAGAGGAGACTTTACTATGTATTGTTTGCCATGAAGTGATGTACTCGCCGTGTGTTACAAATTGTGGCCACACATTTTGCTATCCAGTAAGTTTACCAACGACTAATGAGAGTTTCTGCCACGGAATTGTGTATTAACCAGTAGTGTTTATTTGAATGGCTGAAGTCAAGGAATAACCTGACATGTCCGTCATGCCGAGCAGAACTGACATCGCGTCCAAGCTTGAGTGTTTCTGTAAGTTCAATGAATGATGATATTTATCTATGCTCATTACTAACTAAATTGGATAGCTCAAAACCATTGCCGATGATCTGGCAAGTATAGCTATAGCGGCCACTCCTGAAAAGAGGGAAAGAATAGAAGCAGACCAGAAGAAGGCCGCCGAGGTGGTTAATGACCATAAAAATAGGTATCAAGAGTTATTCCCAGGATTATTCAGGGATGTTCCTGGTGCTATTTACGATGCAGACGATGCAGTTTTAAGATGCGCGTTTTGCCACTGGGAGATGCATGGTAATATATGTACTAACTGTGGCTGGCGGCGTAGACTACCAAACTCACATAATGTACTAGTGCCTAGCTCAGAAGAGGCTGAAGAAGATGAAGACGACGAGGAGGAACTCGGGTCTAACTTAGATCCTGACAATACATATGATTATGACGACGGATTTGTTGACGATGGTCCCATTGAAGAAAATTCTGACGCTTCACTAGGTACAGATGATATTTCAATTTCTGATGTTGATCATATCTTGGAGAATGGGTCTTCTAACGATAGCAGCAGCGATAGTGATTACAATACTCCTGCTGGTCGAAGACACAATGCTAGAGTAATCATGGAAATTAATTCTACAGACGAGGAAACGGAAATGCAAGAAGCTAATGGTCGCGGTGGACGTAGACTTATAAGTATGGAAATTGATGACAGTGAAGAGGAAGAGGTATCCTCGCTAAGAAATCAGTCTAATAGGTCAAACAGACACGGTAGAATTTCTGATAGCGAAGATGAACCAGCTGAAATAATGAATAATTTTGATTCAAGAGTGTTAATGGATAGGGATGATGATGAAGACGAAGATGATAGTGAAGTCGAGGTAATGGGTACAAATGAAATACTTTCAGACCATCATTCATCGCGGTCAGAGGATGACATTGAACGCTATGAGAGGGAATTTGATGATGAGGAAGAGTTTAATGGACTAGACTCAGAAGATTCAGAAAACTTAGATGCACAAGAAGCTTTGGATTATGAATCTGCAGAGGATGATGGTTTAGAAGATAACGAGGACGATAACGAGGACGATAACGAGGACGATAACGAGGACGATAACGAGGACGATGACGATGAAGGTTCAGATGATTATGATTCAGATTTTTGAGTACAATTGATTTTATTTGAAGAGCTATCACAGACCATACAAAGATAGAGCTTAAAGGAGCAGTGAGAGGTACTACAGAGTTAATGGTTGTTATTTATAACGAGGAAACCTTTTCATACTTGACTTGATTCTCGATTGTTCCAATTTCGGACAAGTGCATTTTCACTTTATCGCCATGTCTAAGCCAGGTTGGAGGATTCTTACCAGACGCAACACCCGATGGAGTACCCGTGAAGATAATATCTCCTGGAAGAAGAGTAACACCTTGACTCAAGAATGAAATAGCAGATTTCACGGAAAAAATCATATCACTGGTGAATTCTTTTTGAACGATTTTCCCATTAACTTCTGTTGATATTTCCAATGCCTGAGGGTCAGAAATCAAATCAGAAGATACAATTGCTGGACCGAATGGCGCCCAACCGTCAAACATTTTGCCCAAATTCCATTGTGATCCACCTTTTTCTGTTTGCCAGGCCCGCTCAGAAACATCATTACCAACAGCGTATCCGAATACATAATCTAAAGCCTCGTCTTCTGATACATCCTTGGCAGGCTTACCTATGACTACTACAAGTTCACACTCATAGTCCACTCTAGCATCTAGTTGCGCTAATTTTGGTACAACAATTGGATCAATTGGCCCTCCCAAAGAAGTTGACGGTTTGTAAAAGAGAACAGGGTATGTTGGGATTTTCATGCTAAGCTCTGCTGCATGTCTATTTTGAATTAGCAAACACATACAGTGGCTTTTTTTTGTCTTTCAAGTTGCTGAATGGACTCACTTGCGATAATTCAAGCCAAGACATCTGACTGTAGGTACCATGTATGATGGTAATGGTGACAATAGCTGTCTAATTCTCTTGCATGGAAAGTTAGAATCTTACCGTGTGTTTACGTCAATGCATACTTACAGCAATTTTGGGACTGATTTCATACTCCCCAAATATATCTCCAGTGATTATATGTGCTTGAGTAGCTTGGAGGCTATCATTTGACCCTTTCGGTAATATAGCGTCTCCAAAATGGACTCTACCATCTTCAGAAATAAACCTGACCAATCGCTTAATTTCAGGTTAGTTTTCAATGTCTTTTACAGGGTCACTTTTGTGCCATATTTGCGACTTACCTGAATACGTGCTTTTGTCATTGATGAAAAGGGGGTAGTTGTGGTAGGACTTCAATAGACTCCAAGTTCTGACTCCAGATCTGTATCAGATCTTATATAGTCGAATGTATCATATTTATCGGCTATGGTTAATAACCGATAGCAGTATCAAAGTGGAGATGTTATACCACGTACGTACAGGATTAGATACACAAAAAAATTGTTGGCTTTATCGGGTGTAGCGTATTCACGCACACACACACACAAAAAAAAGTCACGTGCGGACTGGAAGAGAAATAGGTATTTATTTGTAATACAACGAGATAAACTTTGATTATTGATTATATCTAGAAGAAGCTCATCCATTTACCAACTTTTGGATGCTTTTAAAGTTCAATCTACTCAGTTTGTGATTCATACATAGTAACAGTTTTGTTTTAGTTAACAATACTAAGTAGGTATTAAAACCAGATCTGTGATTGGTTGATCGAGAAATTTACACTTTGGAACTGGTGGGTGGTACGACAGAAAATAGGCTGGCTTTAAATTTGAACTTAGCATAGTTTTTTTTTGTCTACACAAAACATTATCCAACTTTGAAGATACAAAAGACTCGGATATTCGTAAAAACAATGGCTTTAGCAGTAAGTAACTGGTAATGACTACATGTTATAAGACAGTTGAAACAGGACATTTTGGCTAACTGACTGTTTTGTAGAAGGAAAACAGAATTGCTGAACTGCAAAGATACTACCAATCCAGAACCAATCTGCCAGTTTGGTTAAAGGGTCCTAAGTCCAAGTTCGCTATTTACCCATTCTACGCTTTGTTTACTTTCTCTTGCGTTCTTGTCCCCAGCTATTACACCGTTCAGGCTATCAGGGTAAGTTGGATAATATCATGGAGGAGTTTTTTTAATTTGTCTGATTTAGTTTTGGACATGTTTGATTCTAACTGATTGATAGGGTGTTCACGAGAAGGAGTAATTGCATATCTTATTTAGGATACAGTCGATTCTTTTCTTTCTCTTTCTCATTTCGAGGTACTAAAGACGACGCTATGTTTATTATATATAGTTGAATGAAGACGTTAATTTGTCAGAATGCCCTTTTTTGTTTCTTTTTTCCTTTTACCTGCTTGGTTTTCGTTGCTCATTTTCATGCTAATTTAGGACACGTTGCCAGCTACAATAGCTCCTGATTGCCAACCAGCGGCAGCTATTGCGACTACTTTCCCAGGAGTGGGCACTTTTGTGGGTCGCTTGAGTATAACGTCGAGACCTTCAATAACACCACCGTATTTCTCAACCACTTCTTCCCGAGGGCCAAGGCCAAATGCTCCACAACTTCTAGGCTCAGCTCCCCAGACGTAGAGATCACCATTTTTTAGTAACGCTAGAGCATGGTAATCTGCAAATGAAACGGCAGTGCACCCCGTTTGTTGAAGTTCAGAATAAATAACAGGCTTAGCATCCACTAAACTGTCGGCATGATTTTCTGTGATTTCAGTTGACTTATTATTTCCAATGAATACCCTGTCTGAGTCGCTCAACACTGCAAAGTTTCGAAATGAACCAGTTAATCTGGTAAACTTTGAAGACGTATCTCCATCAAGTTGTCTTAATTCATTTTCAAATCCTTTAATTCGTACTGGCATCTTACCTGTGCCATCTCGTCGTAGCCCGCTAATATCAAATCTAAATAAGTGGCCTTGTCTATTTAAAAACACCAGGAATCCTTCTAGAGATACGATATCAATAACTTCATTATCGGATCCACGAGAAAATGAAGTTCCAGGAATCGTGAAAGTATCGACCCTGGTAGGTTCTTCAGAATTACTCTGCATTCGATTCAAATTCATCCATATCAAAACTCCAGTATCTTCAATAATAGCGGCACTGAGATTCCAACCTGCTGCAAGCTTCAAAACTTTTCCATTTATGCCCTCCAACTTTATGATATTTCCAGGAGACCCAAACGTCCTATCCCAAGCCCATATTTGATTATCGGCATCAAGAGCTAAAATATGCTGTCTACCAGAGCTCACATTGACAAACTTGACGTCTGCAGGCCCGGTACTAAGCTTTTTGACCTTATTCCGTTCTTTCAAATTTAGAATACGGTTGATATCACGATGGTATGAATTTGTGTCTTCGTTTGGTTCAGTTGATAGCGGTTGAGGAGGTGACGGAGATGACGAGGTTAGAGGTGTTGTTGTGGTAGTAGCGGCGGTGTTTGATAGACTGGTTTCAAAAATTGTAGCTCTGTTCAAAACCCCTCCTATGCGTACTTGTGGTATGAATCCCCTTATCCCGCGTATTTCAGCTTCAGCAGTATCACGAACAATAAGTGCATTCCCTTGTCCGGTTATTGATATTGCTCTAAAAGGAGACAGCCTTTCCACCAAGTCACCTATACCAAACAAAGATCCATCAATCGAACGCAATGTGAATGAATAGCCTCCGGCATGAATGTCAGCCAGGATAAGTTTTGATGCTTGCTCCACTTCACGAATTCGACAAATACCTGGATCCGAGCCAGATGATTTGAACTCAACCGCATTGGCAGATATTTCTTGACCTAGCTTGCCCTTACCAAGGGATCCCCATGTATATAATTGTGCACCGCATCGTAGTTTGTACAGATCTAGCCATAGCGAAGACTGGGCTGCTGACGAAGCCAATGTGCTACCAGCAGGTCTTTCTGAAACTGATCCATGAAAATCCGTATAAAATAAGTCATGCCAAACATCAGGCTCCGTGCAGTATGCATGCAATCCTCGTGAAGTTTTTGAAAGGTTCAAAATATCTCGAAACTCAAGATATCTAAACACATAATCAATCAGTATATCATGACCCAGTGACTCGAGGGTCAATTTCCCTGGACTAAATTGAAAGTTAGCCACGTTCAAATACAACAGTATCAATTACTACTTACCCGGCCATTAGTTAGGATGACGCTCAAGATACACGAGCGACAATAATGCAGTGATGATTCAATAAGGGGTGCTTGAGGGTGATGTTTCTTGTACCTACCTGTATGCGTTCAACAAAGTCCGATATTTCCTCTTCCCCCTTCTTAAGCTTAGTTGGTTATCAGCGTTGCGTGCGTTAACCCCGATGTACCTTGATATCTTGATAACGCGCGCCACCACACAAACACTGGCGCTAGGCGGCGGTCATGGCGGCACCCACACAAAGTCACGTGCGCACGTAATCCTCAAAACGCGATTAGGCTTTTCAACGCGTCAAAGGCCTTCACACTAAACATTGATCGATCTGTCAATAAAACGGCCAGGCGTAAACTTCCATTTTCCAATCCGTGTTTACAGATCATTATAACGATACATTTGTCGCTTTTCCTACCTTTGAGCAGTAGAATTTTTCAGACTTTTTCATTTGTATTTTGCTACAAACTCACAGCAATCACTGCAAGCCAGTGTATTATAAGAGGGTGCTTTGATCTTGTGCATCATGAGTACAGGTGCGGCTGAAGGTGGGGCTATTTTGTCAACCATTGGAGATGTCAATAATATCACTTCCAGTAATGCCATCACTGACATTGGTATGGACACAAATTATGCCACCTTTTTAGATTACATACGTGCAGTTGCAAATACTCTTTTGGCAGCTGACAATGCTCATTTGAAAACCTCTTTTGGGGACCTTGACAGTCCCAGAGGTAATATCTCAGAGCTGATTACCAGCTTTTGTACTGATACCAACGCAGTGCCGTTGTTTATGTTGAAAGACCTTGATTCGTTAGAAGTAGATGAGGATTCTACAGGTAAGTTTGATAAATTCGTGTTTGGTACTTGATTTTTCCGGGAGTTTGTATCACTAACACGAGGTAGAAATGCTGTTCAGCTATAGACTGGATAACAGTCTTTCGACGTCACAAGCTACAAGGTCGTCTCTTGCGATTATCAAAAAACCAGGGCTGCTCAACTTAAGAGAGTCACTGGTTTCTCAATTACAGGTTATTGTACTACCTACTATGCATTCCAGTTCTAATGAAGCTCGAAACGGAAACCCTTTTGAGGTCCTTCACTCAATGGTAAAATTTGCATTGGAGCCATATTTTGATACCTTTTGTGCTCCAACACAGCAAAGCAATAATAGTAATAATGGGGGCAATTCAAGGGACGACGTTTTAGGTGCAGTTCCATCTGCGCGGAAAAAGATTACTGAATTGGAAGTATCATTTATGCATTTACAACACAACATTGATATCCCACAGCTCATACTCAAGTTCCATCCTGTTATTGAAAAAGCCGTTGAAAATATTTTGCAGAAGGAAAACGTGTCTATAAATATTTTACCCAAAGAGTACTGGGGGGATGTGAAGTTTTTGAACGAGTTACAGGTAATGGTGAATAATTGGGTTAAATCAGTTCAAAGAATTACTAGAATTACTCGAGATGTCAATAGTGGTTCTGCATCAGAGGAAATCAATTTCTGGTTATCTATGGAATCTACTTTTAATGACGTGGAGACCCAATTACAAGTACCTGGTGTTCTACTCACTCTCGAAGCTTTGAGAAATGCCAAACGATACCATGCTATTATGAGTTTTGAGTCTGACACAGGGTTGAAAGAGGCCAAGGAAAAAGTCATGCAATATAATCAAATTATGAAAGAGTTTCCTCTCGATGATTTAATTACTGCATCTGATTTTGACAAGGCAAGAATGGCTGTAAATGCAATATTTTCTCATTTAAACAAACGATTACGAGTCACCCCATACCCGGTAGCAAGAGCTTTAGCATTAGTTGAAGCAATTTCAAGAGATCTTAATTCAACGATAGTGAATTTGCTCACCAAAGAACGTTTGATGCAAGTTGATTTTCAGTCTTTTGCTGATATTATATTACAAGTCAGATCGGTTTTCGAAACTTGGGATGACTGTTATAAAGAGTTTGCAAGTGTTGCCAGAGACTCTATACGAAAACGGTCAGAGAAATTCATTCCGGTTCGAATTGTGCCCAGTCATATGAAGACAAGCGAAAGATTAGACTACATCCGCGCATTTAGATCTCGCCACGAAGAGCTGAAAAACACACTTGTCAAAGTGTTGACTGGAAGCGGAACAGAAGATATTGTCAAATTCAATGGAGTTGACCCATTGTATGAAATATCTGAAGCTTACGACTCATTTTCTCGAATAGATGTACTTGATACGAGTGATTTAGGTACCGTTTCATGGAACAGGACGGAAAATTTTTATAATGAACGCACAAACCGAGTGGAACAGGCTATAATAACCACGCTGCGTGACCATTTAGCAGCTGCCAAGAACTCTGAGGAAATGTTTAAAATATTTTCGCGCTTCAACGTCCTTTTGGGAAGACAACAGATCCGAGCAGCCGTGCAAGAATATCAGAATAAGCTGATTAGCAACGTTGAGAAAGATATTAATGAACTACAAGGTAGATTCAAGCAACAATACGCCAATGCTGAGGCTAGTCAAATGTTCAAGTTACGTGACCTGCCTCCTATGGCAGGCACAGCTATCTGGCAACGTCAAATTGAAAACCAGCTAGATGAATACCTGAAACGAATTGAAGATGTTTTGGGTAAGGACTGGCAGGACTATGCCGATGGAAGACGGTTGATGGATGAAGCAACAGCATTCCGCAAACAACTAGACCCCAATCTAATTTTTATGAAATGGAGTTCGGACATGTTCAATGCGAATGTTCGAGTCTCTGGTGGAGTTTTCAAAATATCACGACAGCGAACTTCAGATGGTGTCAAATATACGCTATCAGTAAATTTCAACCCACAGGTTGTTACACTATTTAAAGAAGTCAGGAATTTCAAAGCTATGAAGTTTAATGTCCCTCATGCACTTACATCAGTCTCTAACCAAGCCAAGAGAATTTACCCCTTTGCAGTTAGCTTGGTGGACGCACTTCATTCTTTGGAACGCACTGAACGCCAGCTTAGCAACTTCAGAGCTACAGGACTGTTGGTCAATGGGGTTTATAACGACGTCCATGATCTTTTAATGAATGCAGTTGACTTTAAATGGGACTCGTTTGCAAATTCGCCTGATACGGCCAATGAAGATGAACGAACTGAAAGCGCAGAGACAAAGTTTGTATCGTTACTCAGCGAGACTGTCAGTGATCTTGTAAGGCAATCTGACGAACTTGTGCGAGCTAACGAAGTTATAAATAGCTCACTGGATGGCTTGAAGACTTGTGCTCTTGATGGTGATTGTATGAGGACTTTCATTGCGCGTATACAAGAGGAAATAGACTCATTATCAAATCAAAAGTTCTCGAATATTGAAGAGTTTGCTGATATTGTAACCGAAAACATTGCTGAAATTTTGGAGATAAGAAGTAAATCTTTGCTTGAGGCCTGGAGTGCAGCATTAGACGGCAAAGAGGTAACAGGGGCATCGTTGAAAAACACTCTTGCTATTTCAAAACATGATCTTATTGTACGAAATCAAGAATTTGTCCTTGATCCTCCTTTAGGCATGACCCGTGTTAACTGGTTACGGGACTTGACCGAAAATATCAGAGTAATGCTTCAATTACCAACAGTATCAGCCAATCGATTCAATAGCTCAGACAAGGGTACTCACTCGACATACTACAACCGGGTTACCGTTAAGATTTATGACAATATTTTAGAATGTTACGAAGAGTTAGACAAACATTTAAAATCCGCTGAAGCTTATGTTAGCGATTGGAAAAAGTTTCAAACGTTATGGGATCTTCAGATATCTGCTGTTTTGGAAACTTTGGGTGGTGATATCCAGAAATGGGTTACGGTTATTAACGAAATTCGAAATGATAGAAGTACTTTTGATACTAGTAATCCGTTTAAAAAATTTGGATTGCTGCGCATTAATTTTTCTGGTGTCCATTCTAGAATTCTTTATAAGTATGATTCTATTCAAAGTGAAATCATTGCCAATTTTGGTATCATTCTGCAAGAAAAAATGAAAGAACTGTCGGCAGAGCTCACTGAACCACGGTTGGAACTTGAAAAACAGTACTTGGATACTTCGTCAACAGAAACGGTTATATCTTGCGTCAATCTTGTTCATAAATGTAATAATGCAATGGAGGTATGGGAATCTGAATGCTCATTATATCGTGAGGGTCAGGCTATATTATCACGATGCAGATACAGGCTTCCCAATGATTGGCTGTACATTGACCAATTAGACAGCGATCTCGGTGCTCTGAAAGAAGTATTAGCACGTAGGAGTAGGGCTATTGAGGACCAGACAGATGTTATAAAGAGCAAGATAGGAACTGAGTCGACTCGTCTAGCTGAAAAATTTGAAGTACTGTTTGCGGAATGGCAACGTGATAAACCAGTTTCTGGCACAATTGACCCTAAGGCAGCTTTGCGTACTTTGAACCGGTTTGAACAAGAAGCTGACAAACTGGAAAAGCTTGCAAGCTTACTATCACAGGCAGCTGTTGCATTTAATTTGCAGTTTTCAATTAATAATGAGGTCAAAGTTATTCGAGAGGAAATTCAGGATTTTAATTCCGTTTGGGGGTCATTAGATTCTATCTTGTCAACACTATTCGAAATAAAAGAATCTCCATGGGCTTCAGTTGTTCCTCGTAAGCTGAGGCAAACTCTTGATAACTTGCTACAGGATACTAGAAATATGCCTACACGAATCCGACAATACGCAGCATTCCGTCAAGTGCAAGATTCAGTGAAGTCGTTACAGAAATCTATCCCGTTGTTGACAAAAATGAAATCCGACGCTATGCAGGAACGACACTGGAAGACCTTATACAAGGAGTTTTTGCCTAGAAAACGGCTAGTTCTAACGTCAATGACTCTTGGAGACGTCTGGAGTATGGATATAAGTGCGAATGCCGGGAGAATCAATGACGTTGTAGCTGTAGCCCAAGAAGAACTTGCTTTAGAATTGTTCTTGAGACAGGTCAGGGACACTTGGGAGAATGTATCGTTGGAGTTGGTCAATTACCGAAACATTTGCCGTTTAGTGAAAAACTGGGATGAAATCTTCCGACAGAGCAGTGAACATTTAAGTTCTCTTTCAGCCATGCATCATTCACCCCATTTTAAACCATTTGAAGAAGAAACTAAGGTTTGGGAGGGCAGACTCTTGCGTTTAAACGCGTTATTTGATGTTTGGGTCGATGTTCAACGGCAGTGGGTGTATCTAGAAGGAGTTTTCAGTAACAATGAGCGTATGCATCAGATTCTTAATTCGGAATCTTTACGGTTTCAAAACATCAACAATGAGCTTTTTACTGTTTTGAAGAAAGTACAAAAATCTCCATTAGTGCTGGATGTATTGGGTATACAAGGCATACAAACCTCAATGGAACGTATTGCAGAATCGTTGTCAAGAGTACAAAAAGCGCTCGGTGACTATTTTGAGAGAGAACGACAAAGATTTGGTCGGTTTTATTTTGTTGGCGATGAGGATTTGCTAGAGATAATTGGTAATGCTCTTGACCTTGACCGTCTAGACAAACATTTACCCAAAATGTTTTCTGGTATACATCATTTGATCTTGAACACAGAACGAACACTTATAGAAGGCGTCAGCTCTGAAGAAGGTGATGTTTTAATGCTTGATACAGGTATATCTCACGTTTCCGCTCCAGGAGTTGTTGAATGGATGACTGCATTAGATGACCAAGTTAAAATATCACTTTCAAACACTTTATTGAAGTCACTAGACGAGTTCCAAAGTAATATTGGAAAAAGTTTTAACGATGAAGGGTTTTTACAATGGTTACGAAAATTCCCCTCTCAGGTCTGCTTACTATCCACGCAAATATGCTGGTCATCTTCGGTTGAAAGAGGGCTTGACCAGGATTCACTTCCAATTATTCGTGATGCTCTCAGCGGCATGTTACAACAACTGGCTAATATAGTTGTTAGGAACCTTGAAGCTCTGGACAGAAAAAAATGTGAAGTGCTTATTACTGAGCTGATACACCAACGTGACTGTGTAACGACACTTATTGACGAGAATGCCAATATTTCCGATATATCCTGGCAGGGCCAATTGCGATACTACATCGATAAGTCAGCAGAACCATTAAAGAGACTGACAGTCAAACAAGGCATGGCTATTTTTGATTACGGATTTGAGTTTTATGGCGTGTCTGACAGGTTTGTTTATACGCCGCTGGTTGACTGTTGTTTCCTTACCATGACCCAGGCACTTTCAGAAAGACTGGGAGGTTCGCCATTTGGTCCTTCAGGGACAGGTAAAACAGAATCTGTAAAAGCTCTTGGCCTTGCGCTTGGTAAACTTGTTATAGTATTTTGTTGTGACGAATTTTTTGATTACCAAGCTTTGGGTCGTATACTTTTGGGTATATGCCAGATTGGTGCTTGGGGTTGTTTTGATGAATTTAATAGACTTGAGGAACATATTTTAAGTTCTGCATCTTCGTTGGTTGAAAATGTTGAAGCCGGGCTGAAGCAATCTAAAGCAGAGGTGGAACTTGCTGGACAAAAAGGCAAACTCCATTCTGAGACTGGGTTGTTCATAACCATGAACCCAAGATATGCCGGAAGAAACAGTTTACCAGAAAACTTGAAAAAGATGTTTAGAAGTTTCTCTATGGAGGAGCCTGATATGAAGGCTATCGTTGAAGTTGTTTTGAATTCACAAGGGTTTATTTATGCAGATGAGCTTTCTAAAATCATTGTACCCTTTTTTGACTCTTTGCAGCAACAGCTATCTTACCAAATCCATTATGATTTTGGTCTTAGAGCAATTAAAAGCGTTTTGAGAATCAGTGGTAAGTTGAAGAGAGCTAAGCTGAACTCGGTGCCGGAAAAAGAAGAAACCAAAAATTGGGAGATGGGTATCATATTCCAATCTATTAGAGAGTCAATTGCACCTAAGTTAGTTTTGGAAGACCAGCAAGTGTTAAGAGACCTTGAGAACGAATATTTTACCGGTATCACTTATGCGTCTAGTGATTTGCAAGGTCTTCAAGACTCTATCACGCAGGTGGTTACTGAAGAAGGTCGTATTGCTTCACCGGAATGGGTTGATAAGACTTTACAACTATACAGGTCATTGGAAACTTATAACGGTATTATGCTGGTTGGCAGCTCTGGAAGCGGAAAGACCACTTGTTATCGCACACTGTGTCAAGCTATTGAAAAAATTGACAAAGTTGAAACTGTTATGTATTTACTTGATGCCAAAGTTTTGACTAAGGACAGTCTTTATGGTAGTCTTGACCCTATCACTAGGGACTGGAACGATGGATTGCTTACCGATATTTTGCGAAAAATAAATGAGGATCTTAGGGGTGAAAGCCAGAAAAATCATTGGATAGTGTTTGACGGCGATGTTGACCCTGAATGGGTGGAAAACTTGAATAGTGCATTGGATGACAACAAAATACTGACACTGCCGAATGGTGAACGTATCAAGCTTACCAGTAACGTTCATTTGCTATTTGAAGTCGAGAATCTTAATGCTGCCACTCCGGCTACTGTAAGTCGTTGTGGTATGATTTGGTTTTCGCCTGACGTAACTACTGCTGAAATGTATTTGCAGGGATCTTTATCTGCTCTTGAGAAAACGACATTTGAAGAGTTGGATACTCCTCTGGTAGAGGCTGAAGTTATTGAAAAAGCTAGATCTGATGCCTTCTTTATTGTAAAAGAACTGTTAACTGCCATTGATTTTTCTGATTTGATTGAAAATGGGCGACGGTTATCCCACATTATGGATTTCACAGAAATGAGGGCTTTCAGTACATTGTTTTCATTTATCAGAGTGGCTACAAGCGATTTATTGGTATATATTTCTCAAAATCCGGCTCTAGATATTAACATGGAAGGGTTTTTAAAGCGAAGAACACTCTTAGCATTTGTGTGGGCGTTTGCAGGGGATTGTTCATTGAAAGAAAGAGAAAAATTTGGCGAGTTTCTTTTAACGCTGAGCCCATTTATGTCTTTTGGTCTTCAAATTCAAGGGTCTATACTTGATTATACTGTATATCCGATGACTGGTGAGTGGGAGACGTGGCTATCAAGAGTTCATACGATTGACTTGGATGCAAGAACTATGTCCACAAGCGATACAGTTGTGCCTACTGTTGACACCATTCGCCATGATAAATTAATATATGGTCTTGTGAATGATCACAAGCCTGTGATTCTATGTGGTCCACCAGGTTCAGGTAAAACTATGACACTATTTAATGCATTGAGAAGGTCATCTGCGTATGATATTGTCGGATTGAATTTCTCTAAAGCCACAAGTACAAAGCTGTTGATAAAATCTCTGGAGCAGCACTGCGAATATCGTAAATCATTCAACGGGCTTGTATTATCACCTCAAATTGGCAAATGGCTGGTTGTATTCTGCGACGAGATCAATCTTCCTGGACAGGACAAATACGGCACACAAAGAGTTATATCATTGATGAGACAAATGATTGAGCAAAATGGGTTTTGGAGAGAAAGTGATCGTCAATGGGTAGCTTTGAGTAACATCCAATTTGTTGGCGCTTGTAATCCTCCATCTGATGTTGGCAGAAATGCTTTATCCCCAAGATTTTTGCGACATTGTGCCGTTGTGTATGTAGATTACCCTGGTACAATTTCATTGAGCCAAATTTACAATACGTTCAATTCGGCGCTTCTTAAGTGCGTACCTTCACTCATAGGATTTTCTGAATCATTGACGGCGGCTATGATTGACTTTTATTTGCAATCGCAAACTAAGTTGACGGCATCAAAGCATTCTCATTATGTTTACAGTCCTAGAGAGCTGACCCGTTGGTGTAGAGGTATATACGAGGCGATACAACCATTAGAATATTTGGATTTGGAAGGATTAGTACGGATATGGGCACATGAAGCTCTTCGGCTGTTTTTTGATAGGTTAGTAGATGATGATGACAAAGTTTGGACTAAGGATACGATAAGACAAGTTGCACAGACACATTTCAAGAATATTAATTACAATAAAGCACTGAAAGAGCCTATTTTATTTTCAAATTGGCTTTCTAGGGATTATCTTTCCGTGGAACGAAATGAACTACAACAATTTGTTTCAGCCAGGATGAAAGCATTTTGCGAGGAAGATCTTGACACACCTTTGGTGTTATATGACGACCTGTTGGATCATGTTTTGCGCATTGATAGAGTGTTGAAACAGCCACAAGGTCATATGATATTAATTGGAGTCAGTTCAAGTGGGAGAGTAAGTGATTTTGATTTTGACTTTGATTTTAGTTAAGAGAATATTTGTTACTAACAATTTTTAGTCTACTTTGACACGATTTGTTGCCTGGATGAATGGTATAAAAGTTCATCAACTAAAGCCGACAAGAAAGTACAGCGAGGAAGAGTTTTGCGGAGACTTGCGACGAATATTAAAGTACGCCGGCTGTGATGGTCAAAAAACATGTTTTATTCTGGATGAGTCTCATATTTTGGAGACATCATTCTTGGAACGAATGAACACTTTGTTGGCTAATGGGGAGGTTCCGGGGCTTTTTGAAGGCGATGAATACTTGATGCTTTTGACTGCATGTAAAGAAGGTGCTTCCCGACAAGGTATCAACATTAGTAGCGACGATGAGCTGTACACCTGGTTTGTTGAACAATTAGTCAAGAATTTGCATGTCGTTTTCACCATGAATGCTCCTGAGTATGGTTTATCTTCACAGTTTGTTGCTTCTCCTGCTTTATTTAACAGATGCGTCATCAACTGGATGGGAGACTGGTCTGATTTAGCTATCTTCCAGGTGTCTTCATCTATGACACAGTCATTGAGTATTGATAGATCTGATTATAAAGTCCCAGCAACTAAACAGCATTACCATACAAGCTCAGATACTTTGATTATAGGCACATTCAGAGAGGCTATAGTGAGCTTATCATGCAATATTCACCGTTCTTTGACATCTACAGCGTTGCGTCACATTTCAGCCACACCAGGAGATTTCCTTGACTTTTTAAGGCATTTTGCGACCATTTATAATACTAGATGCCAGGACATGGAAGATCAGCAACGACATTTCAATGTAGGGCTTAGAAAACTTCAAGAAACCAAGCTGAAAGTTAAAGCGCTTCAAACTTACATGTCTGAGAAAAAGAACGGGTTGGAGATTAAGAATAGAGATGCTAACGCAGTAGTAAAGCGAATGTTGTCTGATCAGAATGAAGCGGAAAGAAAACGCGAAGCTTCTATCCGAATACAGGTAACTCTGGCTGAGCAAGAAAAAGAAATATCTTCTCGTAAACAGATTGTTGAAGAGGGTTTGGCTGAGGCTGAGCCGGAAGTGTTGAATGCACAAAGAGGTGTCAGCAATATCAAGAAGCAGCATTTATCTGAACTTAGGTCTATGGTAAATCCTCCCGCTGCTGTAAAGCTCACATTAGAATCAGTATGTACACTACTGGGCCACTCTACATCATCATGGAGAGATGTTTTGCAGACTATTCGACGAGATGATTTTATTGCAAGTATTGTTAGCTTTGATACTGATGCGATGTCTACCGAATTAAGAGAGAGCATGGAACGCGACTATTTGAGTTTGCCAACTTACAATTACGAGGCAGCTTACAGGGCAAGTAAAGCATGCGGCCCTTTACTTCAATGGGTCAAGTCACAGCTCACTTATAGGGCTATTTTAGATAAAATCGGCCCTTTGCGTGAAGAGCTTTTTAGACTGGAACAAAAAACAGCAGAAACGAGAGCACAAGCACAGGCAATTTCCGACATGATTGAAGATACGGAACAGCTCATTGCTCAGTATTTAGACGACTATACCAAGTTAATCACCGAAACTGAAGTTATCAAAAATGAAATTGCGGCCACTCAGCAAAAAGTTGATCGAAGTACTGCTCTCTTTGAAAGTTTGACGGCTGAAAAGGAAAGATGGTCACACAGTATACAAGAGTATGAGGGCAAAAGCCATACTGCGGCTGCTAATTCACTTTTGGCAGCAGCCTTCTTGACATATGCGGGAAGATTTGATCAGAACTTACGAAGCCAACTCTTAAATAAATGGATTGAAATGCTTCGAGAATTCAGTGTCCCATTTGATGATCAATTCAGCATGTCTGATTATCTTACAACCAACGATGAGCGATTGCAGTGGATTGAACATGGGCTTGCAGACGATGACCTTTTTGTTGAAAATGCTGCTATGATCAAGAATTATGATAGGTATCCATTTATCATTGATCCTACCGGTGATATCATTAGCTTTTTAGAGAAAGAACACGAATCTAGGAAATTACAAATTACCAGTTTCTTGGATGATTCTTTTGTTAAGCACTTGGAAAGCTCTCTAAGGTTTGGTAATCCTATTTTAATTGAAGATGCTGAACATTTTGATCCGGTTATTTGTCATATTTTAAACCGGGAATACTTTCATTCTGGTGGCAGAACATTGATAAGCTTGGGTAAACAAGAGATCGATTTTTCGTCAGAGTTCAAGATGTACTTATTCACTAAGGATCCTTCAGTTAAAGTACCGTCTTATGTTATGGGTCGAACTACAGTTATCAATTTCACAATTACCCGCGGAAGTCTTGAAAGGCAAGCACTTAGAATGACATTGTCGACAGAGCGCCCAGAGATTGAAGAGCAACGTCGTGAATTAATTCGAGCACAAGGAGAGTATAAGCTTCATTTACGAGAGTTGGAAGTAGGGTTACTTCGTGAACTTAATGATTCCGAGGGAAGTATTTTGGACAGTGATGATGTCATTGACACTCTGGAGAAAATCAAGGTGGATTCCGATAATATTATCAAGAAAGTGAAGGAATCTGACGGTGTTATGACAAGTATGAATAACATCATGGGTACTTATCATCCATTTGCTCTCCACTGCAGTATGATATTCAACATTCTGGGTAACTTAAATGTTTTGAATGGGGTTTATCAGTTCTCATTGTCATATTTTCTAGTTTTGATTGATTCAGTTTTGAAATCTGATATTGAGCTTGGCAAAAATGAAACAAGGGTAGATGCTTTGATTCGTCATGTGTATTGGACGACTTATCGTCGAACTGCACCAAGTTTACTTATTGAGCATCGCGGTTTACTTCTATTTATTTTAATTCACATTTACTCAAATGGGATGAAAAGTCTTGATGATGAGTTTTTCACCAAAGCTGCTGAAACTTTGCAGAACGGTAATAGAGATACGTCACAGATTGCCAAGTTCATTGATGCTTTGCCAGATACTAATAAAAATGAGCCGGATGGAACTGAGACTTCAAGCGTCGAACAACTACTCTACAACGATTTGCTAACAGTACTTGCTTCAGCTCCGTCAGATTTTGCGATAAAGTTGTTTTCAGCCGGTCATGATTTGTTCAAATTGAACTCTAGTGACGATGTGGATGACCTTAACACTATTGTAACTCAACAAACTAGTTCACGCACACCCATTGCGTTATGTTTTGCTGCGGGAGAAGAGCCAACATTTAAGGTAGAACAATTAGTTTCTGCTTCAAATATTAAGTGCACTGTAATTGCTATGGGGTCTGTTGAATCTTGCATACAGGCTACTCGAGCAGTGCAATCGGCAGGACGTAACGGGTCCTGGGTCTTGTTACAAAATCTTCATTTCTCTCCAGATTGGGCCGAAGGGGTTGAGAAAATGCTACTCACTCAGAACTTGCATCCGTCATTTAGGCTATTGTATACAATGTCTATGGCGAGTACCAACATGCCTGTGACGTTGTTAAGAAGCTCAAGAACACTTGTTTTTGAACGTTTGAAAGGCCTCAAATCATCTTTGAACAAAACTTTCAACACTATTGACAATAAATTGCTTACTAAACCACCTGTTGAACGGATTAGAATATACTTTTTGCTCTCTTGGGTTCACAGTTTATTTCAAGAACGACTTAATTACTCTTCTTTGGGATGGCATCATAACTATGACTTCAATGATTCAGACTTTGAGTTCAGTCTTGGTGTTGTAACTAAACTTGTTGATCATGTTTCAGGTTCAAGGTCTAACATTACACCTGACAGTTTGCCATGGAAAACTATTGCATATTTACTTGCTCGAACTGTCTACGGAGCAAAGGTTGAAGGTCGCGACGATCTTGAGAAAATTATTCAGATGATTGACACAGTATTCCAGAAAGAGTCCTTCCAGATTGACTTCAAACTGGTGCCACTTGACGAAAGGACTTGCATCCCCGAGGGATCACTCACCGCTGACTTTCAAAGATGGATAGAAAGATTACCCGACCAAGAACCAGCAGCATGGCTAGGGTTACCAGAAAATGCTGAGGAAAAAATACAAGAGATGAGAAGTAAGTTGTACTGTGATAAGTTGATGATATCAATAACTGGGACTAACTGATTTTAGGCGTGAATATTGTTAAAGATGTAGCTGTTCTTTTACGCTCTAACCAGCATGCTATTTAAACGTCATAGCGTTATTATTTATACTAATATATTTTTATAAAAAAATTTGTAGTTTCACTTGCCCAAGGTTTGGTTGAGTGATAGGGGTGATTTTGTAATTAGAACCACACTAGTGGATTTTTGTACGTACACTAAAGTACACCTTTATCGGCGGCAGATAACGTTATCCATGATCATGATGTGATGATATTTTATGCTTCATCTACACTAAGCTTTTTCGCGTACCAAGCGCGTTGTATTTTTTTTATTTCATCATAAAAAATTAATTAGGGTACCTGGCAAAATGGACACAGCGTTAGAGGAGAAGCTGAAACACAGGCTATATAGTGATGGTCAAGTGGTAAGTAAATAATTGTCAAACTGGTAAACATTTCAAGTGACTAACGCGTTCAGATCACGTATCGTTTAATCAGTCGCGAGGCCAAAGTGCATGTCGACCGAGCCAAAGAGTAAGCATCAAAATTTGGACAAGAAATGAAAGGTAATATTACTAACGGCAAAGGCTTTTATGGGTCTTGTATGACAGCGACAGCTCGCTGGACGCGTCGTTTATACTCACGGGCCGTCGATATCCCAGTGATACCGAAGACGATGATGAGACTTCATCTCAGTTATATGAAGCTGTTGAGCTAGTATCTAAAAAGAATTTAGAGCGTAAGTTTCACCATGTTGCAACTTTGCTGGGGTTTTCTAACGAGATGCTAATATGTTTAGAGGTCAAAAGGAAGTTCTATCAGTTAAGATCTATCCATTTGTACAGTATTAATACTGGAGATGCAAAAGTAAGAAATTTGGGTTAACCATAGTAGGACCCATACTAACATTTTAGAACGAGATACAGCTACTTAATTCTAATATGTACGTCGAGAAGTTGAATGTGAATACTCCATTAGAAAAGAGGTATTCTATTTTTGGGATAATATCACCCTCCGAAGAGATCAAACAAGGCGAAAGTGCTCCTCGTATTGCAAAAAGTGGTAATATAACTACGAATACAACTGCACCAAAAGGTGAAGTGAAAAATGAAAGCACGACAACCACTGCTAAATCATTTTTCAAAAAGAATGACACTTCAAAGTCGAATGGGACTAAACCAGCCGATCAACAAGCGAGCGCTTCGAAGAAGTCCTTTTTCACAAAAACTGCATCGAATTCTTCAAGACCACCGACAAATATGAAAGATGACAAACCAAAGGAGAAACCTCAAAAGGACAAAGTTGTTATTGATAAAGGAAATTCAAAGGAGAAAGAAGAAATTGTGGAGGATATCGAAGACAGCAAGGGGAAGAAAAAATCACCCGAAGAACTTGCTGAGGAGCGAAGACAACTAGAAGCTATGTTTGACGATGACGAAAATGAGGATTACAGCAAAGATAATGAGGCGACTAGTGTGAAAGAGGAGAGTAAAAAACTTGAAGAAAAAGAAGATGTGGAGATGGAAGATGTTGATCAAGTAGCTACTGAGAAAAAAGAGAACACGCCAGAAGAGTCAGAAACAAACGAAGAGTCCAAAGATCCTGTTAAACGGCAAAGGAAAAGAAGAAAGGTCAAGAAGGAGGTCAGTAAAGTTGACGCAGATGGATATTTATGTACTGAGTTTGTCGATGGGTGGGAATCATATTCTGACGATGAGCCAGAAGAACCCAAAAAGAAGACTCCAACCCCAGTTTCTCGTATCCCACCTAGAAAACCCTCGAGTAAACCAAAGGGCCAAACTTCTTTAATGTCATTTTTCAAAAAATAAGGGTATTTATTGTTTTTGGGTCCATAATTTATATATAGCATAATAAAATCAAGCACATCTTGGGCGATCTCAGTTTTACGCAGTGTAGAAACTTGTTAGTACTAATAATTTTAGAAAGTTGAGTGTGTCTGTGTGTGAATAGATCTCAGGCTTTAAGCCACGCGAAATTTCAGTGAGTTTTATTATACTCTCTATCTCGATCATATTAGGCTTTTTTCGACAAATTTTTTCAACATTTGACGACGCAACATGGCTACTGAACAACCTCAGCAGCAGGCGTTGAGCAATGCCGAATCATTGGAGATTGCGAGGAAATATGACTTGACGGAGAAGTTGATGGGATTTCTTGACCGTCATTTGATTTTTCCCCTGGTGCAACATTTGTCTGATGTGGGATTATACGACAAGACTGAGCTTTTACAACTGAAATATGATTTATTCAAAGATACCGATATGGTAGATTATCTTAATGAAGTCTGGTTGGAGTTGAATAACACTGATACTCTTTCACCAGAGCTAGAGGAAAAGGCCAAGGCCGTCCGCGAAAAGGCAGCAAAGTTTGAGACTGATACTGCTAAAGTCAGAGAAGTTTTGAACAATAAGGAAGTTATTGAGAGTCTTCAACAAGACAAGCAGGAGAACCTTAAGATGCTTGAAAGCAAGTACGGAGTCACTATTGATATGATTAATGAGTTGTATAAGTATGGTCAGTTCCAGTATAACACTGGTTCCTATGGTCCTGCTTCAGATCTTTTGTATAACTTTAGAGCATTATCTCTTGATTCCGATTTGATTGCATCAGCTACCTGGGGTAAACTTGCTGCTGACATTTTGTCCTTGCAATGGGATTCTGCTTTAGAAGAGTTGAAAAAGTTGCGTGAGATCACAGACCAAAGATCGTTTGCAGACCCCTTCACTCAATTACATCACCGATCTTGGATAATACACTGGGCTCTTTTCCCTTTATTCAACCTTGAAAATGGTCGTGAGGTTTTGTGCGACATTTTCTTTTCTTCTCCATATATCAGTGCTATTCAAGCTGCGTGCCCATGGATTCTCCGTTACTTGACTGTAGCAGTTGTCTCCTCCAACAAGGGCCGAACCCACGGTGCAGGATCATTCCAGCGTCGATTGAAGGATTTGATCAGAGTAGTAGGCCAGGAAGCTTATGAATACCAGGACCCCCTTACCGAATTTATCCGTGCTTTGTACATTGATTACGATTTTGAAGAAGCCCAGGCTAAACTTGCTGAAGCTGAGGCTGTTTTGCGAAGTGATTTCTTTGTTGCCTCACAAGCTGACGTTTTCTTGAACTCTGCCCGACATTTGATTTCTGAACTTTACTGCCGTATCCACCAGAAGATCGATGTTGCTCAGTTATCTGCTAAACTCAACCTTAACACTTCTGAGGGAGAGAAATGGATTGCTAATCTTATTCAGGATACTAGAATGGATGCTAAAATTGATGAGTCTGAAGGAACTGTTATTATGAACCATCCCATTTCAAGCGTTCACAAGCAAGTGATAGAAAAGACTAGAGGGTTGCTGTTTAGATCAAATCAGCTGTTGACCCAGAGTTTAAACAAGCAAGATGCTAGTATAATTCTGCCATAATGCGAAGTACAAGGAATTAAAATTAAAAGAATTCGTAATTCATGTTTTACATACATTAATTATTTCTCAAAAAGATTACCAGATACATTGTACTTTTTCTGTAGTGTTTCAATCTCATCGGTGTCCAACTTGAGCCCCCAGTGTTTGGAAACTGCAATGTATGATTTGATCTTGTGCAGCACAAAAAATACTTCAGGACTACTAGTCCACCCAAGCAATCCATCATTACCGTAAGTAACCAAAACTGATTTATATTCTGTCAAACCTTCTTCAAGCCAGTTTGAAAATTCGGTTCTGACTGTTTCAGACGGGAGTTTACTAGACAATATTAAAGACTCAATCTTTTCAATGAGCGCTAAATCATTTCTGTAAAGATTATTTTTCTCCACACTGAACAGTAAATCATCAGACGACAACGATTCTTCAAGTTCTTGTCTCAAACTTGAATTGGCCTTGTAGTATGGTAGTACACTGTGAATATAGTTGTCGACAGGAAAGATGAGTAGTTTCTGAAGAACAATATGCTGGGCGTATTCACACGAGCACTTACTAGCGGAGAGCGCATTGAACACACATTGCGCTGAAAGGTTTCTTATATCCTCATCATCGTCTGAAAGAAACAACAATAATTTGACCAGCATAGCTGCATTATCAGTGATTCCAGCCTCCCCTTTAATATCAAGATAATAAATCACAGATTTCAAAGCAGCCAACCTATTCACTGTAGGCGCCGAATCAGCAGAGAACTCTTCAATAAGCTGCATCCATTGATCAATGCGTCCAGTAAAAGCTGTTAAAGATCCTAATGCCACAATAGAGTTCTCAGCTACTATATCCACTGATCCATCTTTAATCAATTTAATCAAAATTTCAGATGATCCTGCGATATCCTTAAATTTGTCAAAGTGTCTCAGTTTACCAAAAACACCTATAGCCAGCCCCTTAACTAGGCCTCTATCAGTAGTGGTGAAAAGTTCCATACAAAATTTCATGATAGAAACAGAAAAGTCGCTCACCTGGTTGATAGAATCAATGTTGCGCTCTAGCAGATGTAGTGTGGATTGTTGCACTTCGTATGAATAGTCAAACAGACATTCCTTACAAAGCTCAAGAAAAGCTTCTCCGTTATCTTCTGCCCGTGCATCTAAAAGTCCTTGTAGCGTGAACTGAGAGACATTTTCACGAATAAGTCTTCTAGTACTGTCTGGATACTTAGTTTCAGTGTAAGGAAGGGTAGTGCAATATTCCAAAAATACCTGACTGGTAGGTATAAATTTCTGGAAAATCCTGAATGCCTGTAAAACAGTTTCGGGACAAGAATTTCTCACCACTAATGAAGTAAACAAGCTTTCCAGCTTTGCATGAGTTTCACCATTAACGGTGGAAGGAAACTTTGTCAAAATTTCATAAACCGCTAATAATTTACCATGCAGTTCGTTTTGATTCTCAGTTTTAGCAGTTTCTAACAGCTGCAAAACAAGACTATTGGCATCATCTGACGATGTAGTAGTGGCAAGTGTACGAGCCGCCATTTCACGAATTTTCCAGATCTTGCTACCCAAGAACTGTATGATTTGTGGACTGAAATCATCTAACCCTCTGTAACCATTAACACCTTCTAATCGCCCTAGTAAAGTAAGAACAGGATAAACTGTCTCTATATCAGACGAGCCTGCTACATGGTCACTCAAGTACCGCAACAAGACTGATCTGACTCTTTTGAACCTTGTGAAAAAAAGCTTGGCTGACATATTACCTGTCCCTCCTTTCCTGTGAAATAATCTGTTTTGCAGTGAAGTATACAGCATCAGACCCGAGTTTCGTATAGCCCATATTTTGTTGGGAAACGCTGCAATTGCCAGTTCAAGAGCCGCCTCTAAAAACAGAGTACAGCGGTTGGAAAGCTCTGCCTCAATGAATAACGCCCTTATGCAATTATAGGCATGTACCTGGGGTAGGTCCATGTTTTCATCAGTTGTGGATTCAGTAGGAAGCTTAGCGATGGCTGCAAGCCTGTCAAATGTAGCTTGAAACAGAGGTATCGACTTATCAGCAGTCAATACTGCAGTTATCAGAAACGGTAACCCTCCAGATCGTCTGGTAACATATTGGGCCTTGACCTGGATCAGCTTCAAATTGTCTTCCAGCCAAGTTGAGCTTTGAGACGCTAACGAGTCTCGTGAGTTGCATCGCACACAGCATGCAATGAACGTGGGATAAACGGACGAAAATGCACCTCGGTGTCTAACACTGGCCAGCTGATCTAGTAACATATCACCACCTTCAATCAACATTTTATTGGGCAATAAATTGTCAGGTAGTCTGCTTATAAGAGTATCAAGTAATGCCGATCCCTCTTTGACGGTACGCCATGAGTAACTCAGGATCAACTGAGTTATAGGACCGTATCTGGTCTCAAGTTCTAGTAGATAAGCAGAATCCATTTCAATAGGCTTATTACCCTCAGGTGAATCGTGTGATAAGATATCCTTCACAGTTTTCCAGGAAGCAAATGTTGTAGCTACTATTCTATCAATAAGCTGCTGCTGAACATCATATTTAGAAAAATCCAAAGTCTCAAAAATAAACCTAATAGATGTGAAGTATCCGTGAATTGATCTTTCTCTCACTGCAGAAGAAAAATCTTCAACAGCAAACCCAATGTCATTTTCTAGAGTGGCGACAATTGATGACAGGTATTCAATTGCATTTTCTGGTTCGTACAAATTAAACGCCAACTGAGATATTCTAGCTCCGCCATCACCTTCTCTACCCCTCAAACCTGATACCATTTTTTCTGAAGTTGATGCTAATTTGTCAATATCTGCACGAGTTTCCAGCATTGGAACTGGAGTAGGACACATTTTCAAGATATCTGACGAGATTAAACGGATATCCTCATAATTATTGGCAACATTATCAACTAAAAGCCGAATAGTATCTTTGGTGAAAATAGGTATAGAAAATGGAAATGCAATATACTGCTTTTCAAAAAATTTAGGGTCTACCCGGTCATCTACCCCAGATTGCACCAAAATTTTCAGTAACATAGTGCCAGATATTAAACTGTGGTAAGGCGATCCTGGTCTGATTTTTTTCTGAACGAATTGCAATAGCCACTGCAAAAATTCTTTAATGTTGTTCAGCTTCATCTTAAGTTCATCAGCAGCTGAAGTAACTTGTCTAGATTCTAGTTTAACGGAGTCTCTATGCAAGGCATACGAGTATCCCCTCAATCTGAAGATAAATTGTCTTATAAGTCCGTGAACTTGATTTCTGTACCCTGATTCGGGATCAGTTAGCGTGTAATCAAGATTATCTTTTAGTAGTGCCAATCTTGAACTTTGTACAGGTTCTGATCCCTTAGGACTAGATATAAGAATAGATAACCCTCCCAGTCTAAGTACAGAAGATTCATGCCTGAGTAAGTTACCAATAATATTATCGTCAATAGACTCATCAGCATCTTTGATGCCCAAATTTCGCCCTAGCTTGATGCACCCAATCAGCACAGTGATATTTTCTTCTATATTTTTTTTATCAAGAAGAGGCGAGATGAATAATCTGAAAGATTTGGGAGAGAACTTGAATATTAAAGTCAAAAAGTAAGTGAAAATGTTTTCCTGAGCACTTTGATCGTAAAGTGCAAGTCTTGTAGTTTCGCACCATTCATAGCACCATTCTTCAAGTGTAACTCCACCTTGCTGCCATATATTTGAATAAATTGAGTACAGTGCTTTACCCACCGAGTTAGCAATTGAGTTTGACGGCATTAAATCCAAAGAGGCCTCCAAAAACATTGGGTCAGAATCAATAATGTATCTACCGCCAACATACTTGGCTAGTACATCTAGCAGAAAATAACGAGCTCTCATTGAACCAGGGATAGATAACGATTTTTTTGTCCATTGCTGAGCAAGTTCATGCGCTTCTTCTTGCGTATATACTTTTACCAGTAAATTCAAAGTCTTGACAAAAAGTTCTTTCAGAGCATTGCCGAGTGCTGCACCGGAGTCAGTCCAAAAATCACAAACGTAAACGTATATTAAGTCAGCATCTTTAAATGTGAATACAGACACAAATTCTGTGTTCATATCTTGATGAGCCCCAAGATACTGAATAGATCTTTGAATCCATATGCTCAAAGTATCCGTTGCAACTGTTTGCGTGTCACCCAAACCGGCAGAATCAGATAATGACTTTATCAGAACCTGATATAATTCCAAATGCCTAAATCAAATTAGCTAAAAGAACTTTACCAGTAACTATTATCCTAAAAACTCACCTTTTCAAGTCAATATCAGCTGCATTGACACTGACGAGACCAGCCCGCATCTTTTGGAGCTCTCTGACATCTTTGGTCATTGTCGGAGTAGGTTTTGATTCAAGCAAAAAAAATATTTTTTTTTTTCTTTTTTTTTTGTCACTCTGATCTAGGTTTATATTATCGAACTTGATTATCCAGATTTGTGCACTATGGCCCTTGGTTTAAATGCACCAACATGCCAAATTAGATACTCTGTTATCAATTATACAAACTATAAAAGACTTTATGCCATTTATAAATCTGAAGACAGTTAGTGTAATGCATTTTCTATGTACAAATATGACCATTTTACAAGAACCTCAGTTAGACTCCTTTTTAGCCTGAGGAACGTATGTGAGTGGGTTTGGCAAAAACCTCAGAGGTGCTCGCTTCTTCTCAGGCTTCTCTAATGGTCGTAGTTTAACACTTTCTTCTGTGCTATAAAACTCTTGTTTCATAGTCTCGACTTCTTGTCGGAAAGCCTTTGTCTCTTCCTCGGACCGACAAATTTTTTCCACGTTCTTTGCGGTGATTCTGTCCACTGGCAGTCCCTGTCTCTCAAGTCTTGCAACTACTCTAGCAGTCATTGTAAATCTCATGTCTCGTGTCCCTCCGACGAGTTCAAGAATTGCCTGAGGTGCGTTATCGCCTAATCTGTTCTCCAGTCGCAGCACGCGGGTGTAACCACCGGGACGACCAGAGTATCTGGCTTTAATATCACCAAAAAGCTTAGGAACTAGCTGATCTGGCTTGAATAAATATTTGAGGGCCTTTTTCTCAGCATCTGGTGGGTTTCGAATAGCCAAGTTTATACATCGCTCAGCAGTTCGCTGTGCTTCTTTTGCTTTGGCAAAAGTTGTCGTGATTGATTCATGTTCAATCAGTGCACTGACAAGGTTCTTGACCAGCGACTGTCTGTGACTATAGCTCCTGCCAAGCTTCTTGAAAACTGTTGGCATTCTTGGGGTTGAGATATGAAAAAAATTGGAAAATTTCTGTTTAGTAGTAATTTCTTCGATCACTGACTGCTGAAATTAAAGTCAAGGTTTAGCCGGTTGTTAGTGTTGGCCCTTCCCCGGCGTCCAGAGCTGTTGAATCTCAATCGATCTTAGATATTCACCAATAAAATGCCTAGATTGATAGGATTCTTTTCTGGTAAGCATAAAACCCGGTTTTAATGGTTCAATTATTACATGCTAACAACTGAAAGGTGTTGCTACGGCATCATCAGCTGTCTATCTGACAGCTCGAGAATTCAGAAACGATTCAGCTCGGGTTTCTACTGTTTTGAACCAGTCAAAGCACATCTTGGAAAATGCACATAAACCCAAAACTTCCAAGGGACTTGATACCATCAACTATGAGAGCAGAGACAACCTTAGCCAGACTGTAATAGATATATGGAACAGAGAGGTTTCCAGAGGTGTTGAATGGTTTTACCGAGTAACAGGAAGCTACGACAAATAACTCAAAACAAACAAAAAAAATAACTAGAATGTTATAATATATATATTATCTAATAATGATGACGCCAATGCCATATAATGATTAGTTTCAGTCTTCTTCCTCATTCAGACTATCTTTATCAGAAATTGATTCCGTTGATGACAAAGTCTCCGCCTTATCATTAGAAGATGCGTTTTGAAAATATGTTCGGATATCTCTGTTAATTACCCATGAAATAATAGGTGCAATAAGGGCCAGTATTATTGCAAGAATTGTTTGGAAAAATCCGTTAGTTCTAGGACTAGTTCCAAGCATAAGACAACTAAGAAGCCACCCAACGAACTCCGTATAAATCATTTCGCGTCCACGACGGATATCTTTGACAACCTGGCGGGCAACATCATCGGGATTCAAAGGAACCGACGGGCCTTCAATTTTTCTTGTGATTTCCGGCTTAGTTTTCTCCTCTTCTTCAAAACCTTCCGTCTGCATGTTCCCTGGAAGAACATTCACGACTTTGACGTTGTAGGGAATGCATTCTTGACGTACTATATCTGCCAAAGCTCTGATGGCAGCTTTCCCCGGGCCGTAGCTGCTGTACCCGATAAACGGAAACACGGCCAAAACAGAAGAGCAAAAAACAAGATACCTTTGCTTAGAAATATCACCAGAACCTGTTATCTTCTTCAATGCTGCGTGTGAAAAGTAGAGAGCCGTATTGTAAACCGTCTCAAGGTTATCCTTAAGCTTGTCTGGGGTTGCATCTACAAACAATCCAGGGGTAGCACCACCGGCACAGCAAATCACAATATCAGGCACATCACGGACCTCTTCAAAAACTCTTGCACATTCAATTGGGTCTTTGACATCAGCAGAAATGTAACTGAACTTTTGACTTTCCTCTACTTTCACTTCTTCCAGGTCTTTAACTACTTTGGCCAGTTTCGATGCCGTTCGTGAAACAACCACTACACTTGCTCCGAGTCTTGCAAGCTCTTTCGCAATTGATGCCCCGAGCCCTTGCGAACCTCCTGAAATGACGGCCAATTTACCTTTTGGATCTAATCCCATGATGCAATATCGTTTTAGCACCTGCCAGTACTTTTAGCTATAACAATAAATGTATTGTTTTTTTTTTAGGAAATTGACAAACTCCCAATTTAATAATGCAATCCAAATGAAATGCCTGGTTGATATATAAATGACCGGTCAGATAAAACCAGGTTTATAGCGAATTGCAGCACTGGTCTTTATAGCTTAGCCCAGATATAGCAGAGTTTGGATTATCGATCAATTAAGCACTGTGGTAGTTTAGGGGAAATTTCAGTACCAGCTAGTTTTAGCACTTAACCACCTCGTTGCTACGTAAACAATATATTTCTGTGGAGAATCAAATCAACGGTTAACCAGACTGGCTTTTGTTTTTAAAACTCGCGCTGTCTACCAGAACAACCATGACGGCGACGTCGAAAACTGTAGTAGTGCTTTTATGGTTCCAGGTGCTGTGTTTGTTTGCACCTGCGGTTGCTGTTAAGGATTACTTGTTTCGTTCCTGCGACCAGAATCCATTCTGCAAACGGAATAGATATTATGCTGATGAAATCACCAAAAATGGCGGGTTGGACAAAAGCCCCTACAAGCTGGACTTGAATACGGTAAATGTACAGCAAAACGAAGTATCTGGAATGGTTATCAAGTCAATTGGTGATATTCGAATCGAATTACCCTTGAGTGTTTCCATCTTAGATGGTGGAATTGCCAGAGTAACTATCGATGAAAAACAACGTCAAGATGGTACTATTGACTTGTATGATAACGAGAAAGTTACCAAAGAGCGACTGAAGCTTAAAGACTGGGTGCTTGCTGGAGAATTGAAGTTGTCTGATAAATCTGAGATCAAGAAATTGACCAATGCAGGCCAGATTGAAGCTGTTTATGGCAACAATAAGTTGGTTGTAACTGCAGAACCGTTTTCAATTGAGTTATACCACGACGGCGAGCGTCAGATTGTTGTCAATGGTGATGGGCTTTTAAATTATGAGCATTGGAGACCCATTGAAGGTGAAGACGTTGCAAAGCATATGGGTTCTTATGAGTTGGATGACGGACTGTGGGAAGATGAATTTGATCATCATAAAGACAAGCGAAGCAGAGGTCCAGAGGCTGTTAGCGCAGATGTAAAGTTTGAAGGTTATAAGCATGTTTACGGTATCCCAGAACACGCTGACAAGCATTCATTGCGCGGTACACGAGGACGAACTGAGGGCGATCATAAGGAACCTTACCGATTATTTAATGTCGATATCTTTGAATACGAAACAAATTCACCAATGCCCATGTATGGCTCAATTCCATTTATGCAGGCTCATAAGCCCGGGAAATCTGCTGGCATATTTTGGGCAAATGCCGCTGATACTTATATTGATATTGAGAAATTTGATTCTGGCGTTCGAAGTCACTGGATTTCTGAAAATGGGCTGTTTGATGTTTACCTGTTTGCTGGCGATACTCCATCAGATATAACTAAGCAGTATGGTGCTGTCACAGGATACACCGAGCTTCCTCAAACGTTTGCGATAGGGTACCACCAGTGCCGATGGAACTACAACAGCCAGGAAGATGTGTTAGATGTGCACGAGAACTTTGACGTGCATGGAATCCCTTATGACGTTATCTGGCTTGATATTGAGTACACAGACGATAAGAAATACTTTACCTGGGATAAATCTCTATTCCCTGATCATTTAGGAATGTTAAAGACCCTTGATGCAAGCAAACGTAAGCTTGTCACTATCATTGATCCTCACATCAAAAATGATAGATCCAAAAACTACGAGGTGCTCAACAAGTTACAGGATAGCAATGCTCTTGTATTGAATGATAAGGGCGAGACTTACCATGGTCATTGCTGGCCCGGTGAAAGTGTATGGGTGGATTCGTTTAACCCTAGTTCTCAGCCTGTTTGGGATGAACTGTTCAGCACTAAAGGTGAACTTGGCGGCAATGCTTCAAACTTGCATATTTGGAACGATATGAACGAACCTTCAGTATTCAGTGGACCTGAAACATCTATGCAGAAGGGCAGTTTACATTACGGCGGTCTTGAGCATCGTGATGTTCATAATTTGTACGGATTGACCTTCCATAATGCTACTCTAGTATCTCTGAACAAAAGGTACCAAGACACTCAAAGGCCGTTTGTTCTAACACGTTCTTATTTTGCTGGATCCCAGAAAACCGGACCCATGTGGACCGGAGATAACATGTCTAAATGGGAATACTTGAAAATCGCAACACCTATGATTCTAACTCAGGGAACTTCAGGTATGCCATTTGCTGGTGCAGACGTGGGTGGGTTTTTTGGTAACCCAGCTCCAGAATTATTGGCAAGATGGTACCAGGCTGGTGCTTTTTATCCATTTTTCCGTGGTCATGCTCATATAGATGCGCGAAGACGTGAACCTTGGATGCCTGAACCACCTTATAATACCACTATCCGCGATGCGATCAAACTGAGATACCAATTGCTGCCTACTTTCTACACTGCGTTCTATCACTCTTCTGTTGACGGCACTCCTATTTTGAAACCTTTGTACTACCAATCTCCTGAGAATGAGGCTACTTATGATATCGACGATGAGTTCTTTGTAGGTAACTCTGGGTTATTGGTCAAGCCTGTTACTGATGAAGGCGCTACATCCGTGGACATGTATGTGCCCGATAACGAGCTATACTATGGTTACTACGACCATAAGCTGGTTTCTAAGAAGATTGGTAAAGCCAAAGTATCTGCACCATTGGAGAAGATTCCAATTTTGTTGAGAGGAGGTCACGTATATGCGAGAAGAGACAGACAACGTCGTTCTGCTACATTGATGAAAAACGATCCTTATACACTCGTAGTAACATTATCCAAGGATGGTACGTCTAAGGGTGAGATTTACGTTGATGATGGGGAAAGTTATAAGCATCGTGATGGAGAATACGTTTTACAAGAGATTGAATTCAAGCAGAACCAGCTTAGTTCAACATCTAAGCATATCAATGTGAACTCGTCGAACGAGTGGTTTGCCAAAGTGCCTATTGAAAAAATCATTATTATTGGCAAAACCGGCGAAACCCCTGCCTCGGCAAAGATCATTCAAGGGCATGAAAGCTGGCAAGCTGACATAGTCAAAGACGGAGAGTCGTTTTATATTCGGAACCCAAGAGTAGCCATAGGCTCAGACTGGTCAATTGAGTTATAAAACAGTACATAAAATTAGACAATATGCGAAGTAAAAGTCGAAAAAAAATAATTGAAGTTATTTTAGTTGTAAAGATTATCCCGCACTATAGCCGCGACTAGCTAGAATGAACAACCCCCTCCCCCTCTCCTCCACGATTAGCGCGCGTGCGTGTATTTATAGCCTAAATTTTTTTAGCAGTAGTAATGAAATCGGGACTAACTTAGTACTAGGTTTTTTTTTAACTCCTTCTAAACGCGTGTTTCACTCAAGTTCTGCAATCGCTATTGTTAACAACACACACAGCACACATATACGCAATTGTTGTAACACATACGAACAACACAACAATAATCTTTTGGACAGGTTCAGCTTTCATTTGGAGACAGAGAACTTATATCATAACCAAATCCGAAATTCCATAGGACCACGAGTTTGTTGGGAGTAATAAATTTGGTAATATTCAGGCGTGGAGGGATTTTCTTCAAAAACGGCAAAAAGAAAAAGAAAAATAACTTGGCGGATTGGTCCGAACGTTTCAATTGACTGATACTTCAATTGTTTTTCTGACGAACAACTTTTGTTGAAATAGCTAGCATATTGATCTTTTAATTGGTTACATGAAGACTACCAAGTGATATTTCTTTGGTTGACATTAAAATTATACTTTGGCAGATAGTAAAACTGAACCAAGGAGAGTGAAAAAAACCTATTACTTTTCTCTAATATTACTTTTCAGAAAATGACTATGATTGAGGATAAGTACATTGGCCTGGGGCTAGCTGTATCCAGTTCACTGGCTATAGGCACTTCATTTATTATAACAAAGAAAGGATTGATGGCCGCCTCGAATCAGGACGGGTTTCAAGGAGACGGGTTTGAATATTTAAGGAATCCTGTATGGTGGGCAGGGATGCTTACCATGGCACTTGGTGAAATAGCTAATTTTGCTGCATACACATTTGCTCCGGCAATTCTTGTAACGCCGTTAGGGGCCTTATCTGTTATCATTGGAGCTGTTTTAGCTGCCATAATTTTAAAAGAGGAGCTTGGAATATTAGGCAAACTTGGTTGTGCCATATGCCTTATTGGATCCGTCATTATAGTTTTGCATGCACCTCCAGATAAGGATGTACAGACTGTTGATGAGATTTTGAATTATGCGGTTCAGCCGGGATTTTTGTTTTATGTCATTTCAGTGGCAGTTTTCTGTACAGTTATGATATACAAAGTTGCCCCCAAGTATGGCCGCAAAAACCCCATGGTATATATTTCAATTTGTTCCGCTGCTGGTTCAGTTTCAGTTATGGCCATTAAAGGGTTTGGTATTGCTGTGAAGCTTACCTTTGCCGGATCCAACCAGTTCACTCATCCTTCAACATATGTTTTTGCTATTGTTGTTGCTGGATGTATTGTTACTCAAATGAACTATTTCAACAAGGCGTTAGACCAGTTTGATACATCTTTGGTGAACCCACTATACTATGTGACTTTCACCACTGCAACACTTTGTGCATCATTTATTTTGTTTAGAGGATTCAACACCAGCAGTGCGGTGAACGTGATTTCACTGATATGCGGATTTTTGATAATTTTCAGCGGCGTATATCTTTTAAATATCTCACGCGGCGACCCTGATGGCAATTTGATAGGATCAAAATCATTGGATGGGATGCCTATGGATAATACGGTAGCAGGCCTACAAACTAGACGCAGTATGCAATTGCATAGGAATTCAGGGTTTGGACATCGACGAAGTGAATCATTACGACAACAAGCAAGATTAGTTGGCGATTATGAAGATTCCTTTGGACTTACAAGGCTAGACGAGCCTGGTCATGATAGTCTGGATGAATTAGAGGACAATTATTCCGACAGATCCCGAAAGGATAGCCCACAAAATGAACGTCTGTTAAGAAATGACCGAAGAGCATAAATGACACCCACACCCACACCCACACAAAACCATACTATTATTACTATTATTATAGTAATTAATTTTATTATTATTATATATAAATATAAAGAAATGGTAAATAAATAAATTAAATAAGAAAGCACATAAATCAAAGAGCTATTCTAGAATGACTGCAGTTCCCGTACTAGGGGCGCCCGCTTCTTTATCATTGTCGTCGTCGTCATCAGTTGAAGGTTCTTTAGCTGGAGCGGCGTGGATTATAGCATTTTTTACAATAACCGACCATTGGAACTCTTTTTTGCAATTAGGACACGTTCCATTTAACGGTATTAATGAATTGAACGACGAATCTAAAAGTTGATTAGCAAACTCTGTTAGTGGTTTCATGAACTCACAGTTTTCATGAGGACACACTCCATAGAGCGTTTGCAAGTTAGACTGTAATAACTTATCAGTTTTGCGTAAATAGTTTTCAGAAACTAAAGGTTCAAGGTACTTTACTCTCAAATTACCACCGCCAATAGGTTCAGTTAAACCTGGTGTAGATAAATCAATATCAACTTTTACATGATCAGGTATATCAATTTTGAACTTATTCGCCTGCCATACGGTTAAGGCCTGTTGCTCAAAGATATGTACAACTAATGGCACTCTAGAAAAAACGTCCGACCGCACCAGTAGCCGACAATTAGCGATATACTTGTCCAAGTTCCCGTATGTTTGAGATTTCGATTTGGTTACCCGGTCCTCTGGCCGGATATGTCTAGTTTGGTACGCGTGCTGCCACGAATGCTCAAACTGAAGAGCCAGAGACCTGCTCTGAAACCCTGAAACTATACAGCACATTCTCCACGGCCGTTTATCTGTAGATTTGGTCCGGTATGCACCTTGAGTAAGCTCTCCATTGTGTTGCCTTAATCTCTGGATAAATTAGTATTATGTTATTAGTACAGTACTTCAACTCGCACTCACTTACTCTGAATGGGTTCGGAGTAGATCCAATGTAAAACGACCTTGGTTTGGGTTCAGACTGCAAAAGGTAACAGCAGTAGAACCTGTTTTCTTTCATGTTGACATATCAGCCAGTGTGCAGGCACATTGTATATGGTAAGCGATCACATCACAAGTTTATAGTATGTTTCTACAGGGTACTAGTATATCAACGAATTAACAGAATAGTAATATTAGTTACTAGTTTAATTGAATATGGCAAATTCTAAGTTGACAGCAATCTGCCAAACCGTTACACATTGTAACATTACAAATGGGTTGTCAACAGGGAGGAGAGTGAGGCTATGAAGCTGATATATACATGAAAGTTATCAACCTAGACCATCTCCTTCCATGAAGTCATCACAACGGCCAGCATTTTCTCATTATTGAGGGAAAAAAAAGGCGTTATTCCCTTTTTTTTTTCTTTCTTTCTTTCTTTCTATTTGGAGGGGGGTTCCTTTAAATATCATCAATGTCGAGTTTGTCGCCTTCGTTATCCTCATCGTCGTCATCTTCATCATCATTTTCAAACTCAAAGTTACACTCGTCATCAGAACCTTGTCCAAATGGATCAGCTTCATTGATTCTAGCTGTTTCTGGTAATTCGCCTTGTGCTTTCAAAGATCTGGCCTCATCAGGGTGGTATTTAAGAATGACATCAGCTTGATCATCTTGGAAATCTCTGAGGGAAACAAGGATAATATCACCTTGAGTAATCCAGACCTTCTTTCTCATTTTTCCTCGAATGTGAGCTAATCTTCTGACACCATCAAAACACTGAGCATCGACTCTTCCGTTACCCAACATCTTGGTAACTTGAGCATATTCTTGACCTTCTTCCTTGAAAGTCAATTCACGCTTGAAGCTTTCATTCTCATTCTTTCCTCTCCGGCGATTCTTGCCTCCCTTAAAATACTGTTAGTAAATGAACGACACCTAGTCAACTCTCTTTCTTTGTTTTGCCAAACGTACTTTTCCCTTATTCTTGGGCATTTTTTTTTAATTTGTCTATGTTAAAGCAAACTTTTAACAAATAAAAAAGTTGAAGTTAATGTTAAATCCTTGCAAATTTTTTTTATACTAGCAGCTGGTCATCAACGATCATCTTGGTAGTAGTACCACACAGGTATTCCTCATAGTAATCACCATCGTCATCGTAATTTAGGGCACACACGCACCCATTACAGATTACAGTGGTAGTATAAATTTCAGTTCGATCTACAACTAGTGGCATGTAATGTGTGTACAACGTTGATACTGTTATAGACAATAAGCAAGGATGGATCCATTTGAAGCGCGGTTACAGTTTATCAAATTACTGCATAAGCTGAATGCTTCCAATGAAGGGAACCAGATAACAGCGGCGTTTTTGTCGCGGAATGCAGATATCCAAGAAGATTTATATTCATGCATATTGGAAGAGATTGGGAAGGGATCAATCAATGTCAGACTGAACATTTTATACTTTTTGGAGACATTGCTTGAAATGTCAGGGCGGAATGCATACAGAGAATGGATATGCAGAGATATCCATGTTATTTTGGAGAAAGTTGTTCCGTTGACTCAGGCAGGGTTGACAAACTTGAACCCTGCTTTAGAAGTAGTCGGTCGAGCCCAGAAAACAGGATTATTATCTGAAGAACAGGAAAAAACATTAAAAGATATTGAAAAACAAAGACGTCATGCTGCTGTGGTGTTTGCATCTAACGAGACTAATGAGAAAATTGAAAGCACGGAACCAGAATCATTACCCAAAGAAGAAATACTGCGGCGAATGAATGAAGATAGAGAACGAAGCAAACGATTAAAAGAGAATATTTGGGCTATTGATTATAAAAACAATCCATATTCAGAGTTTGAGTTCTTATGGAATACATCAGGGTCTCTCAATGATCTTGATTTTGAGCAAATGAAAGAAGATAATGATATACATGCGATATCTACAGGATCGAAAATGGCAACTGAATGGCAATAATAAATGAAAATAAATAAACGATACCTGGGAGGTTTTTGTATGTATATATATTATACAAGAATTCCATGTTATAACAAGACGGGAGGCAAAAAAAAGAAAGTATTGAGAAAAAAAATGCTGCTAGCATTGAATTACCGTGAACGAATGGAATTTGATTAATTGATCATTCTTTTTTTTTTTGAAGGAGGCAAAATGCTTATCACTATCTTGTAGTGTAGTATTATTCTTTCCAGTGGGTTGCTTCGTTGGTGTTCCCTGTTTTCCAATCAAAGTTTTGGAAATCTTGAATGAATTTAATTGCTACACATGAACTGCGATGATGATGTCTCATGCAGTTCCCATGGGTATGACCACATATAGGCAAGGGCAAGGAGTTTGATCTCTGCAATGGATCAAATCTGTAATTGTCTGACGGACTATGCGGCGAAGAAATAGACAATCCAGTTGCCATTGTATTATTTGTGTGTGAATGTGCATGTGCATGTGTATGTGTATGATAAGTGCTTGTGCTTGAGCTGGGTGAGCTTTGATCACCAAATGTGAAATCATTGAACGATGGTTGTTCGTTAATACTAGATATAGACGAACAACATGAAGACTGAGTTGAAGATCCCGAAGTGTGTTCTGAAGATTTTCTGCGGTTGTTAAATGCAGGCATATAAAATGGCACTTCACAAACTTCTTCCAGAGAATAGTGTCTAGTACTGGATTGTGCCATTGTATGAAAAAGGGTATAAATAATAAATATCAATTAAGGGGAAAAACAAAAAAAAAAGTAAAAAGGGACGTGTGGAGATGAGCAACTGATAGAACTGAACTGGACTGAACTGAAGAGGAACGGGAAAAAATAAAAATAAAAAAAAAATCAAATGTGCCCAAGAAGAATTTATAAATATCGAAGAATAGGAGCGTGTATATATATGACCAGATACATATACAAGAAGTCAAAGAAAAATGGATAAAGAAGAAAACAAGGATTTGAAAAAGGGAAAAGGAAACAATAAGTATATTTATAAAGGTAGACAAAAAAAAGGTGGAGAAGAAGAGCAGTAATAATAGTACGTGCTCACACACCCAGATATGACGACGATGACGACGACGATGAATGCTAAAAGTGATGATGGATCACCAGGAGAAGCTATAAAGAGCCAAAACGTACGAAAGCAAAAGAAAAAATAATACCCGGGGGCCCGGCAGGCACTAAACTTTAATTCTCAACGCAAGGAGAATAAAAAACTATCCTTGTGTTGATTCTACTTGGCTGGTAAGTTGGCCGTTTGTTACCTGCTTGTTGCTTGTTGAAGCGTTCTTTACTTGCAAGGTGTAGAGCAATAAGTACCCGAACACGTACTGGCTAGGAAATAAGCTCATCGCTTCATCACCCCACATTTTACTTTACCCTTTCTCTTTTTCTCTATAGCTACCACCATGGCCATAAGTGGCCATGCACACACAGACACACTACTGTGACTTGTGACCAGGTAATGGTTATCGTGACTAGTCAACATTTGGGGAGGCCAAGATATCGATCAGTTCCCGGCCAAGCCGATATTATCAATTTCTCTACTAATTCAGGGTCTAGTTCAGTCAGATACGTCGTCGTACGTACGCGTTTAGCGTGTCAAGGAATCTCAGACCATTTTTTTCATACAACAAGAGCGTGTTTGCTATATTATATACGCTATATGCTGTATTGCTATAGATAGATCAAATACCTGTACATTTCACCAATAATATTATAATATCACTTATGCACTTTAAATATAACCGAATTGCGGGGGATAAAAAAACCATTTCAGATGATGATTACCCTGTTTTTTGTTCCTGTAAGTCAGTGTATCCCGACTTTTCGCAGAGCTCTAAATGTTGAATTATTTTAAACATGCTCTTGGACTATTACCTAACATTGGTGTACTGGCTGCTGGATACAACTAATTCGGTCATGTGCAAGATGGAGGACTAAAACAAGGTTTCGGCAAATACCGGCAGTAACTTACTAGTCAGTACAAATTCTATCTTGTCCTATCCAACTTTGGGATAAACATATATGCCTTGTAAGGTAAACAGTTCCGGTAAAATCGGTAACAATTACTTGAACCGTCTTAATAATGCAAATTTATTTTTTTATATATTGATATATTTTGACTATATGGTATATATACACACACTAATGATGAGACTTTACAGCATACAATAAAGTGTTCAACAAGTCGTTTATCCCATTGACCATCCATTGAGCTAAAGTTCCCCCTTTGCCTAATGTCACTGTACAAACTTTTGTTTCTGGGAGTAACTTTGGTGACCCTGATGATGACTCTGATGTCGTTGTAGATGTTGTTGGTTCCTGCGCCCATTTAAATAATTCATCGTAATCTTGGTTAGTTATATCACTGTCAGCCTCTGCAGCAACAAATAGGTATCCTACAGGTTGACCTAAAGTTTTAACCAAGTGCGTGTACGCGTATTTGACTGCTTTCGTTATCCGCGGTAACTGTGGTGCAATAGTTATTTTACCCGTATCTGAGAACACCGCTCGAATATTTTGGCTTTCAAATGCATCATTGATATAACTTATAATATCTCCAATCACCCCTGAGCCCCGGTCTGGTTCTTGAGATAGTAGTGCTCGAACATATATCTGGACACTGGTATCGAGACGTTTGACTCTGATTTCAGGTGTACGTTCAACAAAAGATTCCAATACTTTTAAAACTGGTTCTTGCCATGATTTCACTTCCTCGCAATCTATAAATGATACCCAGTTACCGCTTTGACCATCTTTATTAATCAGTTTGACGTACCCCCCACGTTCAGCAATTAGCCCAATGTTACTCATTCTTCCAAAAAGCCGTTGTAAAGAGTTTTTGGACTCTCCGCTAATCACATAAACAATATTCTGCGGGTCGCTAGATATATCACTCAACACCGAGATTTTCCGCTGCGGATAGAGATAAGACAAAGATGTAGGAGTTGGCGTTGGAGTTGAACTATTAAACCCTTCTTTATTTGCGGTATTGGAACCAGTTACACCTGATCCCATTGCACTAAGTGATGTGGTTGAAGGGTTTGAACTCAACATTCCTGGACTTTGTATCCCCACATTAGGTTGTTCAGCGCTATCAAGGTCAAGGAAAAATAACCGTTTACCATTTTTGACAGACCAATAGTCAGCTGTAAACCCTTTAACATCCAGCCGGTGTGAATTGTTTGATTTTCGACGAGCATCTTCTTCCCAAGAATTTTCGACCAATGTCAAAAAGTTAGATACCCATACATTGCATGTATGTTTGCTGACATATTGGTGTAACCTTGTGAACCGTTGATGCTTTTCCTCAGGGTCCATTGTGAATGCTTCAAGAATAGCATTAGATACTTGTTTCTTATCCCAAGGGTTCACAAGTATAGTCAAACCTTCTCCAATCACTGCTGCTGATCCAGTAAACTCACTCAAAATCAAAGGACCTTCCAATTTAGGGTCATTGCAGTAAAGGAATTCATGGCAAGTTAGATTCATCCCCTCCCGTAATGATGTCACTATAAATGCATCAGCTTCACTCAGTAACGCCAAATACTGACCAAATCCTATATCCTGTCGTAATAGAGTCACCGGCTGGGTAGTGGATAAATCTTTACCCAATGAATTGATTCTATCAACAATTGATGTAACCTGTTCTTCTCCATCAATATCATCAGTAGCATCATGCAAACATACTTGAATAAGTACAGCTTTATCAATCCATTCAGGGTTATTTTTAAGAAAGTCTTCATATGCCAATAACTTCTGTTTGATGCCTCTAACGTTGCCCATCTTATCTCTACCAACAAGTAATTTATGCTTTTCATGAGGCCACTTGTCTCTAATCAAAGTTCGCCAGAATTCAACCTCGGGATCTTTTATCCATTCATCTAATGACTGAGGATCGATCCCTACGGCTTCATTTACCACTGAAACAAACTTATCCTCGGTCCTAATACCGTAATCTGTCGTGTCAACGGCCAAGATCCTATTACAGGTTTGAAGAAAATGTCTCGAATATTCAGCTATTTGGAACCCAACACAATTGGCACCTAAAACTCCTTCAAGAAGCTCGCGTCTAGTAGGTAGACCACGGAAAACTTCACTTGACGGGAATGCAATATGTAAGAAAAATCCAATCTTGGCAGTAGGTAGTTTATCTCGAACCATTTGAGGTACTAGCAATAAATGATAATCATTTACCCATATAGTATCTCCAGGTTTGTATACCTCGACCAGCTTATCAGCAAAAGTTTGATTTAGTGCCTTGTACTGCTCCCACGAATGGTCCTCATACGCTTTAGACGTAGCATCATCGGGTATTTGGTAATGGAACGTTGGCCACAAAATCTGTTTACAGTAATGGCTATAATGACCATCAAAGACAGTATCACTAGCAAAAACAGGGATAGACCCATACTCTGTAGCGAGTTTACTTTCAAATTCTTTTCTTCTGGTTTCGGAAATCAAATCAGTAGGCATGCCTAATGTACCTACCCATTTAACCCCACCTTTGTGTTCAAATTGTCCCTCTTGCTCAGCCCTATGAATGGCGTTCCTAAGCCCACCATTGCCTCCAGGGAATGGTACCACCTGCCACGCAGATTCGTCAAACATCATCTCCTCCATACCCTTTGAAACGGTATACCGACGCTTACTGTGACCCAACTGCTGGAGCTGTTGCAACGGCGGCATTGGCCCGGAAGCATTGCTTTTCAAATGATTGATTGAGGGCTGCTGGGTAGGCACAACCGGTTTACGGGTTTCCACCACCGACTTGGACGGCGCAGGATTAGCTAGTCTTGCTGGGGGATGCTGCAATGAGACAGAAGTCTTGCTAAAAGCTGGTCTCAGTGTAAGCTTAGATCCCGGATCACTACCAGCAATAGGCGTAGACGCACCACCACTCTCAGAGTTTGTAGATGACCCACTAGTGGTACTGGTGTTGACCATATTATTCCAACTGGGCAAGATCACTCGCTCAGAAACCGGCGAGCTGAGACTGGGTGTACTCTTGGAGGCCGCCGAGCTTGACCACGAGTTCTTATTGAATATCGTGTCTGGTGGGCTTTGATGACGACTGACATCGTTGGATGAAAGTTCCTCAGAGTCGAACCGTCTCACCCGGTTATTGAACAAACTCGAGTTGTCTGGTGACACTACTCTAGAGTTCGCAGTACTAGCACCAGTAGACTCAGCCAAGGACTGGATGATATCCGGAATGTACTGCGCAGCATTGGACTTGGCCTCCAGTTCACTAACAGTACCGTCGCTTTGATCAGATACAAGTTCGCTCAAGCGAGCTTCCTTGGTTGGGGCTGGCGACAATACCGGAGCTTCACCAGGTGTGTAAAATCCAACATTGCCCTCGGGTTTCGGTAAATGATTGGGACCAGATTCAAGATCAAAATCAACAGTATAAGGCAGGAAACTAGAACCATGTTAGAAATAAAAGATATAAAAGCAAAAAAGGAAAGATGTTTACAGTTCTCTATTATCAGACTTACAGTGTAGCTACTAGTAATGTCATTTTCAACAGATGGTAAACGATGGTTGATCCGTTCAAGCAAGACAAACAATACACGCCAATTTATCCAAACAGAAACTGCAAACCAAAAAAAAGAAATCACTGAAGAAAACAAAATTGATTTTAATTCCACAAACCAATGCTCTTCAAAGCTTGCTGTATTTCACATATAATGGGAAAAGGGGGGAAAAAAAAACAGAGTTATGGTGGATGTAGTAGTAGTATTGAAAGCTCCTGATTTCCCCGGGTTACAAGGTGGGTTTTTTTGTCTAATAAGGCGGGTGTGGTGATGGGTGATGGGTTATAAAGTAGTCTAAGTAGGCGAGATCATGATGGTAAAATGTCGTCGGCCGGACGTCATGGAGAATTCTGGAACCGTACGGAAAAATACCCATCGGCCCAATCACTACGTAGTAACAACACACATACAAAAAAAATAGTGGTGGGTGAAGCGGCGATGATGCAGAGAGCCCTGCGAGGCTGCAGTTTGTGTGTGTGTGTGTATGTTACTGTGCTGTAAATTGGGCGAAATTTGTCTTCCCATCGATAAACTCAGGCCAACAAAACCACACGTTTTACCACTTCCAAGTTAATCACGCGTATGTCACCTGTTGTTGGTATACAAGGAACCTGCTCTGAAAAACCACCACTAGTAAAGGGGAACACCATTGCTGTAAGCGGGCGGACCGGCCAAACAGGAGGTGAAAAAGCAACACACTAAGGAACTATCATTTGGTTTTAGCAGGGAGAAAACTGTACTTTTTCTCTCATTTGTTTTAGACGGAACTGGTTCAAGTTCTCAAAGTGACTACAGATACTTTTGACCCTGGTCCAGCTATCCAATTAGTGGAGCTTGGATCAGATCATCGTCGCTTAAATAAAGAGTGTAAGTTTGGTGAACCAGCAGGAATGAAGTTTGCATATTCTTTGCAGTTTAATGCTGTGCCTGAATGGGCTTCACATTATATTGATTACGACAAACTCAAACGGTTGATATATTCTTTTGAAAAAGAGATTTTGGAAGCTCGGGCTCGCGAGGATGATAATGACGAGTCCAGTGGATTGATGAGGTCGTCTGGTGCAGTCAATTTACAAGAAATTGAGAAAATTTTCCGCACCGCAGCCGACTTCGAGCTGGAAAAAGTCGACAGTTTTTATTCCGATACCGAAACTAAACTATTCGAAGAATTGGATATGCTTGCTCTGGATATAGACAACTTTGCTCAAAGGAGTTTGCTTGCTGATGACAATATTGACCAGAATGGTACCATTAGAGGAAATGGATACGATGATGACGACGAAGAAGATGACGATGACGACGACGAGGATCATCAACGGACATCTGCTGGCAGAAGAGCTAGTTTACAAGAAACCCATACCACCACCAACAATACTGGTGCTGCTGCTACTACAGGATATAGAGATAGCGATGCTGCTGTGGAAAGAGGTGGACGGTCAAGAAGTCGGTCGTTTAGCAGAGCTAGAAGCTCTTCAGTTGGCAGTGGCCGACCGTTTGGTGCATTTCTCCGTGACCAAAGAAGTACTTTGAGGAAACGGATTGTCAAGATATACATGTCGTTAAGTGAATTACGGTCGTATGTTGAACTGAACAAAACAGGGTTTTCTAAAGCGTTGAAAAAGTTTGACAAAATTCTCAATTCACATTTGAGACAAAAGTATCTTGCTGAAAACGTCAACAAGACCTACTGTTTCACAGCTGATGCTGGCGATGCGTTAGACCAACGGATAGACGAAGCAGTTGATTTGTATGCAAAAGTCGTCACTGACGGTGATAAGCGAGAAGCTGCACAAGAACTAAGACTCACTTTACGTGAGCATGTTGTATGGGAACGAAATACAGTTTGGAGAGATATGATAGGTATGGAGAGACGAACTCAGGGAACGGCTGTAAAGGATAGTGGAATTTCCAAAGAACCTCCTCAGACTTTTGTTTATTTGGGGAAACTGCCCATACCTTCACAGTTATTTTCTTCTTCCTCAATCAAACTAATGGTTATTGTGATAATATTTTTGTTATTTTTGCTTTTCCCCGCGTTTGATTCACCAGTTCAAAGTGATTGTTTGGCTATTGTTGTTGCCGCGTCGTTACTTTGGGCCACAGAAGCTATGCCTCTTTTTGTGACATCATTATTGATTCCATTTTTGGTTGTTGTGTTACGAATTCCCCTGAACGATGAAGGTGAACGAATGCCCGCTGTAGATGCATCCAAGTTCATTTTCTCGCAAATGTGGTCATCAGTTATCATGCTGCTATTAGGTGGGTTCACTCTTGCTGCTGCACTCAGTAAATACGAAATTGCTAAAATGTTGGCTACTACTATTTTGAGTAGAGCTGGTACTAACCCTAGGATCATTTTACTTGCATTGATGTTCGTGGCAACTTTCCTCAGTATGTGGATCAGTAACGTTGCAGCGCCCGTCTTGTGTTACTCAATTGCTCAACCAATCTTACGCAACCTGCCTCCAGGATCGAATTTTGCTAAAGCGGTCATTTTGGGCATTGCAATGGCATCCAATATCGGCGGTATGGTGTCGCCTATTGCCAGTCCTCAGAATATTATTGCCATTGAAAACATGTCACCGGAACCCTCATGGATCCAATGGTTCACGGTGGCTATACCCGTAGCCATTATAGGTATTTTGCTGATCTGGGTCATGTTCAACTTGACTTTCGCATTGGATAAAAGCGACGGCGGTGCGGTTGTTCTGCCCCATGTACGACACTCTGATCACGGGCTAACGTTTCAGCAATATTTCATCATTTTTGTATCAGTTGTGACTATCATCTTGTGGTGTTTTTCGCACCAGCTCGAGAAATACACGGGAGAAATGGGCGTACTTGCATTGGTGCCTATAGTGATATTTTTCGGCACAGGGTTGCTGAGTCCTGCAGATTTCAATAATTTTTTGTGGACAATCATTGCCCTGGCCATGGGCGGCATTGCGCTGGGTAAAGCCGTTTCATCTTCGGGGCTTTTGGATACCATTGCTCATGGTATCAAAGCGCAAGTAGAGCACTTGCCAGTTTTCGCTATAGTGCTCGTATTCGGGCTGATGGTTCTGGTAGTCGCAACGTTTGTCTCGCATACCGTTGCAGCGGTTATCATTTTACCGCTTATCAGAAGTATCGGCGATAACCTGCCCGGTGCTAACCATTCAAGGCTGCTGATAATGTCCGCTGCTTTCCTGTGCTCGGCCGCCATGGGGCTTCCCACGTCAGGGTTCCCCAACGTGACGGCTATCTGCATGACAGACGAGCTGGGTAAACCGTACCTCACGGTATCAAGTTTCATCTTCCGCGGTGTGCCCAGTAGTGTGATAATGTACGCCATCATCTGCACGCTGGGGTATATACTAATGTCCCTCATTGGATTTTAAATGTACCATAAAATCATTAATATTACGTCATTAGATCTGTAAATTTTTTTATTCTTCTTCTTCAATTGCTACTTATTCCATGACTTCAAAAGATAACGGGTGTCTGTAATTGTTGGGTCGACAATAAAACCTGCGCGACAATCCTTTGGGCTGCTCAGACGCTAGCTTGTCGTTCATCTGCTGTTGCTGTACCATATGCAATTGTTCTTCCCAGCCGCGACGCAAAATAACGTTAGCAATGAAATTGCCTGGCCGGTCTCGTGTGTAGCTATCAAGACTCTCCAGCTCATACTGCATTCTCCTGTGTGGATTCTGCGTGTGTTGTGGATTTTGTGGCTGGGCTATTGGTAGAACATGCTTTTTAAGCTCTTTATGACATGCGTCAAACGTATCCTGAGCCATGCCCATGCAAGTCTCATTGTTTTGAAGCCACTCAAAATCGTTATCTTCATATACCAATGGAATTTGCTCGTTAGCTGAGCATCTGGATGATCTACTTGTATTTGCGTAGTCACCGCATGTTTCGGCAAGACTAGCAGATAAACTAGCCAGTTCTAAAGGCACATCACTTGATGATGTGTATTTGGCTGAGCTCAAACTTTCCGTGTTGCGCTTATTTACATTTGGTCCTTGTTTCAGTTCTTCTAATGACGAATCTTTAACAGTTGTACTAGTGCTAAATTCAAAATCAAAAAGATCACAGAGATCTTGGGTATGATTCCCAGGTGTTGATTTATCATCTTGCACCATGGTGTCTAAGCAATTCCTTGTTTGCAACTGAGCACTAGTAATATTATCAATTTCACTTTTTGCATGCGAATTCAATGGAGTAACTGGTCGTGAATCATAATCATTAACCTCGCTATTATTTGCACACTCAAGTGTTGGAGGTTCTTCGTCAGTCTTAGCAAGTCGCACCAAGCTGTTTATAATGACTGGATGCTCAGTTATTTTTCGTAACCTGTCACTGGCAAGTATTAAGAACCCAAACGTTGAAGCGCCGCCGCTGAGGAACCCGCATACTGCTGATACAAAATCAGAGCACGATTCTGGAACAAACGCAATATACACCACAGATACAATCAAAATGAGATAAATTATAGTCAGTGGAAGGGCGCCAGTTTGATCAGCTACAATGACCCCGACCGGTAATGCAACATCTTGTAACAGGACCAGAACGGCTAACGGCGCTGAAGTATAAAACGCTCCGCACACGTAGGGAGAGAAAAGAGACACTCGCGTCAGTATCCTTACAACAGGGTTGCATAATGCAATACTAATAGCTAACCAGAGACAAAGATGCGCATACAAAACTGCAAGTAGCGACTTGTACTTCAGCATGCTTACCCCAACAAGCAGGTCAAATGTACTACAAGGTCCAAGAAAATTAGAGAAAAATCAGAGAAAAAGGACACAAGTATGTAGCTCGGTATTGCCCAACATGCGTTTAACTACTCAATGCAATGCAAGGTCTCTGGAGGTTTTGCAAAAGTTTATCACTGAACAGAAATCAACAGGAACTTCAGTGATTTTCATGTATCTTAGAAAATTATGAAATGACTAGCACACTGTCCACCGACGGGGTGCACAATCCATGATAAAACTAAACACTGATCACTTGTGGTGTTATTTTGACCCCTGTTTTGGATCATTTATCGCATGTACGGCACACCGTTCCTTAAAGGGGTAATCGCTACAAGGAACGAGAACCAACTGATAGTGTATACAAACTTGGAACATTTAGACCGCATTGTCTCAAATTAAGACGGTGACTGCAAAACTTGCCCCAAAACCCTCCCACATGCACAAAACCACGAAGTCATTTAATAATTACAGTCCAACTTTTCGGTGGAGAAGTATTCAAAATCTGAGACACATCTCGTAACCAAAAAAAAAAAAATAAACGTTCAAAAATGTATATGCAAAGATCGACAGGGAAAAACGGTTAATGTGCATATGGGAACTATTAACATTTATCGATAACGATAGTATATAACGATATCTTAACGAGTGGGTTTTTTTGCAAAAAAATTATCTTATAATCATTTATACATGTGTTTAGGTACCGTAGTATACAGTATCTACAAACCGTTTAGTAAACGTTTTCTCCACTCTGCCAGCAACTATCTTGATTGCTGGGAATGCCGATTTCAGCCTTAGTATACCTATCTCAGATGCCAAATACGTTACGAAAACAATATCCTCTTCTTTTATACCGTGGTCTAACAGCACTGCAGTAGCCATTGTAGCAGCAGCACCTGTGGATATTTGAGCATCTACCAGAAGTACTTTTGTACGGTCCCGAGTTGCGATATCTTCGTCGCAGAGTTTACCTGAAAGAGCATTCGGGTGTGGATCTATACATGGAGGTAGCACTAAAGTATGCAACCGTGGTTCGCCTGACCGTGAATCAGATTGAATCAAAAGTTTGCCTATTCTGATATTTGGAATGGTCTTTCTCAATGCATGCTGGAAACACTGACCTCCTCTTATAATGGTAACTGCACAAAGGTCATCCAGCTGCGAAGTTAAATCAACACCTTTAAAGTAAGTACCACCTGGTGTAGTAACGTCTAGAGGCTTAGCAGTGATGATTTCATCTAGGGCCTTTGTGATTAAAAGTGTTGCTAAACGATCAAAATAAAAAACGAAATCATCTCGTGTAGTTTGGGAATCACTCAAGATTGTATGAACAGCAACAATTTGTGGTCTTCCGTCACGGTCTAGAATAACTGCATCAACTTCACCCTTTTTGTGGCTTTCTAATGATAGAATGTCATTAAGATGCTGCTGACTTTTATCCAATAATTGTGCTTGTACATGCTTGGCAAGAATATCAATTCCAATAACGTTATCAAGACCCCTAGGAATTAAAATGTCCGCATTATGCGTAGTAGGCTCAATGTATCTAACAAAATTTGGTTTGACAAAATCATTCCATTGTTTGATACTTAGCCCAAGTTCTCTTCCTCGATGCAAAATGTCACGGTTCAGTCTTCTTGCGAGACATATATCCAAATCCGTCTCAACGAAAACCTTCAAGTCCATAAGCTTAAGTACCCTAGGATCATGTAGTGCATAAATGCCTTCCAAAATTATAACGTTGGCTCCGTAAATAGTCAGCCATTTGTCAGTTCTCGCATGATGAGTAAACGAATACGTGGGGATCCGGGTTTTGTTCCTATAAAAGTCAGTAACCATACTTAAGATATAGTTGTCTTTGTAACATACCCCTTTTTCAAATTAGTGAGAGCATCTACTAGAAGATCCAAGTCGAACGAGTTGGGACTATCGAAATCGTATTTACTGAAAAGACATGGTTAGTTTTTTTCCTCCAAGTTTTTTTTCTCCTTGTTCATTAAAAATCATACCTTTGAAAAGCTAGATCACTCTGTTCTTTATTGAGTTCTTTGTAAAAGTTATCCATAGATAGTAAAATTGTCCAAGGCACCTGAACATTTCAGTTAGAATTACCATTATCACAACCTATCTTGTAGTAAATTTCTCTCTTACATTTATCTGGTTGATAACTGCCGCTGCAATTGATGTTTTACCACTTCCACTAGGCCCGGCAATTCCAATAACATACGGTTCCCTCCATGGAGGAACGTACCGACTGTTCTCGAAACTTGGATTCTCAAAAGCCATGGTTTCTATTCAGATGCAAAAAAAAAAACTGTTACAAATCTTGGAACTCCTAGTAGTAGGATCCTACAGAGATAATCATTTGTAGTCGGCCGCGCTACAAAATATTCAAAACTTTAAAATCCGATGGTCATATCGATGGCCAAAGAATCTCGTATGACGTTGTGTTCCGCCCCGATGGGAACCTACACGAACCTACGTGGTGATTTTATCCGGGCATGCAAAATGCCAAGCTATTCAATGAATATCTAATTAAATGGTTTGAATACTTTATATGTGAGGTTATTTATTTGAATGAAGTTTTAATATAGCTGTAATTGGCAGATTAGGATAATTGGCTATAAATCCATGGTAAGAGTCAGAATACCAAGAAAACAAACAATCAGCAGACAAACTGGATAAAACCATTTACATTATTGTCCGTATAAGCCATGTAAATGCTTGTACTGTTTGTGTGGGGGGTTGTTGCTGCAGCTCGTTAGATATCATTTGAGATAATGGTTTTCAAGCTGCGAAGTGATGCGCGGTGGACTTTAAATCTGGTACCGATTTTCTAGGCCCAATTGTGATTTTGGGTGTAGTTTAGCCGGCTGTGATCCCGATTCCAACCACTTTGCCTTTTGGCCCATACAAACTCCCCTGAATTCCCCGATTAGGTTGCTTTACCTTCCAACTAGAATCAATATTCACTCAGCTTACGTATTTTTTGGCAGCTTCAGTTTCAAAGTATACATTCAACTATTCTACAAAATTACGTCATCATTAAATTTACTCTAAAAAAAGTTATAACTTTTCAGTGTAATGCTTTTCAGAGTCGACTTTTCTCAGCATTGAAGCAGCCAATTCTGGGGTGACATCACGCTGAGGCATACCGAGCATTTCGAAACCTACCAAGAACTTTCGCACGGTTGCGCTTCTCAAAAGAGGAGGATAGAAATGGATATGGAAGTGTTCAACGTCCTCGCCGTCCTCATGGGGCTTATCAGCAAAAGACTGGTGCATACCCATAGAGTAAGGGAAAGAAGTTTCAAACAAGTTGTCATAAATTAGAGTGACTTTACCCATAATTTCAGCAAAGTCAGATTTCTCTGTTTCAGTGAACAGCAAAATGTTGCCCACTTTTCTCTTGGAGACTACCAAGACTTCAAATGGCCACGTAGCCCAGAAGGGTACAAGGGCCAAGAAGGAGTCGTTCTGGTAAACCAGTCTGTTTTGAGATTCGTCGCCAGACTTGATGATAGCCACTTCCTTCTTAACGTAGTCTTCCAACAACCCGCTACCGTGTTTTTTCTGGTACTTGACCAAATTTTCGTGCTCAATACCTGGTTCCTCTGGCACAATGTTAGTGAGCCATGCTTGTCCGTGAGGATGGGGGTTAGAGCATCCCATAGCAGCACCTTTGTTTTCAAAGATCTGGCAGTAGCTGATTTCAGGGTCTTCGACTGCAGACTTGTAAACCTTCTGCCACGCAGATATCACATTGACAATCTCCTGTTTGGACATCTGGGCCAAAGTGAGATCGTGTCTGGGGTTGAAGCAGATAACCTGACAATTACCGGTAGCCTGTTCAGCCTTGAACAGATCGCCGTCAGCGTAGCTGAGATCTTGTCCGGCCACAGCAATGGAACTTTGAGTCTTCACTGCGGCGAAATCGTTGGGGAAAACAAAAGTAGATTCATACTTGGGGTTTTCCTGGCCCTGTGCACGGGTATTACCAGGACACAAGTAACACTTGGGATCATAAGAAGGACGTTTCTCAACTTGTGCCTTTTCCTGCTGTCCTTGCCAAGGCCGTTGAGTTCGATGCGGAGAACACAAAACCCAAGAGTCTCGCAGAGGGTTAAATCTTTTATGAGCTTCGTTCCACAACATTGTTATAGTGTACTGATAATAATAATATGAATAAAAGTGATGAAAGGGTAAGGGTCAAGTGGAAATTAAGAGAATAATAATAAAAAAAAAAGTATTATGCTGCAACCCGGAGAAAGAAAGAGATGACGATGGTATGGGGGAGATCTCGATATTAATATAGTATTAGAGTCAGCGGGATCGAAAAAAAAAGTCACCTACTAATTTGTGTGCATGCGTGAGTGTGTGTGTGTGGGTGAAAGGCGTGTGTGTGTGTGAGGGTGAAAAAAGGGGAAACGGCATACAACAAGTCTTTTATACTTGCAAAATATTTGATTCTCCGGCAACAATATAATCCGGCTGAGGCGGGCTCTAATTTGGCTCTGTTCTATAACTTTGTGTCAATTGTAATACTTTTCCTATAAACAACGTACAAAAAAAAAGTCACACTGTACATACGTAACTGGAAATGTTTCTCCTCAGTTAACTTTTTTTGATTACTTTTGTTTTTTTTGCCTATTTGTGTTTTTTATTTTTTTATTTGCCGCCGCTGCTGCAGTTCTTACTGGTAGCATACAGCAGCATACAGCAGCTAGCTGTCCTCCCTGGCATGCCACAGTAAACAGCCCAATTTACCGTTGTTATTATTGTTATTTTGTTAACTGACCCAAAGGAAGAAGATCACTCGATCAATGCAGATCAATCTCGATCTATCCCTCTCTCCACCCAAATTTTTCCGGAGCTACGTCAAAATTATCCGCAACTTTTTTTTTTCTTAACGTACATGCACCCACCAGCTGCTCCGGGGCACCCGGGGTTCAAACTACGCTAGTGCCTTCCTCCACTCTGCATATTAGTTACCTACTACTAGTACGTAACCCTAATAATACGTAGTACCTACGGCTAGTACGTAAATTACATTGATGTAGCAGCAACAACAAAATACTTACTAACCTAGGGCTTACATTTCTTGGGTATGGGTGGTCACTTGGACACTACTTAGTACCTATATACCACGGTAATACACACACACACATACACACACTTATGCGGAGCGGGGCTTCCGGGTTCCCCGCTTTTGTCTAGACATGCAATGCCGTTTAGTAAAAACGTGTGATTACTGGACTATAGACAATTCCTTGGAGGAAAAAAAAAAGTAAATTTAGAAAGTGTCTTCTACCAGTAAACTTGGTGTCATTTTTTTAAGATTCACGCGGTGATGTCAGACATGTCATTGTGTCAATTTTTTTTCCAATGTTCAGTAAATAGACAGTTGGGAAAAAAAGGTTTTCAATCATTGTAACGCTATATAAATGGGAAGCGTCCACTAACAAATTTCTACAGGGGTTTTCTAAACCTTAAAGCCGCGCGGCATCCCCCGGCCTCTCCACATATTACCACATACTACAGTATTACGTATTAATACCGTGGATAGAATTGTCACATGTTTTTTTTCTCCTAATTCCCCCGTGTTTTGCCAGAAACCCGGAGACCTGGGGAAAAAGACGACTAGTTCAAGGGTCTAAAAAAAATAAAATTTAAGAACTGGTAACTGGTAAGCTAACTAGTCGTTGAAAAAGAAGGTGCAGATAACTGGTATGTAAATGTGTGTTGTGTTTACAGTGTTTGCAGCGTTTTTTGGTGTTGATACTAGTTATGGATATAATTGGTTGTGAGACCCAGATCCTGGCAAAGAACTATTTGTTACTGTTTTTGCGTTGGCCATATTGAAACCACCGGTGTTGTATCTGCTACTCTTCTAGGTAATAGTAGCTGTTCTCTGGTAAATAGTGTGTTACCACGAAATAATGTGATTTTACGACCTTGAGAACGTGACTATTGTAACATACTACTTGGTCATATTTTCAGTCAATTTGAATTACTTATTATCATTTTAATAACATACTCTGGATTTCATATTCCAAGTCAGATACCACCGTGGATAGTATCAGGCACACAGCCGTGGGTATTACCTGATCGACAATATCATTACTGTTATAGGGTCGATCTCTTTAACTGGTTACTCTTACTGTCTGCTTAAAACAGTAAAACTTTCCCAATTAATTTACTCTGCCAACAATTATGGGGTTGGTGGGATTTCCCAGATAGATACCTCAATGGGGCCGTAAACGGTGTGTCTGCGGTAATTACATGCTCTAAATCTGGCAAACAGTAACCTTTTGCGCTTTCTTTCCATTCACCTTAGTTGGGTATAGGAAAGAAATGGACGAACATGGAGAATGTGAAAGCAGAAAAGAGTGGAAACTTCATTGGTGGTAATGGATGTGGGAAGATGAAAACTGATAATATATATCTTTTTGAGTCCAGACATGGACTTTCATTTTACAGAATCTGTATTCCAGGATATATATCTTTTTTTTCTCTTTCTTTCTTTCTCTCTTTCTTCCTCTATCCCCACTGTTCTTTGAAGAAGTTTTTTGTTTCTTTCGTTTTTTTTTATTACTGGACTAATTGCTTCATTACATTGAAGTCTTCCAGTTTTTGGAAGTCGTCAGCTATAGACAGAACGCGTCTTAAAAGTTTCGCGAATCAATTCGTTAACAAAAAAAAAAGAAATAGAACTAGACGGATAAACTACACGAGATTTTATAAAACTTTTACAAGATGAAATCAATTGGGTCTGTTGCTGTAGCGGGCTTGGTTGTATTGTCATCTACGGCCAATGCAATGTGGCCTTTCCACAATAAAGGTCCTGTTCAGTGTCCTTCAATGGCACTCGCAGACGATTGTTGGAAAGACTGTCAAAAGGCTATAACAAGTACCCATTTGTGCGGAGGGTTACACATGTGCGTGTGCCAGAACCTTCAAATGAATGTTGAAAGTACTGGTAACTGCATTACTTGTCACACTGCTCACAAAAACGGCCAAGTACAACTTAACCTGGCTGGATCTGAAATGTTCCCCAATAATGAGTTCTTTTCTCATGTTGTTGAAAACTGCGTTTTGCCCTGGGTCCACGGGTGCGGTGGTCAACCTTCGGTTCCTTCACAATGCTTGCCTCCTCCTGCTAACGCTGCACCGGGCGGCGGCGGCGGCGGTCCTGATGATGGAGGTGGCGGCAGTGGAACTGACACTGGCGCTGACGATGGCAGTGGACCCGGCGGCGGCGGCGGTGGAAATGGTGGAGATGATGGAAGCGGCGGCGGCGGAGGAGGAGGAAACGGTCCTCCCGGTCCTCCTGGTGGTAACGGCGGTGGCGGCGGTGGTGGTGACAGTGGTGCGGCTACTGGTGATATTACCCCACAACCTCCACCAACTTATATTCCTCCTCCCCCGCCTCCTCCCCCACCTCCTCCACCTGCTCCGGCACCCCCACCTGCAGAAACAGTCACTGTGACTGTAACCGAGACGATTACTCCACCAATGAGTACAGTAACATATACCGACGTTATTACTACCACGAGTGTCTCGAGCTGCACGGGCAATGATTGTTATGTCACAGTTACTGGTACCGATACTCAGACTGTTGTTTCTACACGAACTGAAACTCTGCCAGCTATAACTATCCCACCCACAACTACTACTCTGACAACTGTACCTCCGCCAACTACGATCACCTCGTACGAGCCGGTCACAAGCTGGGTAACTTACCCTTGTACACCGGACGGCGGCGACGAGTGGTGTAGCAGCACGGTGGAGGTTACAAGTACCTATACTGTTGTGAGTACCCCACCGGTAGACTCCACGGTTATCACTATAACTACCCCTACAGTGGTTACTCTGCCTCCTCCTCCACCCATTACCAGCACCAAACACGTTACGTTTACGAGCGTTTCAAGCTGCACGGGCGAAGACTGTTCCATTACTCTGACATCTACCGATACTATTACTGGAACTCTCACTCCACCGCCTATTACCACATGGACTACGGTCATTCATGCACCAACTGCTACTGAAACAGTCACACAATGCGCTCCATGGTGCGGAAATGGCAACGGCGGCAATGGCGGCGATGGTAACGGTGGTAGCGGAAACGGCGGTAATGGTGACAATGGTGGTCAAGGTGGTAACGGAAACGGCGGAAACGGCCAGGGCGGCAACGGTGATAACGGTGGCCAAGGAGGAAATGGTAATGGCGGTAACGGCCAAGGAGGCAACGGTAATAACGGTGGCCAAGGAGGAAATGGCAATGGTGGTAACGGTCAAGGAGGCGACGGTAACAACGGCGGTCAAGGTGGAAATGGTAACGGTGGTAACGGCCAGGGCGGTAACGGCGACAATGGCGGCCAGGGTGGTAACGGTAACGGAGGCAATGGTCAAGGTGGAGACGGCGATAATGGTGGCCAAGGTGGTAACGGTAATGGAGGAAACGGTCAAGGAGGCGATGGTGACAATGGAGGTCAAGGCGGTAATGGCAATGGGGGAAACGGCCAGGGCGGCAAAGGAGATAACGGCGGCCAGGGAGGCAATGGATCCGGTGGAAATGGTCAAGGTGGTGACGGTGATAACGGCGGCCAAGGCGGTAACGGCTCTGGTGGTAATGGCCAGGGTGGTGATGCTGATAATGGCGGCCAGGGAGGAAACGGAACTGGCGGCAATGGCCAAGGTGGTGATGCTGATAATGGTGGCCAAGGTGGTAACGGTAACGGCGGTAACGGCAAGGGCGGTGCCGCTGATAACGGCGGTCAAGGAGGTAATGGTAACGGAGGCAATGGCCAAGGTGGCGACGGCAACGACCGAGGCCAAGGAGGAAATGGCGACGGTGGTAATGGCCAGGGCGGTTCTGCTGATAATGGTGGCCAAGGTGGAAACGGCAACGGAGGAAATGGTCAAGGAGGTGATGGTAATGACCGAGGCCAAGGCGGAAACGGTTCTGGTGGTAATGGCCAGGGTGGTGATGCCGATAACGGAGGTCAAGGTGGTAACGGCTCTGGTGGTAACGGTCAAGGAGGTGACGGTGACAATGGCGGCCAAGGCGGCAATGGTGCTGGAGGCAATGGTCAGGGCGGCGATGCTGATAATGGCGGTCAAGGTGGAAATGGTAATGGCGGTAACGGCCAAGGAGGAGATGGCGATAATGGAGGCCAAGGCGGTAATGGTTCTGGTGGTAATGGTCAAGGAGGTGAGGCGAATGATGGTGGTCAAGGCGGTAACGGCTCTGGCGGTAATGGCCAGGGTGGTGACGGTGACAATGGCGGCCAAGGAGGTAATGGTAATGGAGGCAATGGTCAAGGTGGTGACTCTGGTCAAGCTACCGGTAGCAGTTACACAACCACTGGATATGGTGATGCTACTGAACCAATTACCGGTGCAGCAAGCAATATGAAATCTGTCACTGCATTGTTAGGGTTGATGCCTTTGCTTCTGGTTTTGATGCTTTAAAAATGAACTTTTCTATACCTTGAATTAATTTTGTCCAACTTTTGACACTATCATTATCTTTATCATTCATTATTCTATATTTGCTATTGGGTTTTTAAGACCATACTTTTTTTTTGAGTTTCACCAAAAGCTGTGCTTTTAGATTCTGTTTTTCTTTTCTATTATTTTTCATCTCCTATTTTGTGCATCGTTTTATTTTTACACTCTTTATCTGCCAATATTGCCTATACTTGATTTGCTCTTATTTTTTCCAAAAATCCCTTGTCTTCATTTTTATTTTGGCTATTCAATTGCTATTTTCATTATCATTTTTTTGTTTGCACTACTGTTCATGGTTTTTATTTACACACTGCCGTCAGCTAATATCCAGCTGCATATATTTCCCTGGCAAGTGGGAAAAAAATATTTTTTTTACTACTATATGTTATATGAACCTTTTTGGCTTTCACTTTTTTATATACAATTTTTGAGGAAGTGCTCTTTGAGTCACGTTTAGTGTAGGGTTTTTGAAAAGCTCCATAGTTTTAGAATCTTAAGAAAATATATTTATTATTACTAACATGGAGTAGGTGCGTTGATAATAGTAGTCATGAAGGTCTCCAACAAAAGTTGAAGATAGTTAAGATAAGATAACCTTAAATTTGGCCGAGGGTGCCAGCTGCAGTGATCATCAAAGTCGACAGCTTTAGTCAATATTACTTAGTAAACGAACGGTTTACACCGACTAATCTACTATCATGGTAGCTTTATTATTATTTGGAACGGTGAAGAAAAAAATAATAATATAAACAGTTAAAGCGATTCATCAAATGTAATGGTAGGTTTAGAGTTCAAGTTGATAAAACTACGAGTGTTAATCAAACTTTGTATTTTCAACCATTTAGCAAAAACAAAGGATTTGTTGCCAGTTAGTGAACAAGTATAAAGATGGCTTTTGAACAGATAACAATATCAATTGAATTGCTCTTCTGCTTTTTTCTGTTTTTTCTGTCAAAGGTATTATCAATATGCGATTCACTTTGTTAGCTGTCAGTGCTCTTGCAGCAGGAAGTCAGACTGTGTTGGCCAATACTGATAACCATGACTCTAATTCATTGAAGTCCGCTAACGATGAGTACAATGGTGCAGTTAAAGCTCTAGAAAGTGCTAGTGCTACTGGTGGGTACTTGGATCCTAAGGCTTCAGCCGCCGCCCATGAAATACTACAGAGTGTACGCAAACAGATTGCAAGTTCTGGTAACATTAACAAGGATATCAAGGAAAAGGCTGCTGCAAAACAAGTGCGTAGAGCTGCATCAATGATCCGCGCAGGTATTATTTCTGCTGCGCCCTCTCAGACCACTGAAGTTGTTGTTGAAAAACGTGCTGGCCGTAAGGTTACATTTACTCGAGTTGTTTCTGGTGAGACTTCAATCACCATCACACCTCACAGAACCGCAACCCCCAAAACTACACTCACACGAACTGTTCAGCCTACCACTGCACCTGACGAGACAGTTTATGAGACCACTACTGATATTAGGACTGCAACCGAAACCGACGATGGCGGCGACAATGGTGACGCAAGTTCTACTACAACTGGCGGAGACGACAATACTAGCGCCACTGCCACTTCTACAGGCACTGGTGATGACAATAACGACAATAATGCGACCAATGACTCTAGTGACAGATCTTCAGATTCACCATCTGCATCTGGATCCGCAAGTGGGGCAGACGTTACTAACGAAGCACCACATGCTATGGGGTCTCTTGGCCTGCAAGCTACGGCTTTGGTAATGGCTCTTGTTTTGTCCTTCTTGGTGGGTATTTAAAAGTAGAGTGACACTCTGTTTAGTTTGGTTTTCACGAGAATATGTTACTCTGGTAAACAATTTACTTTTGATTTATTTTTCTTTACTATATACACGCCAAATACAAAATCTTTCAACAAATTTCTCAAATTTCTATATATATATAACCGTCTATTTTTACCAATATACATGACGACCATTTTCTGGACCAATATCTGGACTAGTTATTGGTGTAATAATCTCACTGCTTTTGCTGTATTTCTCAATCATTTTTTGTCTTCGTCTTCTTGAACTAGCTCTTGGTTCTTTATCGATTATGCTATCATAGCTAGAACACGAAGATTCTGTAGTAGAAATAAAAAACTCTGCATTACCTGTACCAATTTTTTTGTGTACCCCATTCGATTGTCTACTTGTGCGTGCGCCCAAAGTTTCAGCGCTCAACAAGCTTTGCACCACTAATGGTGGGGCGTCTTGGTCAAATATTATTGTAGCTTCGCCGTTACCTGGAGATGAGGCACGAGTTGACGGTGGTGTTGGCGGTAACGGCGGACTTCTATCAACAATAGGCCCCACTAGCATAGACCCATCTATATCAACCAAACTGTGGTCATCCCAATGATCGGGCGTTGACCTTGAAATGTCAGTTTTACTTAAATCGTCCTTATCTGCAGGGTCCCAGACCTGGTTCATCTCAATATTGGTTGCAAGTTGGTCAAACATTATACTAGTAGTGCTTTGTTGTGAGTCGTTTGTGGCATCACTTGCGTCTGACGTTTGATTTGTGGGGCGTTTCATGATTTTTGATTCCGCTTTATCCAGCATGTACTGTAGCAGTGGACCAGGGCGGGTAGGTTTGGAGGAAACATCGCTGCTACCAGACTCGTCATGAGATATATAAGTCGATGAAGTTGACGAAGATGACGACGCATGCCGGTTCAAATGACTTTTAAACCGAGTTTTCAGTTTTTTCAAAAACTGATCATAAGCTTCAGAGTTTCCGCTGCTTTTCGTGTGAATACTTGCATGACTGCTTGAACTTGCAATTGACTGGTCTGATTTTTTGCGTACCAGCAACACTCGTTCAATTTTGATTTCCGATTCTTTGATTCTCGCCGTTTCCTCTTCATTTAGAACACTCGTACTTGTACCAGTGTTGTTATTGTTAGTACAGGAGCAAGTATCCAAAGACACTATTTCTGATTCTGCGGTTTTGTCGCTCGACGACAGCGGCGGAGGCGGGGTAGCCATTCTAGGTTTCAAAGTGATACCAACAGTTTTTCTGGTAGATGTTTCTAATAGTCTTCAAGCATGTATATAGTTTTTTTTTTTTGGAGGGTTTACAATGGTAGTAAAGTGTGGGGGATCGACCAAAATTTTGTGTGTGTTCGACGATCATCGTGATCACCACTTATAAATACTACTTACGGTACTGTGCATGATAAAATGTATGCAGGTACGAGAACCATGCATATTTTGCGGATCGTTAGGTCTATGAGTATATACCATCAATACGTGTATTCATTCTTTAAAGTCACGGACGCAAAGGTTTTATAGGTCAAATGTGGACTTTCTGTACTGATTGGTAGAAAATATGGTGTTCCGAAAAATCTTGTCGGTGCGACCCACCGAAAGTGTAATGAAACAGCGTCAAGACAAAAGTCAAGGAATAAAAAACTCCTTACGGTAGCCTTACATCCAATGTAAACACGGGTAAACGTAACTTTTATAACAATTGGAGAACTTGTAACCAATTTTTATACAGTGTTCACTTTTTTCCCTGGACACTTTACTGAATATATACGGGTGCCCAATCCGATACGTACGAAACTTGCCGGTGCTGACACGAAGTCCTTTTTTTTTTGGTTTACTATTGTTAGACTTCACCCTCAATGTATCAACATCGGTGGGACTACTTTATCGTGGGAACAAATGTATTGCAATGTTATTGTGCCAACATTTAAATGGGCAGAGCTATACTTTCCAATTTACGCCAGAAACAGAAGGCATAATGCAACTTCAGTGGTCTGTTTGCAAAAAGTCATAGCCATACACAAGCCACACTTATTTCTTACTAGTCTTGGTATAACTAAGAACCAAGAAGTGTAAGCACTTGTTTATTTGCACATTGACCTTCAGATGGGTGGTAAGTGTGGTGGGTTTTCAAGCACACACTCTCGTGCTCATACACGGACATTGCCTAATTAGACAACCATAAAAAAATGGTTTCAGTTCAAAGCTCATTCCAAATCTTTTGACCACATTTTTGAGAATTTTTTCCGTTTATAGTTCTTCCTAAAATAGGTCTGGAACAGTGTACATTTGGTCACTAACCACGTGTAAAGTATGCTGAGATTCAAAGTTTTTTGTACCATTTAGTAAATATACGCTTGCTTATACTTTCTACAGATATAGATCCCTTCCTAGAGTTAGCCCAATATGTATAACCTTTTTTTTTTGTTATTATTATTGTTGTTGTTGTTGTCTACCGTGAATGCAAATCTGCAATGTTCTGTCACCGCCTTAAAGGGGTACACATGGAAAATACTGTAACGCGTCAATAAAAAGATTGTAAACACTACTCTTGCTTTGGTTATCAGAACAGCAAAAAAAAGGTACCAGGATCATTCTGTATTCTTTAGATATTTTTTATCTCGACTTGTCTTTTTCTCGATAAATTTCTACTACTTTGGTGTCTTTTTTTTTCTCTTTGTTGCTGTTTCATTTTTTATTTGATTCAAAATCAAAAGTAAATGCCATCACGAAGGCTGTTTGGCCGTCGAGGTTCTTCAAACGAACCAAGGTCAAAAAAGAACCAAGATACACCAGCAAACTTCACCCCGAGGACATCTAGTCGACAATACTCTGACAGTTCAGATATCCAGATTTTGGATCCAAGAGATCCCGGATACGACAGACTCAAAATGTACCATGGAACGACGACTGAAAGCAGCAGTAACACAAGCACGAGCAGTCGAGCAAGCAGTAAAAGTAACGCCAGCACTGCAGCTACATCCCAGTCAATGGGTCAGTCACCATCACTCTCAGCCACCACATCTGCTACTATGTACGGAAAAACCTTGGCACCGCCTCAAAGAGCTCACTTAAAAAATATGGCTACATCTACCACCACCACCACCACCACCACCACCAGTTCCATTTCTGGGAGTACGCGGCAGAACCGTCATAGCAGTCCGATAACGTTATCGTCAATCAGCCCCGAAAGTCCTGAAAGCACCGGTGGAGCAAATGCAGCAAGCTTAACCTACGTTACGGCCGTGTCCGCTGGCTTTACGAACGTATACAAGGGCTTTGGATACAACACGACCGAGCCTGTCAGAGAAACAGGAGAAAGAGGAGAAAGAATGGGACCAGTCGACGCCGGTGCCAACGGAGATCACCACGAACATCATCGTCATCGTCATCGTCATCGTCATAGTGATAGCAATCGCGGTCGGCGCTTGGCTATTATTAATAAAAACAATGGTTTTAATGGTGCTGGTGCTCCAGGTGGTGCCGGTGGCAGTGACGCAGTTCGCCAGGGTTGCCGGCAAGAAGGGCGCCGCCGCCAGAAAAGTCTTTTTTTAGCAGCGGATCTCGATCGCCTCCGCTCTAGTACCACTGATTCTAGTGCAAGCTTGGACCCAACCACCACGAGTGATTTTAACTATCAGTTAAGGAGAGGGAGAACTTTCGATCATAACGCAACAACAACAACATCAACAATAACAACAATAACAACAGCACCGTCATTCTCGCCAGGAGAGAAAATAATACTCGACAGTGAGTTACCACCATTACCATCATCAGCTGCAGCAGCCCCCGATTGTGCCATTTACAACAAATTTTCAACCCTTGATCCTTCTTCCTCCTCGTCGCTGCTTTCCATATCTCCAGAGACTGCCAAGTTCATAGCCGAAATGAACGGCTACGATAGCGACGCTGACTCCATTCAGCTGAGTCCCGTTATGCCCGAAGTTGTGGACGCCTCGGGAGTGGAGATGAAAAGTAAACAAATTAGAGATTCACAAATTGATTACCACCAGCACCACCACCAGCACCACCACCACAATCAAACCCAACATTTAAATTATTCTGGCCAATACCCTGCACATTACCAGCAAAGATCCTCTTGGAATGGCCCCTCCTCTATCAGTGGCGACATAGGTAACATGGATATCAACAGTCAAGCTGAGTACGATATGAACTCGTCTAGCGAGGATCTGAAACAGCACTCTCAGCAGCAGTTTCAAGTCAGGGGTAACGGATTAGGAGGTGCAGCCCTTGACGAAAAATTTGAACAACAACAACAACAACAACAACAACAACAACAACAGGTGGGTGGAAATGATAAGAAAAGAAGTAGTCAGAAGAAGGCTGGATCTAGAGTAAAGAGTCTCTTCCCTTCTTTCAACTTTTACAAACCTATTGGGAACGGTCCCGGGTCTGTTGTTCCTGCCGATGATGTGTCCAAATCTGATATTGAAAATGGAACAAATGAGTCCTTGATGACCCCCTCTGGCGGAATATCTCTCGGTTACCAGAGCAAAGAGGGTTACGATACGAGTTATGTTCTTCCTCCGGTGGCTTCACTTGATCATAGACTTGAAGGGTCACGTAGCAAGGAGCAAGAATCGGAATACAGTTTACCCAACAATAACAGCACCAAAAAATCTCTTCCGTCTCCGCAAAGAGCTGCACATGTCAAGCATAGAAGTTCAAAGACATTTTCAAAGCAGTTGGTGTTCCCTGAAGAAAATATTGGCAACACTAATGACGTGTCTTACCATCATAAGATTTCTAGTGCTTCTTCAATTGAGGCTAGTTTACCCAAACGGACTCGGCCCAATGAAGGCGCTACAAGGTACCCTTCTTCTGAAGAAGATACGTCTTGGAAGCTGGAAGAAGATGATTCTTTGCTGCCTTTGGATATTCTCCCTCCGCAGCCTCCAGCCCAGGCATCTTATGCATACGGATCAACTGTTGCAGCAGCTGTGGCAACGGCTTCTTTGAATAACAGTAGTAGCAGCCAAGCTATCCCTCGCTCAAGAGTTATGACAAGATCCCAATTTGAGACATATCGGAAATCTGTCATTATGGGATCTGATAACGAAAATGAGGATGGCGCTTCTAGTGATGAAAACGGTAAAAAGGATAGACGTAAGGGCAGGAAAAAGAAGACTGGCAATTCGAATAAGACTAGGTCCAAACTGCATGCTAAGGATATTAACAGATCCACCACCACCACCACCAATGACAATAATGATGAATTTTATGAACACCAGCACAGCACCAGCGATCAGGAAGATAAGCTAAATGGAGCAGATCATACCTCGGATAACGAATCCTATTCAGCTGAGGACGAAGAGTCATACAACTCTTCATCATCCAGTAGTGGAGAAGGAGCATCTGACGAAGAATCTGAAGACGAAGAAACTACTAAGTTGCGTCGCAGATTTGAAGATAATGACAAGAAGGAATCTATCCGCATGAGACTGAAACAAGATGCGCATTTATCAGTTTACCGTCAAAAGATGACAAAAGTAACTGGGTCACAAACAGCTTTGTCAGCAATGGCGCGTAGTAGCACCATGCTCGATATTAGCCCAGACCTTGCCGGGTTCAATGACGATGACGATGATGAGTATGATGATGTTCCATTAGGTATTCTTCAAGCTCACGGGTTCCCTACCAATACCAACGCTAACAAGGGACGACTCAAGACAATGGCCTCCCAACCTAATTTTGCTACTGCCAAACTTGCAGGACCAAATGAATCTGGACCAAACATTTTGTATAACAATGCTAGCAGCAGCGCTAGCTTGCACCATCAACCTCTGAATAGCAATCGGCTTTCAGTCCCACCATTACCCTCAGATGTGTTTGGAGCACCTAGCAATGTTGCCCCTCGAGGTTTGATTGGTGAAATTGCCCGTGAAGAAGAGGCTAAAGCTCGTCGAAAGAGTATGGGTGGTCTTAATTCATTGGCTCAGTCACAAGCAGCAGGAGGAGGTGCAAGAGCATCAATGTACGCTGGATCTTTGTTCAATGGGGTTGCCGCTAACAATGGCGGCGGTGGTGCTGGGAATAATGATATCCAAGCTCAGCTACAACAACTTATGCAGGTTCAAATGAGCGTGCTTCAGCAATTGCAACAGCCTGCGCCATCACCGGTACAACAAGCTCCTTTAACACAGCAAATGAGAAAGCATATGAGCAGCTTTGATGTGGGCCGGTACGGCGGTATGCCACCAGCTACCAGACCACAGTCAATTCGATCATTCACTGGAAGCGAGCGATCACTTGGCAGCGGTAGGTACCGACCAATGAGCATGGGTGGTGCGCGAAGCATGATGAATTTGTCAACTCAGCATCAGCAACAACAACCACAGCCATTACCTTCACAGCCAGCTCAGCAGCCTGGGTATAGACACAGTTTACACGATCTTGCGCAACAAGAGTTGGCCAATTCAAAGTCACAGCCGCTTTTGACTAACCCTAGGATGAGTGTGAACATGTCGCGGCCACATTCACAGCAGTTCCCTACCCCGAAACCAAGACAATCGGTTTTGGGCATGCGGCTTGTTGAAACGTCGAACGAGAATGACGAAAACGAGAACGACGATGAGGACGACGAGGACGCTGGATGGCAGGAAATGCTTCAGAAACGGAAACAGCTTCGTGATTTGTGGAAACAGCAAGGTGCTTCAGCAACAACAACTACAACCAGCACTTCATCGACTGCTAGCACAGCTCCTGCTACCGCAACTGCAACTGCACTTGTGTCTTGATTTTGCCTTGTAAAAGGCATCATGGTAGTATTAATATGACCCAGATTCTGATCTTATTTGTAGACATAAAAAAATTATTGACAGAAACTTGAATATTATCACATAAATATATATTTAGAGATCCTTTTTTTCCACATTTTCTTTGGACTGGTTCGTCTTTTTTTTTTCTTGTGTGTAAGCAAGTCATTAAGCACAAGAGAAGTAGTTACAGTGCGGGCTGCAAATTGATGTCAATCAATCTTATCGTTAATGTCGATCGATGTTTTAGCTATAAGTAAGGGTCAAAAAATATATTTTTGTTTTGCAAAGACCAGAATCGTTCTTTGTTAATTCATACAGGCTTGGGGACATGAACCCCGCTTCCAATTACCAAGCATTGCCATAGTGTAAACTAATCTTGAACGGACTCTGAACATGCCAGGCTTGAAATCACGTTGGGCTACGAATGATGAAGATCGAATTGAGCCTACACCCAAACCTCAGTCCAAATCTGAGCCAAAACCTGAACCTAGACCTGTAGGATTAGCTGCTTCAAGATGGGCAACACCAAAAGAACCAACAAGCATTGAAAAAGTCACAAGTCCGAAAACACCAACAAAGGCTGATAATAAAAGCCGTGATGAAAAGGAAGACACTGCTGCGACGACTGCTAGACGTTCGTCTTTATCTGGAGAAGCTGCCACTTTTGCGGCCAGATTGTCTCTGACTCCCAAAAACCCACCAGAGCCTTCAATAAAGTCTCCTAGCCGGACGGTGGATCACAGTGCATCACCACAAAGAGGACCTTCACGCGACGCTACGCCAAGATCTCCAAGAGACGGTTTCAGAGAAGTTAAAGACAGAAAACCCAAGGGACATTTTACAAACGATGCATCTTCGTTTGGAGCAAGGTTAACTCCAAAGTCTACACCAGATAAACATGAAATACGAAGGCTTGCTGAGAAGGAAATTAAAAGACGGCAAAGAGTAAACGATTCGCGAGAAAAATTCAGACAGAAAAAGCTACAGTCGGAAAACGAATGGGACAGAAAGGAGATAGTACGAGAAGAAAAACCTTTAGCAACTGCGAACGCTAAAGAAGATCATACACCAGTCAAGGAACAAAAACCGAAACTTGACGATAGTGAGATCCAAGAGAAAATGGAACAGATCATGCAACAAATGCGGCAAGGTACTTTTGATTGGGCTGATGACGATAGCGAGGATGAGGACATTTTCACTTGAAAGTAGCCACCAGTGGTGTATGAATCTGAGTAGTGTTCCAGAATAAAGAAATCACAAGAAAAGCAATAATCCGAAAAAGTGTAATATTGGGGCTTAAAACTGGTTTTTTGTTCTACTGGTCGTTAAAGACATTTACTTGTGATATTCCGGCGATTTTGACTAGACTTCTCTGCTGATTTGTCAAATTCATCATACATATTTAGGAATGTTTTATTTCCAATTGAATGCTTTGTTTTGGTGACTTCTAATAAAATATTGCTCGACTATAACCAACGCTAGTTGTGGTTGCAACCTAATCGGGAAATTCAGGGGTCGAGGGGGAAGTCTCTTCAACCTCGTTTAACGCTACTGAGAATGATTTCAATCGCTGTGGTTCACATAGAACCTCATCCAGTTGTTTTCGTTTATTGCTTTATTTGTATATCCAGCACATTGCAGCATATTGTGCTGTTTTAAATGTAATTGTGTGTATTTGAAATTTAATTCTGCTGTATCACTAATCTTACATATTTGGAGCTATATAAAGTACCAGCCATTCAGTATAACTTTGTAGCACTGGTTTCATATGGCTTTATACCATGTTTGAGAATTGTGAAGAAAAACGCGGCTGAGTTTTGAAACTATTATATATTCCAAAACACTCACATCTCCAGATATGCATCAGGCGCGCGTGATTTTAACTACCATCGCCAATCATTAAATCGATCAAGATCTGAGACGCCATTTCGGATACAATTATTGTGCTTGGCCGGTAGCAGGAGTGATTCATGTTACCTTACAGGTGTACGAGTCTTCTCAGTGCGCGAGCTCTACAGCGTAGTACACTTTCACGACGGTACCTTTCATCGCAGGAAGTTGCAAGGTTGGTTGTTGGAGGAAGCGGGAATCGTCATGACGACGACGGTAATTCAAGGTGGCCTCCATCGTTTCGCACATCACTGATATCACTGGCAACAGTTTTAGGTCTCACCGGTGCCTATATAGGTTACCAGGTATTCTACCGCAAGGATTCAGTATTTATACCATTGTGGTTTTCGCCAGCTGTACGGGAGCCCTTCAACGGAGAACTGGATGTTGACAACCTTATACGGCAGATCCACATATCTCTTCGGTACCGGCTAGGGCTTGAGTATTCAGCTATACAGTCGAGTGTTGGCGGTACGCTACCACTAACATTTTGCCAGGATGAGGAAGTCCCGCCCCACATAGTGGTGCGGTCTCCTGGACCGGGGATCATGGGTGTTTTACTGCAGCACCCTGATAGATCTAAACGATGGGCTACATTCACTTCGCGGTGCTTTTTCATATCTGGTGGCAAGCCGTTCAAAGATCCCGGTAGAGATAAACAGCTTCAACCTATACCGGTTGAAATTGGGCAAAGCGAGGCTGGTATCGATGCCGACGATGCAGACGCTACGAGTAAATCTAGTGTTTTCAAATTACTCGACGACCTTGAAGAAATCGTTGGTAATAAAAATAGGAAACAGCCCGAAGTGGTTGTTACTTCTACAATAAAACTGTTATCTACAGTTATTCCTGCAAAAGTAGAGTATCTGGCTGCTACCAGTATATACCATCCCAATATCCCACCAAGGGTGGTTGCAGCTATACTTATTTATGAAAAAAATGATGGTACAGAGATCCGTCAAAGATTATGGTAGATACGTAAAACCACTATAGTATTTATATTATTTAAATCTTTTGGGTACCTGGTTAAATGCTTTTTTGAGAATTCGTCTGGTTTTGATGAAGTTCTCAATTCTCAGTCTTTCATCGTTTAAATGTGCTGAATCACTTGACTGTCCGCATGGTAATTGTGCTGCTGGTGCGTTAAAAACTCGCTCTAATACTCTCACCACCGGGATGGAACCACCCTCACGGATGAATAACGGTTTCACGCCATCCCATTCTGACTGAATTGCGCTGCTCAGAGTTTGGAACGCATCATTTGAAGGATCTCCTAACCAGTAATCAGCTTCGTGGACAATATCAACTTCCAATTTATTTGAGCTTCTGAAAGTTCCAAATTGCTCGTTGAGATACCCTACCAAATTTTGCTTAATTTCCTGCAAATCCTGGTCGGGGACAATTCTCATTGATATCGCCGCATTCACCGTTGCAGGTATGACAGTAGCATTCCCAGGCCCACTCACAGATATGCTGTGAGTTGTCAGGGAAGGGAACCTCCATTTACTCATCAGAGTACTTTGAGAGCATTCTTTAGCGCATTCTAACGCCGGTCTTTTAGCAGTGATTTCCTCGTATAGCTTTTTTTCTTCTTCTGTCACAGGTCTCACTTCATCATAGAAATGCGGGATGGCAATTCTACCCGTATCATGCTCCAACAACTTGGACAAAAGTTGAATCATGTCTGCAACTGGTTCTCTATATACACCACCATTAACACCAGCATGCAAATCAGGTAACCCACTGGATATTTTGATGTTCGCACGGATAACTCCCCGCAGCCCGTAATTCAAGCATGGAATAGTATCATCAAGCCAATATGAGTTTGACAAAATAATCCAATCAATGGGATTTTCACAGCACTCCCCGCTATTGCTGCTGCTGCTGTTGCTGCTTCTTCTGCTGCTGCCACAGATCAATTCTCTATTTTTGACAATGGCTTCTTGGAACCCTTGCGATCCGCTTTCTTCTTCACCTTCGATAATGAAAACAACGTCGTTTTGTAGTTCACCCGCTTGAAATGAGTCTGCTGCGGCGAAAATTGCCGCTAGTAGTGGGCCCTTGTTATCGGAAACACCTCGACCGTACATGTACCCATCAATAGCTTCCAACTTGAACGGGTCGGTCCGCCATCCAGCACCATTATCAGCCTCTATAACGTCATAGTGCCCGTAAAACAACACGCGTGACACATCCTTACCTGGTGTGAGTTTGTTTGCCTTGAAAACTCCATAAACTATAGGGTTTTTGTTTGAGGCTACTGGCAGCAAATGCGAAGTAGCTCCAAATTGCCGTAAAAGGTTGTAAAGGAATGTGGCGCACCGTTTACCAGCACTCAAAAACAGCTCGTCAGTAGTACTGACAGTATGGAACGATACCAATTTAGCCAGCAACGATATCATTATATCATCGTCCAACGCTGGTATGACATTGTTCACGTCATACTTGTTAAGTACTTGAGAGGTACCGTCAATGCCACTTATATTCCATGCTTTTATCCGCTTATCCTTACCACCAGTGAAAAGTAAACACTGGTTATTTGTGAACGACACTGTTGTAGTCAAAATATCGTCTTCGTGCGCTTTCCAGTTGGTTTTTTCATTACTTCTTGTGTCCCAATTGATGATATTTGGACCTGATGTTCTGAAAATGCAATCACCTGAAATAGCAACTCCCTGGACGTCAAAGGATTTTTCTGAATCAAGTCTGATAACTTGCTGGGTATCCAGATCAATGACTACAACGTGACCGTTGGCAAGACCACAGTACAGGAAACAGTCAGATAGTGCCATACTGAGCACGCTGGAGTCAGCTTCAAATCTGTGGATAAGTTCCAAGTAGTCATCATGCTCAGTACTCCATATGCTTATCGTTCCGTCGCCTCCACCAGAAACTAGTACTTCTTTCCCGTTACTGAGGGTAGTCGTTAGCATAGCGTAAACGTACCCATTATGCGGCCACCGGAGAAAATTCGACGGGGGAGTTTCAAGCAAAGTGTAAGGACGGCCATCCACTTTAGACTTAAGATGCACAACACTTTGGGGATGCTTCTTACCACCCGGCCCATGTGAATCAAAGAACTTATCAAATCGGTGCGATGGTAATTTTCCAGGATCACTACTTACTCTAGCATCTGCCAAAGTTTTATCAAACTTGACCCATTGAATACTAGAGTTCTGAGCACCGTAATACAGCCTGCTATGCTTTTTCGACCATGCAACACTAAAGATATCACCAATGTCATAAATAGAATAAATAGTGCAAACCTCCCGATAATGCTTCGGATCACTGATTGACCATATTTTCACCAACGAGTCACTACTACTACTAATAAGGTATTTCCCCGAAGAGTCTTCAACAATGACCAAACTGAAAACACCTCTGGAATGACCAGTTATAACTGCTTCTTTTTGGAAAGTCGTCAGCTCGAGCACTAAAATGTCCCCTGATTCGGTACCGGCAAAAACGGTATCATCGTTCACCGCAAGCGATAAAATTGAGCAGTCGCTTTCCCATGTATGCACTAGCTGAGCCGAATCCTCTAAAACAGTATCTTGTATTGACAAGCTCTCAAGATCAGCACTGGTAACAACATCATCGGATTTATTGTTGTACACTTTGCTAGTATGATTTTCTATGATAGAAGGAGTTGGAGTCGTACTCGGGCTGAAAGTTTCTCTCCAGCACCCGTCATGATACCGATCCATTCCCCACTAATTCCCCCTGAAAAAGTCGTGAAGGGAATTTGAAAATCAGAAGAAAAAAGGATAACCACTATAAAGTGTCGGGTAAATTTATTGGAGTCACTAGCTTTTACAACGATGGTGGTGGTGTTTGGCGGTGATCGAGAAATCTCGAGATCAGATAACACACTCACACTAATGTACTAGTACTTACGACGCTGATAGTAGTAGTAGCCTATGGTCCGTCGACAGTAAGGGCATTATTGGCAGAATCCAACTATCTCAACCATCCGAGAGATTCTTGATCAATTTATGTATAAAAGTGTATAGATATGAAAATATGATATCTCTTTTGCGGGGCACCACATTTTATATGACAAAAAGCTTTGCGATCTACAGGTATGACGTTTTTGGGATGAATTCTTGCTCATCATAAATTATAGTAGTATACATTGTTAACAGAATATAAAAGGAATCTATATAACGCGTGCAGGTTCTCGTTCAAGACATTTCCCGTACCACGATCGTCGAACACATTTGCCAGGCCCAGATGGTTCAGGAAGATCAGGCTGCGTGGGTGTAGGTGTAGGAGTAACAACAACCGGCGTAGTGGGTACCGGTCTATCAGGAACCACAAAATTCCAGTTGAAACAGTCCTTGCATGGAGCAGGAACAACACATTCTGGCGTAGTATTGTACTTCGACAGCACTTCGTCAATGACAACATGGATCCGATGGTTGGCTAAAGATACATGCCACCCCATATCGGTGACAACATCGTAAACACATCTAAGCCCCGAATGGCACTGAGTTTCAAAAGCATATCCACCCAACCAACATGCAGATCCAGCACCGTTGCATACACCCATATACACCGGATCAGCAGTGTGTCCGATGTGATACACATGGTCTTCTGCCAGTGGGACACCTGGAGGGAACGGCAAATGCAACCGTTTAGCTGGTAACAGTTCTCCGGGAGCTTGGTAAGTTACGGCAGGGACGCCAAACGTTCTACCGACCAAAGCTGCCAAAGCACCACCAAGAGAGTGACCAGTTACCCAGACGTTTGCGTTCGGGTACAATGAGGTCACATTGCGGTAAATATCTAGTGCAGATTTGTAGTATCTATCTTTATCAAACAATTCCCTTTCTAAACATTCCTCATTGCATGTGTAAGAATCTCCGGTATAGCAGTCGCATACAGTGTTCCATAGGTAGCTTATACGCGCACAGCAACACGAGAATAGAAGGTTATCATTCAACTTGTCATTGTTGACAGTTTCGCCGCCACTATCAAAAATAGCCGCGCTGGTTCCCTTAAATGAGATGATCACCTGGGACTCAGTGTCGTCAACAAATACCTGGCCCCGGATCCCGTCAGACATCCAGCCTATGCTTGTAGTGGCGTTCCAGGGCTCAGAGACGTTTTTCCAGTCGCCTTCAAAGGGGATTTCCACGTAAGCGTTCGATGCCATCAATGCAAGAGTAAATATCGTATTTGTGTCGGAGATGTTTGGAGACGGCACATGGTCAGTAGTCCAATCAAGCATGGCCTGCGTATTTATCCATGGCTTCCCTATAGCATCTCTCGCCTGCTTCAAGTAGGATTCAATAAAGTCGGGAGACCTATCAACTAGCCGTTTGATTTTCTTCCCTTGAGACTTTGATATAAGTGGCTTGGATAGATCCGGTGAATGGCGTTGGGCCGCTACAAAGGATTCATCGGTAATATCCAGCCGACCATGCAAATTATGGTTATGTTCAGTGTTGTGATGATAAATATGTTTCAGTTTGTATAATAAATAGTCCTTTGGTTCTTGCGGCTCTGGTGAATTCCCAATTGGCCATGGTACCAGTGGAGCTAAACCAGGGGGTATGGCTTGTTGGGACAGACCATGTGATTGCTTAAAGTCGCTGTAACCTCGAACAAAGCACCATACAAGAGATACAACCAGAAGAGCAAACAATCCCAAGGCCCTTCCGCCCATTTCTGTTAGGTTTTGAACACTCTAATCTTTGGTCAAGTTGCAAGTTGAGTGTTCTCTTGATGGAACGTGATTGAACACTGGAGGTAAAGGCACCAACACTAGTGATAACCGTAAACTAGTAATAGTGAATAAAGCCTTGTCATCTTATCGATCATACACGTGACTTTAAAAAAGTACATGTCACGTGATTGTTGATTTTTTTTTTGTTCAAAACCACAGTTTAGTGTTATTATTCTATTTGCATCTTTGGTTCAGCAGAGCAGTGGAGCATAATATATACATATTGAATTATTTGAGATATTTCAATGAAGAGCAAAAATAAAAGAAACATGAATACATACTTCTTTACGGCCGTATGGCTCTGTCATCGTATCGATATGATATAATATAATAATTGATCTATAACAACACTTCCCAAATCCTCAATGTTCGATTCTGCAAAACGTTAAAACGCTAATTTCTACGCTGTTACGTGTACACTGATCCTTCTTTAATTAAAATTTGCGTTTTCAAACTTTCAAAAGTCAAGCATTTATACCACTATAATATCCTCAAAGCTTTAGAGCTTAGGACGGCATGGAACCCTCTTTTGGCTCTCAGGTTCAGCCAGAGCCACTGGATTTTATCCGGCAACGAGCTCAAGTTCAGCAGCAGCAGCGACAGCAGCCAAATGATCTTGGCGACGAATCTTCACAGAGACAACGATACCTACAACAACATCAACAACAACATCAACAGCAGCAGCAGGAACAACAGGAACAGAGTAAGCAGTATCCTCCAGATATGGACCAGCAGAATTATCAGTTTCAAGGCCAGGATCCCTTTATAAGTGACGGTAAAACGTACGAGTATGTGTCCTTTGGCAACGGAACTCAGATCTCTAAGCCAACAAACAGATCTCTAATCCATGAACGGATAGTCAAGGACGAATTTCTGGACTTTGATTTGTCAGAACACATTAATGTCGATTTACTAGATACGGAAATGAAGGTTCCTTCTATGGATATTCATCATTTTGGCCTGGATATCGCCGAATTCAGCAACGGTAGTATCAGCAACAAGGGGTTCACAAGTGGTAATGCCACACTAGATTTTGTGGAATCAGTTACTGGCACGCCTTCATCATCGCCAAACTCTGACAGACGTGATTGGGATCAGCTAGATATACCAGGATACCCTATAAAGCGAGAACAGTCGCAGCATGATCGAAGTAGTGTGCCGTTATCGGTCAAGACTTTGGCGTTCGGCAGGGAAAGCTTGTACACCAAAGAACAAGAACCGTTTCTTGAGACTATTGATCCTAATGAATGGAAAGATACATCAAGCTTGAAATATTCTATGAAGGTTGGAAGCGTGCCATTTAAATCAAGGGTCGAGACCCAGATCAAGCTGAAGATGACACTGTCGCCACCGCCTCAGGAAACAATGATCCATATTCCTCGTGATACCATATCCAAGCCCAAACTGCAACTAAAAGATCAGTTTAGTCCCCGCAAGGATACTCTGATGCTAGAAATCGCTGTGGTGGGTCAAAGTGACCTTACAAAATGCACAACAATGTGTAGTCGCTGCGTGGGGCGAGAACGCAAGCGGGCATTGCGGAAAAAGATTCGATTACCAGTAGAAGAAGATCACTGGCGTGACGATTACAAGAAACGTACTGTTGTTTTCAATTGTCGTGAAGTTGTGGATATTTCTCCCAGTGAAGATGACCCCAACGAGACTGAGGTTGTTCTTCCAATGAGAATTGCATGTTATTCCAAGCATCACGGTGAACGGGACGGATATAAGGTTTTCCTAGTAGTACGGGACCACCAGGGTAACGTTGTAGCCAGAGGCACAACGGCACCTATTCTAGTTACAGATGATCACAAGGCTGGTGAGTTACCGAAAAAGCGTCGCATAAGTGAGTCTGAGTCGCATTTATCTGATAGTAGCTCGGCAGCAAATAGCATGGCTACAAGTATGACATCTCCTGAAGATTCTGCAGGTCCAAGTGATAAAGGTGGTAATATTGCTGCTACAGCATCTGCTACTAATACCAATACCGATGCAGTATCTACTCGAACTATTAGTCCCGTTGTGCATAGGGTTATTCCTGGTAAAGGTTCAGTTCGTGGTGGTATTGAGGTAACTATACTAGGTGAAGGGTTTGTCAATGGTTTAGTAGCCAAGTTTGGCGACGGGAAATCTAATTCAACGCATTGCTGGAATTCTACTACTATAGTTTCGCTTTTACCGCCGTCTACAGAAGCCAAGCTGGTCAAAGTTGATTTGGAATCCTCTGTTGATGGGCTGGTTGTTGTCCCACAATCCGATGGCGGGCCATCGACTTTCCGTTACTTTGATGACAGCGACAAGGCACTGATTGAGCTTGCTCTCCAGGTAGTAGGTTTGAAAATGAATGGCAAAATCGAAGACGCTAGAGAAATCGCTAAACGGATTATATCTGGTGGCAGTGGTGGTGTACATGGGTTTGGAATGAAACAAGACAATGGCAGCAGTGGTTCTCAGATGAAAGATAAAGAATTAGAAGCATTGGTTCTGAAATGTTACGAACTGGTTTCAATGACTGATTCCAAGTACAACTCTTTCTGGGAATTGGCTAACATTGAAGGACAAACTTTACTGCATTTAGCATGTATCAGGGGCTATAAATCTTTAGCTAAACGGCTATTATCTGACACATGTACATTAACATCAGTTGACAGAAACGGGCATACGCCGTTATACTATGCAGCCTTTTTTAAGCATGATTATCTGGTGAAGAGCCTGTTAGAATTCCCTGACGCTGATCCGTCATCTATTTATGATATTGCCAGTGATAATATCCGAGATCTGATTGACAGGAAGTTTGCAGCAAATGGGGATAGTTTGCCTATGCCTGGCCTAGTTGAATTTGCCCGAGGTATTAATGACAATGGCATACGTGATTCCAGTGTAATGATGGGCCGACTAATCAGACGCAATGTCACCAACTATATCAATGAATGGAAAGATTTCAATCCTATGCAACGCCTGGATGATCTAAATCCTATGAACTATTTCACTTCCAATGAGCATCCACCAAGCTACGACGAGATCTACAGAGACACGTTACTGGAGAAAAGCACTGAGAATATGGCCAAGGTGTTTGGCGAAACTTACTCGGAGCAAGCAGCAGACGAAGAAGCTGAGGCATCCAGTGTGGAAGTGGAGGAAACCGAACAGCAGATTATCGAACAATGGCTTAAACGGAAAATACAACTCGGTAACGATTATGTGTTTTTCTTCTTTTGGCTGCCTGTTTTCATTTTCATGTTAGTATGGATGTCAACTAAGGTCGTCGGGTATCTTGAACGTGCTGACACGACATGGATCCAAGACACGTTTGTGACCATAACTCGACGACTTCTTAATGTATAATTTATGTATCTATGAACAACGACAAATTTTTTTTTACCATGCTTGTCCATTTTTTATTATCTCCGTCATGCTGTCCATTATTTATATTTCCTGGGCTACGAGTGTTTCCTCTGGTATTTGGCCCATCTTAAGAATTAATTCTCGACAATGTACAATTTGTAATTCCAGTTTCTTCATATCTTTAGGCACTCCTGACTTCCCAGGGGGTACTAGCCCTCTGTTTTCTGCCTCTTTCAGCGTCTCCAAAAGCGCAGATTGCATTGTATTGAGCACATTTACCAAAGCTGATTTGAGCGAAATGTCGTTTTCTGGGGATAGAAACTGATCAACTAATAAAGCAGCAAATAAATCACCAGTGCCGACGAAATGACTGTCGATAGGTTTATACTCCACTTTGAAGCTGGTAACGCCTGTATCGGTAATAGAAGAGCCTATTGACATCAGTTGGCCGTCTAGTTCTACAGACGATATGACGACATTAGGTACTTTGTACTCATAGTGAAGTTTTTCCAATGCTTTTTTGATAGATTCTATTGAATCTAACTTGGTTTCACATAGTGTCTCAACTTCGAACCAATTAGGCGTTATAACAGTGACTTTCCCGGATTTTAAGATTTCCTTGTATATCGGTATGACATCTCCCGAGACGTAAAGTCTTCCCTCGTCGCCGAGCACGGGATCAAGAAGCCATTTGACGTTCGGCTGACGTTCAATGAGATCGTATGCAGATCCACACACGGCCTTGAGTGCATCCGGCGTAGGGCAGTATCCGGTCAGTAGAGCGTCGTATTCGAAATCCAACTGCTTCAGGCCTGAATAAATGTCATTGATCTCGTCGGCAGTGGATTTCGTGCCCTTAGCGAACCCGTATCCAAGGTGATTCGAGAAGTGAACAGTGTTAAATGCATCTACGTCCCATCCTCGTAGCTGCAGGGGGAAAGTCGCCGCACGGTTCCCAACGTACCCGTGCACAACATGCGACTGTATCGACAGCACATTCTTCATTGTGTATTATGTTTCTAACCCGAAAAGTAAACAGAAATTGGTTGGGTTTTCTTGATATTCAAACAGCTGTGTAGTCTGACTAATTTTATTTTTTATCTCGGGTCTCTTCGGTCATATCGCGATAGCTGATAACGGCAAGGCTCTCAGGAGCTCCTCTATAGCTACCCTAGTAAAAAACTACACACCCAATGATGTCGATCGAAACATCTCGGCCCATCAGTCACTTACCCGGAAGCTAGCATACCTTAAAATGTTGATTTACAAATTTCACCGATCAGAGACTAAAAGCACACCCAACAACGCTAACCAAGCTATCTCGACACGGTGCTCTAAATCTTTGTGATTTGATAATAATATACTGTACTTTTGCCAATTCGGTCTTAAGCGCTTATAGCGATGTCAGATATAAGACTTAATGTCAACTACCCTGTTTTTGGGGTCAGGTTTTTGACTGATGAGACGCTGGTCGTTGGAGGCGGTGGCGGTGAAGGCAGAAACGGCATTGATAATAAAATTGTAAGTCCGAGTTTTTGATATTTTCGCGTTTGACGAAAGATGACGGGGGAAAGAAAGAGGATAAGCTAACACAGATTTTTTAGACTGAGATAAATATTGAAGATGAGGCTTTATCAATTGGCCGAGAGATAACACTGAATAACGATGAGGATAGTCCCACAAGTTTAGACGTTTCCAGGAAGACTGGGTTGATTTATGCTGGTATTAATCAGGGTTCAGATACTATCAAGACAACATTAAATAATGAGCATTTCCGGGTTCTACAGTTTGAATCATCAACGACTGAAGAGTCTTCTAATGACGAGCCCATCAGCCCTAAATCCAAGAAAAAGAACAAGAAGAAGCAAAAGAAACAAGAATCTGCCAAGAAATCATTAGATATTTTCCAAACTAAAGGCTCGACTGAAATCTATCAAAAATGTACAACTACTGATGGAAACTATATTGCAATTGCATCTTCAGACTCGCCAGGTTCAGTCTACGTTTTGAACCCCAATGATTTGTCTGTCAGATATGTTAGGAACCTTGATGAAGAGTTGGAAGTTAATGATTTGGGGTTATCTACTGTGGAAAAGAAGAAGAAAAATCAGACCTTATTGGTTATTACTACATCTACAACATTGATTGTTCTTGATGCAGCTTCTGGAGATTTACTGCTGAAAATCATTCAACCGGGTAAAAGCCTGGTCTTCACTAAGGCTCAGTTTATCCCCGGTACTGGTACTTTGATTGTTGCCGCTAATTCTGTTGCTTCGCCAGGTAATAATCCTAGAAACAAACGGAAATCATCACGACCAGTATCAACAAGTCAGATCATTGTATATGATCTGTCTGGTGATCTCATACAGAAATCTAAGCCATTACCCTCGGGTATAACTGCGTTAGCGGTTTCTGAAAAATTCATTGCAGTATCGTTAAGTGATTTCACAGTGGCAGCATTTGGAACCACTACTTTGAAACAAATCTTGAAAATACCACGGGCCCATGCATTTGCAGTTACTAATGTTGATATAAGCCCCACAGAGAAGTACCTGGCTAGTGGTTCTGTTGCGAATACCGTAAGCGTGGTGCCATTACCGTTGTCGACGTCAAGTCTACAGATACGTGATACAATATTTTGGGTCATTATGAGTATATTGGTCGTCATTCTAGCGATATTATTGAATTATCGTGTGCTCCAGGGAATAATTATCGAGAATATTTAAGTTTTCTTGAATCTCTTTTTAGCTTGTGCTATTAATAAATCAAATTCATTTTTATGCTGTTCGGCGTATTGTATTAAATCGTTTGCTCGTCCTTCAATTTTATCTCCGCCGCTGGCTTGTCCTGCTCCTGGTGGTGATGTTGTTGTGGGATCTTCGGTATCAGCACTATGATGATAATTAGGTGCTTTAGTTTCGGGATGGTTATGTTGACGATTTTTTTTAGCAGACTGTGACTTGTCGGTTCGTTTCAGATGTTCCCATTCGGTCAATTTTTGTCTTAATACTTGCGAGCTTACCGGCGTTCTCATATCTGCATTCGAATTCCATAGCGTTATCCATTCATCTAGCCGGTTTATCATGTCCTGTCGTTTACCCGTATCGTCCAGTCGTTCTTCGCGTAGCTTTTGTCGTATAACGTTATCCTTCATGACAGAGTACACGAGCCTGGGCTTCCGTTTCTTCATTATTTTTATCTGTGCTTCTGATAGAGTATCCTGTACAGTTTCATACGCCCGTTTCGATGCGCGGGTCGTCCGCCGACCATTGCCGTCGTCGTTGCCAGACAAGCATACAGTAATATGCGTTGTCTGTATCTCGGTTATAGGTAGCCGTTTATTGCATACGGGGCATTTGCCTATATCCGCCTCGGCGTCGTAACTGCTCTGCGACGAGGTGTATGTTGCCTTTGAAGGAGTACCGTCCAATGCTATCTCTTCTATAAATGATCTCTCGCCAGCAGACGTACTTTCGTGGTCAGCAACAGTTCCGGATGACATATTGCTATCTGCAGGTATCTTACTTGCGCTGTTGCTGCTACTGCTTTGTGGTGGTGGAGTTTGTGAAACCGGTACTGTGACCTGGGTTGATGCTTTTTGGTCGTCCAGCAACTCTTGCCGACACTTGAGAAACGCCTCTACGGCATTCTCCATGGCGATGTTTCGCTTCAGCATGCTTTCTGTGACGTCTGCCCGACACTCAGGGCAATAATCATCGCTTGTCAGCCGCCGCCGTATGCACAACGAGCAAAAGGTGTGACAACATGAAGTTTGAACGGGTCCGTTGAAAAACTCCTTACAAATGTTACACCGTAACGAGGAGTCCAGCTCGCTCAGTATGGGTAGCCGTGTGTTGAGCCAGTCAGATGAGTCTGTTATCTCGCTTACATCTGTCATGGTAGGTTAGATACTGGAGATGGGAAGTATGTGGATCAGTTGGGATAAAGAAAAAAAAAATCTTGGTTTCACGATAAGATAAAATTTAAATGAATCGCGAACTAGTCGCGATTAGCAATCGGCTATCCAATCAGATCGCGGGGGGATGGCATCTTTTCGCTACATGTAAAGCGATTTGAAAGAATGGTAATTGGTAAATTAGAAATATGTTATTATCATTATAATCTAATAAATATTAGCACCAGGTGAAAACTGGTGGACGACTATGTCCGGTTTGTACTCGTTCTACGATAACTCTTCGACTTGATTGCTCGCCTTCAGCATACGCCAGACCGATCTCCTCGTTGAATATGCTACTTGCTGATCGTTTATGAGCGGTATCTTGCGTTGCCGTTGTTGAATTTGTTGTTGTTGCGTCAAGAGTCTCGTCGTCTCTGTACCCGTCCGACCCAGACGTTGTGGTTGTTGGCGTTGTTGTGGATTGGTCTTCAGGCTCATCTATGAGTCTGCTCCACTTGGGGTCAGGCAACGATCTGTATTTCTGTTCAAGTAATAGTGAGCTTCCCCGAGGACGGCCGTGAACTTTTTTAGGTTTACGACGTTCCAGCTCAATTGATTCTTGTCTTTGCGTCAGCGGGGTTGTCTCCGTAGTGGCTTCATAAGAAGAGTCCAGGTCTATCAGCTGGTTATTATTGTCTGAAGAGCTATCTCCACCGGCGGCGTGATGGTCGTGTGGATGATCGTCAGTTCCAAACAATGGCGTTCCCATTGCATTATTGACAAAGGATGTGAGTGGTACAACAGGTATATCCATAATATCGTCCCATATCATGACCCTTGGTCGTCTAGCGAGCTCTAGCGGGCCCTGGCCAGGTGTACGCATTGTTTGCACAACGTTGAACGCTTGTCCCTTAATGACAGCCAGCTGTCTTCTCCACAAGCGATCTTTGAACTCTGTATCGCGCTGAAACACCTGTCGCAGGGCTATACTTGTGTCTTCCCACCACTCCGGTGAGCAGAATATTTTGAGGAAATGTGATTTAGATTCGTCGGAAAATGGCTGACCAATCAGTTGACGGGGCAAGAATAGCCACCCAAAGGGGAATGATCTCCATTCATCAGGGTGCTTCCAAGGAAACGATAACCCTGAATCTATAGCTCCTAGCTTGATATGCGTGTTGTTATCTTCGTCGACTTCAAGTTTTATCATCCAATTATCCAGCCCTCTGTCGGTATTTCTCATGATATAATCGAGCACGACCAATTTCTCCAGCTCAATTCTGAACTGTTCTATCAGTTCTGGCGTCCAAAAGGGGTCATGTAATGGATGGTGTCGCAAAAACACGTCAGCAGATTGGTAATCATTGAGAAATAACTGGTAACTGCCAATTTTGCTGGTGTTATGTTTACCGAACCATGGGATATAAAAAGTCGGCGAACTGAGTACAACAGTATCGGTAAACGGTACAATGAAAGTCATAAGCTGTCTATCGAGCACGCTGGCAGCAGCCTCGCAGATGTACCCATTGTTAGGTATCAAGCAGCTTCTGCCGAAAAAGCAAGGGAACAGGTTTCGATGCAGCCATTTTGTCCATTTAGGGGATAAAGGTCCATACGGTTCTTCGTCTTTGGGCTTGAATACAGCCACTATAGTACCATTGGTACCGTACACAAAATAACTGCCAGAACTTCCTTGTGAGATCCGTTTCGGATATAAACCAAGGTTGTTGCTAGCCTCGACGGAATCAGCAACAATTGCATCAAACTGTGCTTGAGTTATAGGGCCTTTATCTTGAAGCCCGCCATATGGTACATGAAACCTCGACTCGTCTCTCGTTCCAAATGCTGAATAGTAAATTTCCGTGGTCACGCCTTCATCCAAGTGCTTGTACCGGTCGAAACCAAAATTCCACTTGAATCTTTCAGTCATCAGGTGCGGTTGTTGGTGGTGGATTTAGAGGTTCGTAATGAACAATAACAACAACTCTATAGGCAGGGAGTCAAAGATTAATCAAGTATCGATGATATTTTGTGTGCCTCGGAAATCCGTGTGTGAAATAATTAAGGCCCGTGCCGATTATCGATACCATTTGCAACAACCTGCAGTGGGAAAATAGATTAGATCTAATAGATGTTTAGGAGTGAGTCAGTGAGCAAATTTCAACCAGTGAATTTTGTGGTGAGTATGAACATACAAATTTACATAATGAATGCTGTATAATGCAATGGATGCAATTGTTAATGTCAATTGCAACTTGATAGGAAAGTTTGTTTGTTGTGTTTTTTTTTTTCGTTTTTTTTTTCTGAAGGTATCATCTTATCACAAGAGTTTTTCCGACCCCGCATTACCATATAGGCACAGCCGTACTATACATAACCCATGCGTTTTTGTACAGCGGTAACGTGATGGGTTTAACCACTCATGAGCATAGAAGACCCACGCCAATACCAGTAGAATACGACGTATCCTTTTGTTAGTTTCTTATCACTTCTTGACCACCACGGGGTGGATTAATGTATGTTGGTCGTCATAATTGATTACTGGTCGCTTGGGTTGTAGAGAAACCCCCATTTCTTGTCGAAGATGAATGCAAAACATGAGATATGGAACAGCATGATGAAAGGAATAGAAGCCACTAAGGGGATATAGTAAAGTGATTTCAGTACCGTAGTCCACATACTAGTAGTAGACACTACTTGCCCGGCCGACGCGGCGGCGGCGGAACTTGCCGAAGTAGCCGTATCAAACAATGATACTATCCATGTATCAATATCTCTCGAGGATACAATGTTGTAGTATGCATTAGATACTGCCAGCAGCCCGCATAAAAGAGAGATTGGGTGGGTGGTTAAAGCAAGGGCCCGGTTGTAAACGGACAATGCTGTCATTATCCTTGCCTAGTATAACGAATGTCACCCGGTGGAATTATGGTCCAAGTGATAAATTAGGAAATCGGCAGTAAGTGGAACAAAAGAAAGTAACCAGGAGAAGAAATGAAAGTCAAGAGATGAAATCTAAATGGATTGAAAACCAGGGTGAAACGAGGACCTAAAGAACAGAGAAAAGGAAGAAAGGCGCTCTCGGAAGGTATCAAAAAGTGGAGATCGAAAGCTCTGGTATTAGTACTCTAACTACTACTACTACTACTACTACTACTACTACTACTACTACCACCACCACTAACCAGTATTTAAATTTAAAGATCTGATAGCGCGCGATCGGTGCGTAATGATCATGTAAGGAATCATTATATGCGTAAAAAGCACATGGTTGAAGTTCTTAACAGATACTCGCGCATTACCTCATTGTTACCTGATTCTTTCGGAAAAAAAAAAAATGGGATTACAAAAATGAAAGTCTGGTTAGACCATAATTCAATTGACCCAATTGACCCAATTTTACCTTGAATTATCCTTGCCCATGGGCTTGCATTCGAAACTTTTGACAGATTGTGACCAACCAACGTTGACAAATTCCACTAAATGATGTTACCTAACCCAATTGAGTAGACACATAAGGAAGTAGTAGTGGAACAAGTGTGGAAACAGTTATCTCTCTCATGTCCCGTAGCGAGCTCTTTTTTTTAGTCAAGCTTGACTAGGTCTAGTGCGTTTATCAATAATGTATGTACCAAGCTGTGTACAGCTCTGTACAGCTCTGTAACGTTACATTTTTTGCGCTTGAACAAAATTTCAGTCTCTCGATTTGAGGTACGTCACGTGACTGGTCTAAACTTGAGTAGTGAAAGTTTCAATTGAAGAATAGAATGGGGTGTGTGATGAACAGAAGAGAGCAAGACCCTTATTAATGGAATCCTTAGAGTGGATTGAAGAGAGATATGTAAATGATTTAGTAATCAAGATTACCCCGCTGGGGTTATCATCAAATATGGACCAGTAAGGGAAATCCGGGGGGATATCCTCCGGTTAACGAAAGATGATTAATAATCTACATCTCTATATATGAACATACTTTAACAGATATGACTAATAATGACTAGGCAGATTTGACTATTGTGGTCAAATCAATACTGGCGGTTGTATTGAAACCATTACATTCTGCTATGGGTTTACCGGTAAGCCATTGTTTGGGTTGGCCAGAGTCGGTTAGACCAGTATTGATAGCCGTGCCTAGTAAGACTGGTACTAGCTAGTACTAACACTGGTACTGGCGGTAGCAATTCTACTGCGGCGGAGTGCGATCCGACGGTGGATCAGCGTTACAGTACCATCCACTTCAGTGAGGGATGGTCGTGGCTAGATTAAGGTTAAGCCGCTGCACAAAACTACTACCGTAACCATACTACTAGCCATAGTAGAACCCGGATAGAAATCTCCAACACTGGTTCTCCGCCGGCTTTTGGAATCCCCCTGTATAAAATGCCCCCAACTTCCCCGTCGTTTCTTCCGCCTCGCTTATTTTTGTATTTCACCACACCCACTAATATTTATTGACATTTCTGTCTTCTTCTCTGGGGGAACTTTTTTCATTTTGAGTACATTGTTTTTATCACTATAAAAATGGTTTTCACGCTTAAATGGGGTATTCTTGCTACTGGCGGAATTGCCAAAACTTTCGCCAAAGATCTGTTACTTGATCCTACTACTAGAAACGTCACCGATGTAGTGCATAAAATAGTCGCCGTTGGTGCTTCTTCTTCTGTTGAAAAAGCGCAGCAATTCATCAAGGATATCAAAGGTCCTGCTGATATCAAGGCTTATGGGTCTTACTCTGACCTCGTCAATGATTCGGAGATAGATATTATTTATGTCGCTACCCCCCATTCTCATCATTACGAGCATGCCAAATTGGCTCTTGAAGCTGGTAAAAATGTCTTGTGTGAAAAGCCATTCACCATCAATCACCTCCAAACTGCCAAACTGATTGAATTGGCCAAATCCAAGAACCTTTTCCTTATGGAAGCCGTCTGGACCAGATTCTTCCCTCTCACTTTGGAACTTCAACGATTGCTGTTCCAAGAAAAAATCATTGGCCAGATCAAACGAGTTAAGTCCGATCTGTCTATCCCCTTCGGTGAAGACATCGATGTCAAACACAGAATGCTTAACCCCGATCTCGGTGGTGGTGCATTGCTCGACTTGGGTATCTACGCAATCACCTGGTCGTTCATTGTTGCTTATGACGAGCCTGATAATAAACGTCAACCTCCTCAGATCGTCTCTTCCATGAGGAAAGTCAAGTCTACCGGTGTTGATGCTCATACAACAGCCATCTTCAATTTCCCCGAAACAGGTGTTCAAGCCGTAGCCTGCGCCAGTCTTGACGGTAAAACCGACAAAAAGGATGCAGTTTTCATCGATGGTGATTTGGGTTACGTCAAAGTCAAGTGGGCTCCTTACCGACCTGAATCATTCGAAGTCTATCTTTTCAACAAGGAAGACGATTTCAGTGCTGCTGGAGATGATGGTGAACCTACTAAAGTATACTCATTCGACATCCCCGGCCAGGGAATGTTCTGGGAGGCTGACGAGTGCGCTAAATGTATCAGAGACGGGAAAATCGAAAGTGATGTTATCCCATTATCCGAATCTCTTGAAATCATGAAAACGCTGGATACTATCAGAAAGCAAAACGATCTGGCCTACCCAGCAAAGGTTGAAGCTGCCAATTAGTAGAATGAAATAGTAAGTAAGAAAGTAATGCAGAATTATATTATTAATAATACATAAATGTCAATAATGTAATTGGAAGAGGAGCGTTGGAGCTCGGACCTTCCCACCCGGCAAACACAATTTTTTTTTTTTTTATTTTTTTTATTTTTTCCTTCTAGAATGATGACAATGACAATGATGGTTATGGTGATGGTGGTGATGATATCATGGATGGGTTACGTAACCTACTAAAATAGTGCGGATGCATATCTTTTTTAGGATAAGGATCAGATGTGTGGATAAAGTAGAGCAGTTTGGATAACCTAAAAAAGTAACTGATGATCGGTGAGTTTGATAGTAGCAAGTGATTTTGCACACCCACGCGCACACACTGAGTAAGTACGTACTAGCAGTATTACACTATACTTGAGTATATACTAAGCTGGTTACTTATTTACATTGCGCTGCGCATAAAAGAATTCTATCCAGTTCTACTAGTTCAAGTTTAGTTATAAATATCTGGTTCTGTCTTGAATTTTTTTTTGTTCCTTTGCTCTGCTGCTCTTATATTTTTATTTTCATTTTTTTTTCTTTCTTTCTCTTTTTACAACTACTGTCCATTGTTAATTGAGAAAAAAATTTATAATGTCAGACGACCTTTATATCGGTGTGGACGTTGGAACAGGCTCAGCTAGAGCTTGTCTTATCGACACAAAGGGAGAAATCCTTGCTCTGGCCTCAAAACCAATTTCTAAATGGGAACCTAAACAAGACTATTTCAATCAATCTTCAACCGAAATATGGTCCAGTATCTGCTTCTGCACTAACAAAATCATTGAGGATGCCGGAATTGACAAATCACGAGTTAAAGGGTTGGCTTTCGATGCTACTTGCTCTCTGGTAGTGCTACGGGAAAGCGATGATTCTCCGGTAGCTGTCGGCCCGGATTTCAGTATCACCGACCAGAACATCATCTTATGGATGGACCACCGTGCGCCGAAACAGACAAAGGCAATTAACAAAACTGGTCATAAATTATTGAAGTACGTTGGCGGTCAGATGTCAATTGAAATGGAAATCCCCAAGGCTAAGTGGCTAAAGGATAACTTGCCCTCGGAGGTTTTCAACGACTGCAAATTCTACGATTTGGCAGATTTTCTGACCCACAGAGCTACGGGATCGGAAACTAGATCGTTCTGTTCTGTCGTGTGCAAGCAAGGGTACATCCCCGTCGGGGTCGATGGAAGTATCAAAGGATGGTCTGCTGATTTCCTCCAAGAAATCGGGTTAGAAGAACTCGCCGAAGATAATTTCAGACGTCTTGGTGGTGTACAGGGCGAAAATGGTGTTTACGCATCTGCTGGTGATAAAGTAGGTACGTTAAGCGAGAAGGCCGCTGCTGAATTAGGTTTGACTACTGCAGTTGCTGTAGGATCTGGCGTAATTGACGCTTACTCTGGATGGATTGGTACTGTCGCCGCTAAAACTGACTTGCTTACTTCAGGCGATGTTGATAACCCAGATTTAATTTATGAACGACTGGCCGCAGTCGCCGGTACGTCGACCTGTCATTTGGTCATGTCAGAAAATCCAGTTTTCGTGCCTGGTGTATGGGGACCATACCGAGATGTCCTTATTCCAGGCAAATGGCTAGCTGAAGGCGGTCAATCAGCTACAGGCGAATTACTGCACCATGTACTAACAACACATCCAGCTAGCGAGGAGCTATCCCACAAGGCTAACGAACAAGGTGTATCAGTATTCGATGTCTTGAATAACCGGCTAGAGGAAATGGCAAAAGAGCAAGACGCTCCCAGTGTCATTTACCTTGCAAGACACTTGTTTTTTTATGGTGACTTATACGGTAATAGAAGTCCTATTGCCGATCCTTCAATGCGTGCATCTATAACCGGAGAAGGTATGGATGTATCTCTGGACGCCTTGGCGTTGAAGTACCTTGGCGCGGTAGAGTTCATTGGTCAGCAAACTCGTCACATTATTGACGCTTTGAACAAGTCCGGTCACAAGGTAAAGCAAATTTACTTCTCTGGTGGTCAATGCCGTAACACATTGTTGACCAAGCTTATGGCTAACTGTACTAAAATGCCTATTATTATCCCCAAATACATTGATGCAGCTGTGGTGCTCGGTACTGCTATGCTGGGCGCTCGCGCATCGACCGGGGAAGACTTGTGGACTATCATGTCGAAACTAAGCGGACCAGGTACAATTGTTTCACCCGATGATAACAATGATTTGGACTTGAAACTGCTCGATGCCAAGTATGAAATTTTCTTGGACCAAGCTGACCGTCAACGCAAGTACCGCGCAGCAGTCAATGCTGTTTTAAATGAAGCAGATTGAAAGAGAAAACTGGCGAAAAAAAAACAAGTTCTATTTTTTCCCAGCCTTTTTTTTTGTAGTTCTAGTAAAATAAATTAATTTAAATAAAAAAAAAAAATTTAAGGTTTTATTTGCCTCGATCAATGACGTCAAATTTACCCCTGAATTTCCTATTCTATAAATTTAAGGTTTATCCCACGTTAATCAACGATTTGACTTATCGGAACGCATTTTATGTGAGACATTTGCTTTTCGTTTCTGGTAACACGGAAAAAGTGGTCAGTATACGAACTAGCATTCATATGGACCAGAAACTGTTCATCGTGGGTAATAACAATTAGCTGGAAATTCTTCTGTGCGCGTCTCATTTGGATAATATTACCCAAAGATTCAGCTAATGCATGACTATTTTCAATATCCAAGTTAGTAGTAGGTTCGTCTAGCGCTATCAGCCCGCAATTGACCCCAAAACATTCTGATAATGCTAGCCGTATAATAATGCACGCCAACACTTTTTGTCCCGCACTGCATCTACCTCGCATATCAAGCTCAATGTCGTGTTTGAGCATGCACACGCGGTAATTGTAATTACGCTGCATTGACGTGGTGGACTGGGTATTGGGTTTATCGCTCTCTGATCTGATGAGAATCGTATCAACATCCGTACCTGTGTAAGTTTTCTTCCATAGTTCGTCTATAATGGCGTTGATGCGTTCCATTTTCAATGAATGGTAACTCATGATTGCGCTGTCAAGGGCCTTGGCATATTTTCCCAAGTCGTCGTTGGCCATTATAGTGGTTTCAAGTTTTATCAACGCCTTGCGATAATCTGAATCAACATTTGCATATACGTCTCTCAACTCTTCTTTCAGTTTGATCAGCTGTTCCTCCATCTGCTTGATTTCACCTTTACGGCCTGAATACTCGCTGTTCAGTTCCGTGTACTTGTTGCGTAGCCGTTCAGACTCTTCTTCATACTTGGCCTTGGCAGCTTCCGCATGATGTGATTCCAACTCTTTTATTTTGGTGTCAAGGTTCACCAACTCAGACTTGTACTTGATCAATGCAAGATTATCGGTAAGCGATCGTTCGTATCCCTTCATATCGGCAAGTTTCCTATCCTGATCAGTCAAAGACTCACCCAAGTCTTCAATATCCTGTTCGTGTTTGGCTATGGCCGCCGTAATTCTAGCTACTTGTTCCTGGCATGATTCCAAGCGGGAGTTGCCTCCCTTTGATTCGTAACTCTCAATGGACGCAGACAAGTGTTGGATCTCTTGAGCTGCTTGATGGTATTTGGAATATTTCTCATTCAATCCGCGCTCAATTTGGGCACTTTCCATACGAGCATCTGCCAGCACCTGTTTCGAAGCTACAATCTCTGCATCAAGCCGTTTTAACTCATCAGTAGCAAGCTTTAAATCCTCCTTGGCGCTATCGTAATTTATCTTCAATGAAGCTATCTGTTGCTGTTTTAACGCTTTTTCCTTGATCAAGCCTTCATCCTGGCTAATCTGTACTTTCTTGTTACCTATATTTGTCTGTACTCTTGCCAGCTCGCCACGAATCTTGTCTCTGGATTCAACAAAATCGCTAAGTACGCCGCGTATCCGTTTAGACTCGCTTCCCAACTCATTGAGTTTGGCGTATATCTGGGTAGTCGTCATGGTTATAGGTGCTCCATCACTTGAAACTAATGAAAATTCTGCAAGCTGGCGTTCATGCTCGTCTACCTGTGATTGCAGTGCCGCTGCTTCTTTGTGCGCACGCACTATATCACCACATGCCCGACGTAACCCTTCAAGATTACGTAAAGTTGTTTTGCAATTTTCAAGCTCTTCCGTGATAGTATCGATACTTTGGGAATCAAGCTGCTCTTTGAGCTCTTCCACTTGGTCTTCTAGCAAGGGTACTTCAATATCTGCCAGCGACTTGTATTTGGAAATCTTGAACCGGAATGGTCGCAAAACCTCTTCCCGTGATCGGTAAACCTGAAGCTCCTCCTCGCGTTCTTTTTTACTTTCAGGAGATGAAGATATGTGGAAGTCCAAATCTTCCAAAAACTCCTTGTACGACTCTGGCGAATCATCCGGGTATCCTCGATGGCAAAGCATGCACCGTTTGCCTGTTACCGCCATGTCTCGTGCTGCAATATAAAACTCACTAACCATGTTCATTCCTTGAACGTTCTCAATACACGTCATTATATTTTTCTCAATTCCCTCGACCAGTTCATCGTACCCAGAAATATCCGTGTTGAACTGCTGCATGGTATTGTCAATTTCGGTTTTCAGATTATCCCTTTCTTTCGTGCGTTGTTCAAGTTCGGCAGTATTGAGTTTGAGCTCTGTGTTTAAACGAACGTGGTTTGATTTCAGCTCAAACTCCTTCTCGACTAAATCTTTCATGGTTTGTTCGTATTTGGCGATTTCGGTTTTGAGCCCGTTATCAATGCCATCAACAGAGATCTCTCGACCAAGGTACTCCCTGTACTGGGTTTGATGGCTTTCCAGTAAAGTATCGAGAACGGATTTACGTTTGGTCAAGTCGTCTTTCAAAACTGAAAGCCTGGCACGCTCGTCAGCCTGCTGATTGCAAATAGCCAGGTCGTTGTTTAGTTTTTCAATTTGATCTTCAAGGTCTCGCTGCGTTTGTTGTAGCTTGCTGTAGTTCGTGCCAGACTCTAGATCGGCTAGCGACTGTTTCAAAAATTGGTACTTTTTCTCCAAGTCTGCTAGTACTGAGGTCTCGTATGCTATGGTGCCCTCGTCGACAATTATATCCTCAATGGCACGCTCCAAGTTGGATACTTCACGAGCGTTCTTAATTATAGTATCGTTTGCAATTGACTTTTTGTGGTTTTGCTCTAACTGCAAGCTAGACAGTTGCTGTAATTTACTATTCAATTCATTAATTTTCACTTCAGAATCGTAATGCGCACTGTCAATTTCCTGCTTGATCTCACTACAACGGTCCTGCAATTTGGTTGTGAACTGAGCAAATGATTCATGTGTGCCATCCAACCTTGGCACATTTGAAAGCTCTAAAGACGAGATCAATGACTTGGCATAGTCTTCTCTTTGTAAAAGATTTTGTTGGTATGTTTCTGCTTCAGCTCGTAACTGACCTTCAAGTAGAATAGACTTGTTGTGCTCCTGTCTAGTAGTATCCAGTTCGCGTCGTTTCGTTTCAATTTGTTCGGTGATCATTTGACGTTGATTGTTTTGGTTTTCAGTTTCAACGGCAAAATTGTCAAGTAAATTCTTCAATTCTTGTTCAGGTTTGTCCAGTATAGTCGTATCTTTACGTAACCGGCTGATCTGATCCATCAGCATTTGTCGTGAGTTTCGTGCACTTTCTAACTGGTATATGACTTGTTGGAAATTCTGGTTAGATTCGAAATACCGCTGACTTTCTTCGCTAACCCGTTTCAGTTCATATTCCAGAACTGATACTTCCTCGTTCATACCGGATATATCTTGTTCTAGCTGGTTGGCATTGTTCCTGGCCTTATCAGCACGTTCCTTATCAGATTCCAGGTACTGTACCTCCTTTTGCTGGATTATGATCCCCGTGTTGTACTCCTTGCGCAGGTTCTTGATGTTATCGAGAGCCTTTGTGAACTTCGTGGCTTCGAAAATCTCATCAAACCGTTTCTTGACTATCGACGGCTCGGCCAGGGGCCACAGACTGTCTTCCTGGTGGCAAAACACCACGTAATCAAGCACGGACTTGCTTACACCTAGGTAATCAGGTATTTGGGTATCGAGCTCTGCGCACTTAGTGCTGATAGTTTTCCGCTTGTCGCCCCACACTACCATTAACTGGCCGTCCAGAGTCTTAAACGTACGACTAGTTTTCTTCAAAAGCAGCTGCATCGTCCGTGTGCATATCATCTGTGCGCCAGAACTGCTGTGAAACGCAAGCTTCACTTGTGCTTTCACCTCTCGCGTGCCGGAAATCTTTGGATCATGAATAAAGGCACCGCCTTTACTGTTCGGAGGCAAATCACCTGTCGTAGCATATCGCAAACATTCAATGATAGTCTTAATATTAGCACACTTTGCCTTGTTTCTTTTTTTTCAAAAAGAAAAAAATTGGTTTCATATGCTTACCGTTTTGCCCGCTCCGTTGGGCCCCACAATCAAAGTCAACGGTTGACCGAACTGAATGCTCTCCCTATCTGTATCATCAAAAGACCGTATCCCTTGGATAGATAACTTCAATTAGTACACATTTTTTGAGGATTCACACTTGTTTTTACTCACTTTGAATATGCTAGACCTAGTTTCATTAGATTGGGAAGTTCACACCAAGAAATCAATTCATGCTTACATGTTGGTACGCGTACTGTGGTTCCTAGCCACAGATTCAATGTAACTAGTACTAAAGGTCCAGCTTACCTAACGTTGGTGGAGTTGACGTGATCGGGAGGTATACCAAGAAAAAAAAAAAAGAAAAAGAAAAAATTACACATCGATGATGATCTGTACAGTCGACGACGCTTGAAACTATACAAAGCTTTGAGTCCATGATTTTATGCTGTTTCCAAAGACAGGACTGAATATTCGTACCCGACTCAAGCCATTTAATTTGTTGAAGCCTGTGTATTCAAAAATGAGCACCAAAGTCCAACAACCTGAATGGCACAAGCCTAAAGGCGGTGAATCTCAAAGCAAGTTGAAACTGTACAACTCATTGACCCGAACCAAAAATGATTTTATCCCCATCAATGGCGACTATGTGTCGTGGTACTCATGTGGTCCCACAGTCTACGACGCAGCACATCTTGGCCACGCCAGGAACTACGTGACTATTGACATCAATAGACGAATTATTCAAGACTATTTTGGGTATAATGTATTATTTGTGCAAAACGTTACCGACATAGACGACAAGATTATTGTCAGAGCACGTCAGAACTACCTGTTTGACCAGTACAAGGAGAAGGTGGATAAGATTGACGATAAGGTTGTCAGTGATACCACTGAGGCTGTTATCTTGTTTGCCGGTAAGAATTTGCCCAACCCGCCCAAAACGATTGAAGAGTACAGTGAATGGGAATCGCACTTAGATAAAGTTGCTGAAATCAGCAAGAACCCCAAATTCAGCATGAACTTGGAAGCTGTTGGATCGGCCATTAATGCTATACGTGAGAGAGATACCATTACGGCAGATAAATTCTTGGAAAATTCCAAATCAGTGTTGGTTTATTGGCTCGATACTCATCATGGCGCCGAAGTCACTGACCCAAGTGTTTTCCGTAAGCTGGCCGCATACTGGGAGAAGTCCTTTGACGATGATATGAAACGACTTAACGTGCTTCCTCCAACGGTCACTACCCGTGTTTCCGAGTACATCCCCGAGATCTTGCAGTTTATCACCAAGATCATTGACAATGGGTACGCTTACCAGTCATCTGACGGCAGTGTGTATTTCGACACTGTAGGGTTTGAAGCTGGTGGGAAACATTTTTATGCCAAACTGCAGCCATGGAATAAAGGACAGCAGGACCTTATCGATGAAGGTGAAGGGTCGCTTTCGCTGAAAACTGAGGGTAAGAAGAGTAACAACGATTTCGCGCTATGGAAGTCTAGCAAACCTGGCGAACCGTTTTGGGACTCTCCTTGGGGTCAAGGTCGTCCCGGCTGGCACATTGAGTGCTCAGTTATGGCATCTGAGGTTTTGGGTGAGCAGTTGGATATCCATAGTGGTGGTATTGATTTGGCCTTCCCGCATCATGACAATGAATTAGCGCAAGCAGAAGCTTGCCATAATAACTCACAATGGGTCAATTATTTCTTACACACGGGTCATTTGAACATTGAAGGTCAGAAAATGAGCAAGAGTCTGAAGAACTTCACTACTATTGGTGAGGCGTTAGAGAATTTCACACCTCGACAGTTACGGTTAGCGCTAGCGTTACAGCAATGGAACTTACAATTTGATTTCAAGAGCTCATTATTTGAAGTCAAGGCCTTTGAGCGTGAAGTCACTAATTTCTTGAACAAAGTGCGAGCACTTAAACTGGAACAGACAGAATTTGTCAGCAAGAAAGTTGGTACATCTGAATTACAAGTGTTGAATGACTTGAAGGCTACCCAGGGTCAAGTCCATGAAGCATTTGCTGATAACCTTAGTGTTTCCAGCGCACTCAACTCTCTCAGTGACCTTGTGCAAAAGGCCAATGGGTACATTAGTGCTAAACAGGTTGATGTCAAATTGGAACCTTTAGCCGCGGTTGCTGGGTACGTGTTGGAGATCCTTGGCCTGTTAGGGTTTGAAGTCAACAAGGAGGATATCAGTTGGAGCAGTGGTGCCGAGAGCTCTGATTCCAGTAATGGTGGTGGATCAACAGAGACTATAGCCTTCCCTTATGTTTCAACGCTATCTAAGTTCCGAGACGAAGTTAGAACAAAGGCTATTGCTCGTGCGCCATATGGAGAGTTTTTGGATGCTACAGATCAAGTCAGAGAAGAGTTGATCAAGTTAAATGTCGCATTAGATGATAGAGGCAACGGGTTACCGGCATTAGCCAAGTTTATTGGCGATGCCGAAAAGGCGGAATTACTGAAAGAACGGGAGGAAAAACAAGAACGGGAAAGACTAAAAGCTGCTAAGAAACTTGAACAGGCCAAACTTGAAGAAGCAAGGTTACAAGAGAAACTTGCAAAGGCTAAAATACCGCCTTCCCAGTTGTTTATCAACAATAAGGATGAATATTCCGAATTCGATGGTGAGGGTTTTCCCACCAAGGATAAGAATGGAGAGCCCCTGAGTAAAAGTCTGATCAAGAAGTTGACCAAACTGTACCAAGCTCAGAAAAAGCTTCATGAAGACTTCTTGAATGGTAAACTGTAATCACTGTAGAAAGTACTTTTTACTTGTATTACCCTTTTTTTATGGATATCGTCACGTGAATTTGAAAATAAAGTAGTGAAACGCGTATATAGTGATCTACTGCCAAGTTGTGAAACATGGATGCGTCAAAGTATAGGATCTAAAACAAAGTACCCGCAATAAGCTGCCCCCGAGAAGATGCAAGATTCTAGCCATGCGTACACCGATATCTTTTCAACAGTAATAAATCGTTGAAACCACCTGTTCCATAGGGCGTGTTGACAATCATTTTGTAAACAGCCGGTTACTGTTGTTTACAAGTTGACAAAAGTGAACAGGTCCCACCGAGAAAGGAGGGCAACACTAGACGTTACATATTTTGCATTATATTTGACAAGCCGAGTGGGAACCGGTCAATGGAGAAGGTTGGGTGGTCACGTAACGCATAAATGTGCCATTTTTTGTGAAGGTGGGACGTATTTCCAATGTCTGGACCCACCGAGCTGAATGCAGAAGATCCATTTGATTGATCTAGTTATGTGTAAATGTGATTCACCAATAAAGGTGAATATCTACGTAAATTTGTATTCAAGAAATAGGTTAGAGAATAGATGCATGAATTGAAGAGAAAGGGAAGGATTCAAAAGAAAGAAGGAAATGTGAAATTTACGCGTGGAGCCGTTTAAAATTTCAATTTCAGGTAGAAAAAAAAAAAAAAAAGATTGTTCAATGGTCTTCGATGGATCTCTAGTCAGACTTACCCAAAACAGAAATTCGTCAACAACACAGAAACTTACAGCTCTAAAGCCTTTTTCCGAGATCTCTTTAATTTGTCTCATTCTTTTTTGATTTATTTAATTTTTTACCTTACATTTTTGTTTTGTTTTTTTGCTTTTCTGTGCAGCAGCAGCAGTAGCATTTTGGTAAACTCATTAACAAAACAACAGGTGCTGGCTGTGTTGTTGTTGTTGTTGGTTTAATGTTAAACGAGGGTGGTTTTTGATTTAAATAAACCCCGTTATCACCATTTTATTTCTGACTTTTGTTCACTCTCATTTTCTTGCCTTTATTTGGCCTAGACAATTACCTACTAGAACCGAAAGTTGGCCCTCATCTTTGGTTATTATTCAATTTCTTGAATAACTACTTTCATTTTTTTATATTTTTGGTTATTTCGGTCATTTACCACTATAGAGAAATTCCGCTGGTTGGAATCGGAGCGTTTTACTGTGTGTGTGTGTCGCCTTAGTCGCGTGGTTTCCTTTCTTATTATTAGAAGAGAGGAAATAGGAGATCTCTAGAAAAAAAAAATTTTGTGTGTGCGTTGAGATTTCTCGAGATCTGGTTTGTGAGAAATCTCGATTCAGGGGTTCTTACTTTAATCATATTATTGTTAACTCACTACTAGTAAACTACTACCAGTGCTAATAATAAACTGGCAAGTTCCTCAATTTCTTCCATTTTTCTTTTTCAATTAGCACAACAAAAAACACTTATTTTGAACGGTTTCTTCAAGGGTAAGTGACATTTATCATCTTCTGAATCCATCAGTCGTGTCCGATTGGGCGTAAAAAGCTTGGTTTCAAGCTTTATTTTTGTTATGTTTTTTTTTATTCTTCTATCTAACACGACTTATTTTAGTTCATGAACCTAGTATAACAATCAAAAACACGGGAGAAAAGGGTTTATAATTACTATTTTTTCTATTAATACACATACACATACGCGTGCAATGAGGAGGCGGAAGATAAAGTGCAGTCTTGCTTCTCTGCTGGCGCTGGCTATTACAGCAGTTTCGGCTGACTCTTATGTATCTCCTCAGGTTGATACAGGGATACTAGGGCAAATTGGTTTAGTTGGCGACTATGACGGAATATCCAGGCTAGAATACGATGGACAGGAACAGCTTTTACTTTCCTCTGGGGTTTCTGATTCCTTGCTGCGGCAGGATAGCCAAGGAAGGTTGCATATGGATTACGAGACTGACGGGATAGTCAGAGATAGTTGTGCGTTGGATGATACGCTTTTCTTTTGTGGAAATTTCACCAAAGTAGGCGATACTGATATCCAAGGTGGTATTGCTAGTGTTAATGTTTCTTCGGGTGATTTGAATTCGCTGGGGGAACTTAACGGTACCGTAAATACATTATACTGTGATACATCGAACAGTTTAGTTTACGCCGGTGGTGACTTCTCGTTTAATGGTACTACCGGTGTAGCCATTTGGGATACTTCTTCAAATGAATGGAGCTCTCCTTTATTTGGAGGTTTTAAAAATTCAAGTGTGGTCAATAAAATTGTTTCACACAATGGTAATATTATTTTTGGCGGTTCTTTTAATGGATTACAGAACTCCAACTTCACAAGCATTAAAATTAATTCTACAAATACAACAACAACGGCAAGCTCTCCAAGCTCGTCAAGCTCTTCTTCTTCATCTGAAAATAATAATAGCACTGATACAAACTTGCAGCAAATTGGGTTTGCTCTCGCCCAGATTTCTGCTGAGGGCGGTGTTTCAAATGGCCGCCCTGACGCACTTGCATGTCCCCAGTCTGGCTCGGGCTGGTCGTTGACCGATGACAGAGCCGGTACGTGGACTGCTACATGGCCGTTTGGGTTTCATCCTAAGCGACTGCGGCTGTACAATCTGAGAGATAACAACAGTGGTACCAAGTCGTGGCGGTTTATCGCGTTTCCGCTCAACGGGATCATGAATTTTACTTATACTGATCCTGATACTGGCAACACTGAGGCATGTACGGCGTTTTGTCCCTTGCCCCAGTACAGAGATCAAGATTACATGGATTTTGACTTTGTCAATGACGTGGGCATGAACAGTTTCCAACTGTATCTGGCAGATTATTACGGTACTCATGCAGGGTTACAAGGATTAGAGATCTTCCATGATGAAGTGATCACCTACGCTAATAATTCCCTAAACCAAGGCTTGGAATGCCAAAACATTGAAGTCCACGATAACTCGGCCCTGCATGGCGACGGGTGGAGCGAGGTGTCTACGTCTACCGACCTGTATGTCAGTAACCATATTAATACTGAGTCAGAGGCGCAGTCTGTGCGTGCAACGTTCCAGCCAGATGTAGTGGATGGCAATTACACCGTGATGATGTATACCCCCGGATGTGGTGGCGATAATTCTTGCTCACAACGTGGTGGGGTCAATGCTACAGTCTACCCTGGTGGTGACGGTGAACCTCAATCAACAGTGTTGTTCCAAACAAATGTCCAGGACAAGTACGATACTATTTACAATGGTACTGTTAAATCAGACTCGTCTAACCCGGCGAGGGTAGAGTTGACTCCATTGGCAGGACAAAGGTTACCATTAATATTTGTTGCTCAAAGTGTTCAATTCTTGCTGGTCTCTAGAAACTCAACAAGAAATAAAACCACAACTATCACTGAACGAGTCAACCTTCACAATATTTTTGAGTTCAACTTTGAGAATTTTACCCGACACGCTAGTAATTCAAGCTACCTTCCGGTGGGGAACACTACAATAAATTTAGCTGGTACTACTATGGGTGAGAATGGTACAGTGCTTACCTTACTGTCGCGCAACAATGATTTGTACGTTGGCGGTACTGGGTTCAACTCATCTGTCGGAAACCTGGTCGCAATAAGTAATGACACGGTGAGAGGCAGCAGAAGCATCAATGGGAATGTATCCATTTTACATGACCTTGGATCTGAAATTCTGATTGGCGGCAACTATACGATATCTAATACTTCAAATATTAGTATTTATAATGGAAGTTGGTCTTCGCTGAGTGGCGGACTCAGCGGTGGGATAATAAAAGACGCTGTACCGTTTTCCCTGAACAATTCAGTGGACGCAGTTGCAGTTTCAGGTACTTTTGATTCCATACATGGTGATAACGAAACTTACTCTGCTGATGGGTTTGCTATTTGGATAACCGCTGAAAATAAATGGTTACAAGAATCTCAATACAACCAAGTAATTTCTGGAAGGTTATCGTCGTCGATTAATTCACCAAATGGGACAGATTTCTTGTTTGGGTCTTTGAAGGTATTTGATACTTTGGCGCCTGGTGCTGTTAGACTTGATAATAACTTCAATCCTACCCGTCTACCATTTTTGTTCACCAGTTCAAACTCCTCCTTGTCCTCCAGCGGCAATAGTTCCTCTCTAAGTAAACGGGCATCTATTGACACTTCTCAAACAGGTAATTACGTCAATACAGCTGCAGTACTTAACGATTCAGTGTCGATACTTGGTGGTCATTTTACTGCTGCTGACAACAACGGCAATGAAATCAACAACGTGGTGATCCTTAACAACAATAACGCTTCAGGCTTGGGTGCCGGAGGTCGAATCGAAGATGATAGTATTATTTATTCTTTATTGGTAGATTCCAATAACACAATGTTGTATGTTGGTGGAGAGATCGGTGGTAGAATTGGTGACAATGATATTGGTGGTCTCTTTTTCTACGACTTGCAAACCAACTCTTTCACTTCGATTCAACCGTCGGGGATAAGCGGTGGCCAGGCTATAGTCACATCGCTTGAACTAAAACCTAACGGTGGTAGCGACGATAATATCTTGGCAGTTATGGGGTCTTTTACACAAGGAGGTAGTTTGAGTTGTAATGCTTTATGTCTTTACGATCTAACCTCAGGTAGATGGACCAGTCCTAACAGTGCTGGCGGGCTTGATGGGTTCATTACTTCAAGTAGTTTCATTGCTGACAATTTACTGTTCTTTGCTGGTGACCTGACTTTGAATGGTACCAATTCATATTTTGGACAGTACGATTTTGATACTCAAGAGTTCTCGGCTATTGAGTCAATGTCGAGAGGGTTGCCTGGACCTGTAAACAGTTTTGTTCTCAACGGAGATGGTACGGAATCGATGTTTGCCAGTGGTACATACAACAACTCCGGCGACACGTATCTTGCGTATTGGAATAACAGTGCTTGGACAAGCATTGACTCAAGGCTAGGTAGACGGTCAACGATTACTCAGCTAAGTTTGCTACCGTTATCTGCAGACCATCAATCAAGTCAAGTCTTGCCTAGTGATCAGGCATTGTTGGTCAACGGTAACCTGAATATTACCGGGTTTGGGCAGGTGTCTACTGCAGTCTTCAATGGTGACAGCTGGCAACCTTTGTTTATCACTACCAAGAACGGTGGCCCAGGAACAGTCAATGCATTCTACTCGCAAACATCAAGATCGTTTGCTGACTTGTTGACAAGAGGACACATGAAAAGAGGGTTTGTGGTATTGGTTTCCTTGGCTATTGCATTTGGACTAACTTTGCTCCTAGTATTGATTGGTCTGATCGTAGCCTATGTTCGACGACATAAACAGGGCTACAGACCAGCACCTACAAGAGTATCTGAACAAAATATGACTGAAACTGTGCCACCGGACACACTATTCCAAGAATTAGGCAGTGTAGGTCCAAGAAAGTTCTTTTAATCTGGCATGTGGTTTTGGGACTTGACCATTTTATTTTGTTTATTTTGAAATTTAGTTTGTTTTTTTCCTTTTTTACCCCCGTGACACGACATGTTTTCTATTCGTTCTTTTGTATTAACATATTAAATATTATTATTATATTGATCATATATATATTTTCTTTTCATCACCCGGTTTTGGGTTTTTTATTTGGGTCACTGAACAATGAAAGATTCTTGGCTCTATCAGCGTACTTCAATAAAGCTTCCCTTGAATCTTCCGTGTTACCAATTTTCTTCAAATACTCAGCATCAGGTGTACCCCATAACCCTGCATTGGGTTTCTGCGGTGCTTGATTAGGATCGTTTCTGAGTTTCCGTTTACGACGATTTTCCTCTTCGTGTGCTTGAGTTTTCTCCTGGTGGTATATAGCATTCTCGTTGATATCTCTCAGAGAGACGTTTACGCCCGAAGGGTCTATACCGTCGTTAGACTGTTTTTCAAAGGGTAGCTGGATACCTCTAGGCGGGTCGTTCTTGTCAAACAAGACGTTAACGTCGCCTTTAGCATCACCAATAAATAATTGTTCAAGTTTTTCGTCCCAGTACACCTGGGTAATATCGTTTTTGAACGTTAGCTTTTTGACCGAGTATAAGTCAGATGTGTCGAGTATATGCAGTTCTTTGTCTGAACCTAATACTATGTTTTGCTTCATGAAGGTTACATTGCAGAGCTCGTCATCTGAGAACCCGGGTTTTTGTAACAATGGTTGTTGTGGGTTACGTTTATCCCATAGAGATACTACCCCGTTGCCACGAGTAACCAGTCTGTCGTCACCGGACTCAGATACTTTTATACACGAGGCGTATGTGTTGGCAAAAGATACAGACGGTCTGAGCCCTGACGATTTGGGGTCCCAGCCCTGGAACAGCTTACTTTCCGATGCAGCATACACGAGACGGTCGTCGGCTGCGAGTGCACATAGCTGGGATTTCTTGACTTTGTCTCGAACAACTATCACAGATTTCTGCTTCTTGCGGTTGTTCACGTCCCACATGCGTATGGTCCCATCGGTGCTGCACGTGTAGAACGTATCGTTGCGGATAGTGTCCCATACCCCGTCAGTGATCTCTGAAATATGGCCCTTGGTGTTACGCATATCAACAAGGTACATGTCGCCCTTGGGGAACGGGTTCTTCTCGGTGTCGTTGTACCCGTCGCGCGTGTACAGTAGCGGCCGCGCGTCGTTGATTATAGTAAGCACTAGCGGAGAAACTGACGAGAACACTGACCGTTTGACACGATGTGTGCTCTCGGGAGTGACTACCCTAAACGGACCCGGGTTGTGGTATCTCATACCCGAAAAGTCCCAAAACCCTACCGTGCAGTCATATGACCCTGTACACAGTCTCGCGCCGCTCTTATCTACTGATAAAGACGATATTGCCTTGGTATGGCTGGGTAACGTATACTGGTAGGGTAAATTTAGCTCAAACTCCTCCTCGTCTTCGTCGCTATCACTACCGTCGCTGTCACCACTTTGGCTTACATCCTTGTCCTCCTCAGACCTTCTTGCCTTTTCGTACCGCGACTGAAAGTCGTGGCTGACCGCCTGTTTGCCAAACTCTGACGGCAAATCCATTGAAAATCGGTGTCCGGTGTATTGCACGAATTTTACCCTGTAGTAATAATCATCGAAGTAAGGGCCGCACGCGTGCATGCGTAAAGGCCGTGCTACGTTTTAGAAAAAAACTTTAGTAATAGTAGTAGTAATATATAACCGATCTGCGTGGAATGGAAGTAGTCTTCAACTTTAACGTAGCGGCGTACGTACAAGCAGCTATATGGCGGACGACGGCGTTGGGTTCGAGAAGACCATGACGGCTCGTGTGGGCCGTGACAACCAGGTGTATTCTGCAGTCACGGGCGCGCGGGTCGTCGCAGGAACGGTTGTTCTCTCAGCCGACAAGAAAAACGTGCTGGTAATTTCGTCAGACAAGAAACCTGAATACTGGGTGCTTCCAAAGGGTGGGGTAGAAAAAGACGAAGAAACCGATATGCGGAAAGCTGCCAAGCGTGAGACATGGGAAGAGGCTGGTGTTACCGGTGAAATCACCCGAAAGTTGGGGGTGATTGAAGACATGCGACCTCCCAAGACTTGGACTGGTGGTGGTGAAGGTAAATGGCCACCGAGAACAGAGTTTCATTTTTATGAGATGGCGGTTGAAAAAATAGAAGATAAATGGCCAGAGGATTACAAACGAAAACGCAAATGGGTAGGATACTCTGAAGCTGTTCAAGAAATGCTTCGTCATGATAGGAAAGAACTAGCTGAAGCGATAAAAAGGTCCGGTCTTTTGAAGGACTAAAAAAAAAAATCTCCTTTCACACATTACATACTTTTTTTTCTTCTATCACATAATTACAACGAACAAAAATCATATTATTTTTAAAAGAAAGAACCTCATTCATTTGTGCTGTTTAGAGCTACAATTCTGAAAGATTGTTCCAGTTTTCTTACATGGATCCTCCGAGGAATTGACTTAGCATTGCTTGCATAGGATTCACTGGCTGACTTTTAACAATGTTAAAATATAATTTTTCAATATTTGCCAGCGGCTCTTTGACAGCTTCGATTTGGTCCAGTTGCGACTTGTACCTAGGATAAAGAGTCTCTTGGTAGTGTTTTTTGTCTTTGTATTGGCAGGTATTAATTAATAATGATAGAAAATTGATCAATGGGAACTGTTCAAAGATCTTAACATCATGAATAGTAGAAGATGCCGGTGAGTTTTTATTAAGCAACTCGGTAAACTCTTCAATAAATACTCTAGCACTTTCTATATTTTCCGACTCGAGGTATGGTAGAACTCCTCTGGCGGCAAATACAAATGCTAATTGAGTACCGTATTCTTTATCATACCAATGGAACAATAATCTTGCCAGTATTATCGCACTATCACGGGTACCCTGTACTAAATAGTGTTCAGCTTCATATACATCGCCCTTCAACGCAAACAAGACACCAAACCCGTGGTTTAATTGTCGGTCTCCGTTGGGCAAATCAGGGTCAGTATTGGATACCCAGACAGCAAGCTCCCGTGCTAGAGGTTTCAGCGTCGGTTCCTGGGGGTCATATTGCACTAACAGATCTAGTAAAACCGACCTGACAGATTTATCAAGTTTCGTACCATTGGTCGAATTTATTTCACTCAAGTACTGCAACAAATCTGAAGCAGACCCGTACTGTTTAGCTGATACTAATGCTCGTGATGTGGATAAAAGAATCTCGGACGCATCTTGATACTTCTTGGATGCAACGTATCTATTTACAATACTTCGCACAGCTTGATGTGCTTCGTAATATTCGCCATTATCAATTCTAAAATATCAATATCGCAATTCTCATTTTAATATCACTTCTGGATAACTTACCTTTGCTTGGCTCGGGCTATGGTTCGTTGAATACTCATGGCGGAATCCTGTCGAACAGTACAGAAATAGTGTGTATAGCCAACAGCCTTCATATGATCATCATCCATGATCCAATTCTAACTATCGTCAAAAAAGTAAAAAAAAAAATAAATGTGTCACGTGACTGTGCTGTTCACTCTTGTAACCTGATTGCAAGTGTTTTTTTCAAGAATAAGTTGGCCTTGCTAGCTCAATCGGTAGAGCGTGTGACTCTTAAAACTTGTTAATTCAAGATTAAAGTCATCACAAGGTTGTGGGTTCGACCCCCACGTAGGGCTTATTTTTTTTGCAATTTTTTTTGCTGACATTATATTTTTTTTGCAAAATGAATATTGAATGCTTTTGACAGATAACTTTCAAGTGTTTTTCACTTATACTGCTGATATAACTTGTTTTATTCATTTTTAATTTATTTTACAATTACTTACTCTGTCTCTTTCAAAAAAACATTGACAATTTCAGGACTTTTGTTAAACGGAACTCACAGATTTAATGATTATTACTGATGTTTACAAAAAATGATATTGAGCTTTTTCGTTTTCACGCAAAAAAATAGCATAACATGTATTTTTACATTTATTAAATCTTCATAGAGACAATACGACTTAATAGCATATCTCATAAGAAAAACCAGCAACTTGAATAATCTGTAAAGTGAAAACATAACAAAAGGTTGTAAAATATGAGAAAATCAAAAACTGTTGCTATAGTAACTGATGGCCGATCACATTTCAATTTCAAGGAACTTCATCACAAATAGTGATAAATTTACAGACTGAATGCCAAAATAATTGAAGAGAAAAATAATGATAATAGATTTTAATTACAGTAGTAAAAGTCTCAGTCGCTAGCAAATTGGGTAAAAGTTTGAGAAATGTGGCACTTTTTCGGGGTGTTTATTAGTACTCTCATGTCAAGCAAGCCCTCGAAAGCTTCGTGCGGTGAATGGTGGTTCGCCTGATGTAGGAAACATGCGGGAAAAACTTTGTTCTACTTTCGGTCTGGGTTCGTAAATGTACTTTGAACTGCGGTTTCACATTCCCATCGTTTTATAGTATTCACCAATTTTTGTGCGACTTGACTTGAGTCACCTTACTTACACATCTCATGGCTGTTCTCCACACATAAAATGATTTCTAATGCTGATATTAAATAAATAGTAGGCTTTTTGTTCACCTTAAAAACTCGTAAGTACCCATTGATTCTATACCATGGGAGCTTATTGCTTTCAACAGATGAAGCCTTTTATCCGAAGCCCCTTCTTGTCGCAAGTCATACAATGTCAACAAGTTTAGCAAAACAGTATGATTGTCACAATTGTTCTCCAGGAAAAGCTGTTCTAAAGTTTTAATAGCTTCACTAACATTACCTTCATTTAATTTTGATATAGCAAGGTCATTCTGTGATTCCATTGAGTTTTTCTCCTGAGTTTTCTCTGAATTTTGCGCAACCTCTATCCAGTCTGAATCAGCCACCGAGCATACGGCTCTTAACATGTCTGCTCGGGTCACATCATTCATTTTTTGTATCCATTCTCTAGATGATATAGTATCGCCCATTTGGATGTACAGCAATGTCAGAAACCCTGCAACTCTAGAGACAAAATCTGGGTCCGAGTCAGTAGCAGAGTTCGTACCTTTATACAGACACTTCAAATGATCAAGCGCAGTTATATGATCGCGCATACCTATCAGCGTAGCAGCAATGTACAGACCCAATTCTCGGATGCGAGACTGCCATATCTTGGAACTCGTGTAAAGCTCTTTGTAAGATTGAGGTTCTTCACCTGATTTCTCTCTCGTAGCCGCGCGCACGAGCTCGGTTCTTGCTTCGCCGAGAAGACCGTAAAACGCATTGATTCCATGCTGGTTGTCACCACCACTAATCAGTGGAACAAGAGTTAATCTCAAACTCCATGGAAGAATATTCGTGCCATCTGGTAACCTGAACTTCTGGCCATTGGGGTCGCCCAATGTTTTGATCTCGTGTCGTGCAATGGATGCAAGGTTAGCCAAAACCAAGCTTGATATTCTGGTATGCCATAATTTGACGATACTCATGAAATCTGTTTTATCAATTGCTATCAGACTGGCAGCGGCTCGTTTTGCAGCATCAATGTAGAATTTCTTGTCATAAAGTTCCTCTAGTGTGTATTGGTCTAACTCTTCTTGTGATTTATGGAACATAGTAGGCACCTCCTAATAGGGTTAGTGGCCGGGTTTAAAAGAGCGCAGTAAGAAAAATCTACTAATACTTACTATTCTAGGCAAAGGCTTAAAGCATTCCTTGCCGGTAAGAAATGCTAAGTCTGTCATTTTGAATTGTTCAAATGTTGATAATGCCCAGGAACAAAATGATGTACATCGGACGCTGGCAATAAACTTGGACTTACCCGGAAGTGAAATTGCTTAAACCGAACTTATCCAGAAATAAAAAAAAAATAATTGTACTACATATTTTATTGACTTCATTGTAGAAAGGTGAAGTATTACAAATTCTTTGGTATTATTGAACCAGTAAATGAGATAGGCTAAGATGGCATAGAGAGGTTACTATATCATATTTTAGAGACAGCCTTTGACTGCAATTTGGGAGCAAGCAAAAAAAGAAGCAAAAAGAACGTGACGTAGGGCTTATAAAATACTGTACTGTGAAATAAAGCGAATCGTCATGAATTGAAAAAATTCCTAATTGGGAAATTCAGGGGGCAAAGATCAGTTTATCGCAGATTCAATTTTAACAGTTTAAATTAATTAGCCGTCCGGAGAAGTAAGAAGTCTAAATTAAGAAGTGAAACAGCTTTCGGGGTCTCTTTATGATAAATTTTATTCATAGTTCAAGATAACGCAATATCAAAACTCCACAGGTTTAACTGGTAAATAAATAATAAAAAAACTAAAAAAAGTCTAAAGTATAAATATGTCAACTTGCATAAAAGAACTGAAGAAAGTACTCCTTTGTATCCTTGTCAAAATAACTCAGTATTTTGCCCGGAGTTCTATCTATCTCTCTTGATTCAATCTTAAACCCACAAGTATCATAAGGCTCAGCTGCTACTAAAAGGTACTGGTAAGCCTTATCAGGAGGCAAATCGACTTTTTGTTCAAATGCACTCATAAACCTATACCTTGGCACAACATCCGCGGTTATTTCAGGATACTTGATTTGAAATAATAATCCGTACTGCTTGGTAGCCGGATCTTGTATTTTGACTATCTTATACCCAGGTCGACCTATTTTGACAATTTTCTTAATAGGTATACTATTAACACCGTGATTGATATCTAACGGTAACCCCGTCACTGGATCAACCGCTTTTTCCTTTTCTCGATCCTCAAGTGCTGCACGTTTCGCAAGGTTCATCTGGTGTCTTTTGCCCAACGTATGGGTCAAGTATGATCCGTCTGTGCTGTGTATAGTCAGACAAAGTTTACATTCGAAACTTCCATGATGGTTCTTGAAAATGTAGGGATCTTTGTCTATGTTGATAGTCTCCAAAGCCAACTGTCGCAGTCTCTCTTTCCGCTGCCTGTTCTGCTGACTGGAATCGGCGACCCCTCCTGAACCCTTTTTGGATCCCACTCGGTTTTGGTAATCCATGGTAAATTTTCTAGAAATGTTTTGTTCAAAAAAAAAAAAGGTTTTTGAAAAATCTGTGGTTCAACTAGTACGGCTAAAATATTTATCTACTTAATCTCGATGTCCGTGGCACCGACGTCAGATATCGATAATCGATTAGACTTGTGTTAGCGCGTTTTGGCGGCCATTTTTTTTATTTGGTTTTTACATTAATAACTTTCAATTACGCGTTGCGGTCGCGTTTCATTCAACTACCCGAGTTGATACACGTTTTATTTATTCAATTAATGCTATTTATTTATTGTTCTGGTCCCCAATGCCACGAAGAGGTCGCAGGAATCTGGGCCGGACACTGAGACAGGGTGCAAACATAACTAACGTTGATGTCAGTCTGCTTGATAAGCCCCGAGCAGAGTGTTCCTATAAGGATTTCTACCCTGATTTGAACCCGTACAAGCGAATAAAAGTATACGAGGTTGACCAAGTGCCTGATGACTCTGTGGAATGTAAGGAGGAGAGCCCAGTGGGTACAGGTGAATCTGAAAAAAGCCCAAGGGGATTTAGAGAGATCTCTCGGCCAACGTTTACTAAAGGTCATTTGAACAAAACTACTTTGGGTGTAGGGTACAAAGAAGGTGACCATTTCAGGTTACCCTCAACATACATTAGAACAGTTTCGACGCAAACGTCGGAGGATAACGAAGGGTGGACACTACACAATGACGACCTGAAGCATACGAATATAACGGTAGAATATGACATGGACGAACAAGACGAAATTTATTTAAATGAATTGAATGCGCGACGAGGTAAACAATCTTTAACGAAAATATCTAAGGAAATATTTGAGGTTACGATGACATTGCTCGAAATTGAGTGGTTCAAAATTGAACGGCGAATGCCTCCTAAACAGAAATCGGTCGTCACTGATGAAATATCCGACGTTGATGACCAGAAATGTATTATATGCGACGAATCCGAATGCGATAACAGTAATGCCATTGTGTTTTGTGATGGTTGTGACATTGCAGTGCATCAGGACTGTTACGGGGTGCCATTTATCCCCGAGGGACAATGGCTGTGTCGCCAATGTATGATATCACGACATCAAAAATCTGCATGTATTTTTTGCCCCAACCGTTCAGGTGCATTAAAGCAAACCGAGTCTCAACATTGGGCTCACGTCTTATGTGCATTATGGATCCCCGAGGCTTATATAGTCAATCCCACATACATGGAACCCATAGGTGGGGTTGAGCGTCTTCCAAAATCACGATGGAAACTTAACTGTTACATCTGCAAACAGAAAGTGGGTGCATGCGTACAGTGTGTTAATAAAAACTGCTTCCAAGCATACCATCCTACATGTGCACGCAAGGCAAGGTTATACATGAAAATGACAGCAGGGATACATGGAGCATTAAATGATCCCTCTACAATGGTCACGTATTGTGAAAAGCATACTCCACAAGAGTACTTAGAGGAGGTTGATGTCCATTCGCATTTGCATAATGCGCAGACTCATTATGCAGAAATGCTCAAACAAATGGATAGAGACGCTAATACGAGAAACGTAATCAAAGAAACTAAGCTTGTTCGAAAGCAAAGAGGCAAAAATGCACAAGTGTGGAAAACTCCCGAGGGAACTCCAGTTATGCCTGGTATAGGAATAAAACGAATTTCTGAAGTAATGGCACGATTCCATTTGGCCAATTTGGAAGATTACCTTGGCGAAGTTGCCAGATACTGGGTCCTGAAACGCGAAATGCGGAGAGGAGCTTCATTAACTAAAAGACTACAAATTGCTTTGGAAGTTTCACCATCACAATCATTATCCCTAGATCAAAGTGATCAAAAATTGGAGTATCTTGAGAAGGTTGAACACAGTTTGAGCATTTTACAACAGATATGCCAAAATATTGTTCAACGAGAAAAACTCAAACTAGAATTATGGGAAACTGATAATAAATTAATTAACAAAGTATATTATCCCATGCTTGAATCTATTAAATTTTTGTGGGATAAAATTGTTGATTATGATTCAAGACACAAATTTCTTGTCGAAACTATAGAAATTGATGGTAAAATCAACTTCAATACAATCAAGACTCGAGTCTCTAACCGACAGTACCTATCATTTCGTGATTTTTATAATGATGTCTCTCAAATGTGTTCAGAGAAAAAGGAAATGCATAATCCAATGTCACCAGAGTTCAAGTTTATACTCCGATTAGAAAGAATGATTGAGCCAATAGCTCAGCAAATATTGGAAAGAGATATACCGAGCGGTAGTCATCCAAATATCAAAGGGTTCCGCATAGATGGTGCAGATATAAATATTGACAAACGGTCAGGAACTTCCAAACTGTATAGAGAAATGACTAGTTTAGGAATGAGTGAAGACGATATTTTGAATGGACCGCCTTTAAGGCCAAGACGCGCAAGAGTTAAGTGACTTTCTTAACATTGCGTCCATCTCGTTCTTTATCATCATCAGTCAACTCATAAGCAGGCCGGTAAAAAATATTGCCATTTTGATCAGTGTCTTTCAAAAAATGATTTTGTGCCGTATTGTCTGTACTTCCCAAAGAAGTATATCCCATATCATACAACGAACAATATGGTATTTCCAAATACCGAAGAAATTCCCATATTTCGCCCAAGTGCCATTCAATAACTGGGTGTACTCGATAAAATTGTGGCCAATCTGAATCAGTCTTTTGAATATATGTAAGGTCTGACCCGTAAGGATCAGTCCTTCTAATGCCAACCAAAATAGCCTTGACCTCAGGTTTTTCCTGTAAATACTCTTGTAAAGCCTCTTTCATAGGTTTACGTATAGAAATAGTGTCTAAACGGTAAGTCTCACTCGATGTTTTAACGAACCGTTCAACTTCTTCAAATGGACTCTTTGACTGGACATAAATAGTAGGTGTCCTGTCAGTATTACCAATGTAATCAGGATCCCGTTCGATTTTTTCATGCAGGGCAGCTAACCATAGAATAACCATTACAAGGCAGTCCTTACCACCATTGTATGATATAGCCAAGTTTTCAAACCTGTAATGTTAGTGCTTAGTGAATTTGCCAGCTTGTAATTTTGCACTTACCGGTAACTGTCCAAAACCTCTTTGATGATACTAAGACTATGCGCAACTTGTTTCCTTACTTTTAATCTAAGTGAAGTTTCTTCTCCAGTATTGATGTATTTCTCAACAGCCTCAGAGCACAATTTGCTGGCCTCCCTCAAGCTTTCCGGTCGCTGTTGAACTGTCATTGTAATATGCTAATTGGTAATGTGTTGTCGAGAATATTCATCACCATCATGAAGATGACCGGTAGCCGAATCTCACTTAAGCTTAAGAAATTAATCTATAAAGTTCCAGACTTTGATCAGCCGTATGCGCTTATCGATCGAGAAACCGTTACATGCGTTATCGACTTTCTCCACTAGCTAGCTAGTACTAGTACTATACAATGCTGTAACTACGGTATACCATAGTCCCAACTTAGTATGGTGCTAAAACTGAAGGGCATCTACAAATTGGTCACATCATTTACCCGGCGGGGTTTCAGTGAGACGACCTGGTAGGTTGCTCAGTTAACAAATTGATGAAATAGAATTTTTGTGATTGTAATAAATATGATTATTATGTACATGGAGTGCTACTATTACACCGGAGATATCATCAGTTGTCTTTGTCTTCTTATAGACTTGACTCGTTCCAAATCATCCATATCCAAAAGAATTCCTTTAGATATAGATGACAAAGAGTTATCTCCATAATCTAGTACCTCTCTTATAATTGCAGAGACTATCACGCTTGTCTCTTCGTCGGAAACAACTGCATTGGCTTTCATTTCCTTCAGTAATGATTCAACCTGGTAGATATCACGGTAATACCTCCACCGGATATCTATGATTTTGTTATAAATTTCCGTACTGCATACATTATAGTAGAAATGTAACCCTGCTCTTTTAGCCATTTCGAAAAGACTCAAAGCTACTGTAGGTTCCTGAAACTTAGTATCAAGTATAACAATGCATTTCTCAAGAATAATAGATGCAGACATCGCATTCACAGGAAACTCTAGCGGTCTTTCATGTAAGTCTGGTATTTCACTGTTAGAAACATCGCCCTCGGGGAACTTTCCCACAATACTGGTTCTGAAAAAATCTTGTATATCAGCATCAGTTTCCATTTTTTCAATTGCTTCTAGAGTGGGGTACAATTTTTGCTCGGCGTCTAGTCTTGTACGTTTTTGAAATGAAGTTGGTAATGTTTTGTTCTGCAATGTGGCCCAGTTAAACCCGTATTTGCCAGTACCTTCAGATTTAACTTCAATATCTACAACATCTTTATCCTTATCAAACTGTTGTAAACTAACATGAATAGAATCTGACACCTTGTTTCTTCGTCTGGGCTCAAGAACAGAATTTATTATACTTGAAAACATCTTTTCTCTTTCAGCTCCAACATCATTTCTACTAAAATCTTCACCTTCAATTTTAATCTTGGGTTTCAAATCTCTGCTCAGCATAGATGCATTGATCTCATTGGTGAGGTTTCTGACCCGACCGCTATCAAGATCAACCTCTCTAGGTCTCAACACAGTGTCTCTGTCCGTCTTGTTGTTTTTCTTTGTATACTCGTTTATAACTTTCCACAAAGCAGATTTCTCATCATCTGAATGCAGTTTTGTGGAGTCATGATTGTAACGCTGGCTGCTCCGCCCATACTGAGTCCTCAACAACCCTTTATGACGCAGCAAAAATTTCATCCCAAATGACAGATTAACAGGATCAATACTGAAATATTAAAGCTTTGATGTTGACTGGTTAATTTTCGAGAAAAAATGTTCAGTAGCTCTTGCATGCATTATATGGTGGATCTAACTTTTTTTTTTTTAGCTCATGTTAAACCACGAGCCACAGCTTATCTTCCGATTTCCGATCCAAACGACTATACTGGTTCAACAGCACTTCGGCGTATTCTGAGCACTGTTGCCTCAATTAATAAGATGGCTACCATTGTCAACGCCTACGAGTGGGGATCAGGCGCAGATGAATACTACGTGACGTTGAGTCCGTCACGGGACGAGGTGACTTTACATCATTCTACATGGAGCGTACGTACTTGCGGGAAAATCCACTATATGGGAACCAAAAGTCTGTGATCTAACAATTTCTAGTCTGGGAAATACAACATCAACAGAACGGGCTCTTTCCAAGATTTGGAGTCTGTACAATGCTTTTCTTACGCGCCGAAAGAGAAGGGATTGACCGGTATAGGCCAGTCCAACGGTACTGTGCTGATATCTAACATTGAAACCAACACATCTACGCCGCCGTTGAAACTTCGGCCTAAACAATCACGACCATGCAATTCGTTGTCATTTAATGATGTAGGCACGGTTGCCGCGGGTCTTGACAAAGTGCGAAACGAGAATTGTTTGCTACTGTGGGATATCAAGCGGCCTGAGGATACGATTAAAACACCAGCATTTTCGTACCTGTCTAACGAGACTGTATCAGCAGTTGAGTTCCTCCCATCTAACCCAAACTTGCTTCTATGTAGTAGCTATAAGTTTATCCGTGAGTTTGATACTAGAAGTTCTGTGGCGTCTTTTCAGTGTGCTACCAAGTACAGCCATGGGGTAAAGGTTAACCCGAAAGAGCAAAACTATTTTATATCTTACTCAGATGACGGTACTTTGGCCATATGGGACCGAAGACATATGAGTGCTGCTGTAAATGTAGCTGAACCAGCTCTACTTATGCCAAGGTTTAATGATCAATCTCGACGGAACATTTCAATAAGCTTTTCACGCAACAGGTCTTTTGAACTAGCGATGATCCAAGATGGATCTTTATTACGACGATGGCAGATAGGTGTATCCCCGTTCCCCAAAAAACGAGGCGTTAAATCTCAAATTGATGGCCGGAATAACACCGAGTCATTATTTGTGTCTGTTGTCCATGACAGCAAAACTGAACATGATAAGGTTGTAAGTTTTGACTATGCAAGGTCACCATTAAATTCGCTTGTGGAGGAGTTTGTATGTATGCGATCTTCAGGACAAATTTTCCGTATGAAAGTGACTGAAAGCCCTCATTCTGTTGATTTTGATCCCTCAAATAACGTCACTGTGGCCGAAACAGGACTGACTATGCTGATTCGACCAAGAGAGGATAAAAAAGATATCACCACAGATGATGTAGATTCGGTGGATAGGAAATACGACAAAGACGACGATGAAGATGAGCTGGTAGATCAGTTTGGCAACTGGAATATTCACAATCTTCTTTATGAGGACAGATCTTCAGTAGTACTACGACGAGCCTTAGACGGGTATGCGTTTGACTGCGAGAAGAACGTGTCTATAATGTCTTCTGATACAAGTTTTTATGCCAAAAAGTACCTGGAACAAGTATGGAAATGGCTAGCTCTAGCTACTCGATCTTACCAGAAGGGGAATATGGTTTCAGATGTTTTCGATTTAGGATATGAAGGTGTTTGGGGCATATGGGAAGGAGCAGCAGGACTCGACCAGAAACGGGTGCTCAAGCCAGGAGGAGTAGTCACGGAAAAAGAATACAGCGAATCAGTGAAAGCTATAATTTTGCAATTGAAAAAAAAGATATACATTTCACCCAATTTGCCTCACAGTCCCAAAGAGACCCGTCGACAATTATGTCTTCGTGTAGCTGGATGGAATTTTGAGCTTGCTGATTTAGAAGAAAAGCTCAAAAACTTGGAAAGCGAAAACAAGTACGCACAGGCTGCCGGGTGGGCAGTATTCCATGGTAATGTTGAGAGAGCTATTCAGAGCTTATCTCGGTCCAGAGAAGAGAATTTCAACCTAATAGCTACAGCGGTAGCCGGATACTTGGCTTATAAAGATAGCCCGGCAAATAGTCCCTGGAGAGACCAATGTCGTCGGTTAGCGTCGGAGCTTGATGATCCATATCTGAGAGCCATTTTTGCATTTATTTCTGATGGGTCTTGGTTAGATGTGTTAGATGAAGGCTCGTTGCCTTTGGCTGAGAGACTCGGTATAGCCCTTAGATTCTTATCAGACGATGATTTGAGTGTTTACTTGAATAGATTGACAGAAAGAGCTATCATAAGTGGCGATCTTGAGGGGATTATTCTTACGGGATTGACACCACGGGCAGTAGACTTATTGCAATCATACGTGGACAAGACCTGCGATGTCCAGACTGCATCTTTAATAGTATCATTTGGCGACCCCCGGTATTTTACCGACAGCCGTACCGCAAGTTGGATTGAACAGTAAGTTTAAAAAGGGACGTTAAAAGAAGATGAACAATGCTAATTTTTTAGTTATCGATATTTACTCAATAGCTGGAAGTATTTCAGTATAAGGGCCAAGTTTGATGTCGGCCGTACAAATATATCTAGGCGCAAAGATGGATCAATAACTGTCTCTCCGCCACCAAGGCAGATATATTTACGGTGCAGCAATTGCAAAGGGGTGAGTTTCTATTTTGTTTGGATTTGATACCTATACGAATTTGTTTCTAACTTATTTTAGCCTATTGTACAAAACCGCCAGGAAAGAACATTTTCAAAGTTTTTGGCTAAAAAGGACAACGAACCAATTACGAGGTGCCAAAGTTGTAACCATCAGTTACCTCGATGCGCAGTATGTTTATTACCTATGGGCGCGCAGCTAGAAACAACCTTTCAAAGTGAGAAGAATATAAATATAAGGTTGGAAACTCAGTTTGATAGATGGTTCACCATCTGTCAAAGTTGCAACCACGGAATGCATGCTGGTCATGCTCGTGCATGGTTTCAGAAATATGACGTTTGTCCTGTGCCTGATTGTTCTTGTGAATGCAATGCAAAGTAAAACTATTTCACAGCTACTGTGTAACCTGAATACGGCAACTTTCTTTGGGCTTTCCAGCAATCAAACACCCATGAAATATTTAATAACTGACTTTTTAATTGTGTACCATTATCAAATTTTTTTTGAACCAGATGTATTGTGGAGCTGTTTTCATCGCTTATTAATCCACCACCAAAACGGATATAGTTACTTGCACGTTTAAACAAAGTCTCTGTCTCCACCGTAAATGATTCATTGTTGCCAAAAGAAAAAGTTTCACCTAGAAACATGGTAGCTCGGTTATTATAGCCGTACAGCTTTTCCAATGTCGCTTGAACGTCAGCTTCGTATTTTCTAACCTCCTTTGAGGGTATAGACTTATAAATCTCTTCAAACTCTGTGGTATCAATTACCCGACAATATGAATCGCCATACTTATCAACATTAGCTTTTGCTGTTTGAATGGCTGACGGCAACCCAAAAAACAAATACCTAGGCTCTAAAAATAGCTGCCTATTGTACTTTATAGAGTCGAAAATCCACTCTGGAGTCACGATATTAGCTGATTGTGATCTCATAATACTGACTGATCTGACTACTTTCCTATTAGTTACAGCCACCACACTTTTTGCATCAGTTAATGATCTAGTAATACTGCCCCCGTATTCTTTGACTAGTTTTTCCAGATCTTCACGAGCCATATATTTTGGTGACTCTATATCAGATAAAATGCTGAACGTGAGCCCTTCAAATAGGTGTGACCTGACATTGACCGTAGCATATGCAACTTCATTAAGCAATTTGATTTTTTTCACAGGCCGTTTGGATACATTTTTCCTTCTACGAGCAATCACATCATGGTCCTTTTCACCAAGCTCGACCCCTTCTTTTGCAATTTGGCTCAATTCTGTTACTGTAAGCGATTCTCTGTAACTTTTATCAAGTCTTAACCGATCAAACCTTGGTCCTCGAAGTGTTTTCTCGGCAGTATACTTGTCAGATGGCACAACTGCGTCAGCATTTATAGCAACCACTATAGAATCTTGGGGATTTATCCAAACATCAGGTGTTGATTTGGTCTTCAAGGTGGAATATCCTTCTTTCAATCTAATGTAATCAGGCACTTTATCGTCTTTGTAAAACTTATTGCCAATTCTATGATTAATCAGCGCAAACTCTTCTGTACTAAAACCAGATCCTATCCTACAGAATGTCCAGAACTTGTTAGGATCATTATCATCTCTAAGCCCACATAAATAACTACCCCAAGAGTTCGACCTATGACCATCACCATAGTATGCACCTATTATAGTCAAATCCGCATCATCTGACAGCGATTTCATATAACTAGGCTTCACTTTAATCCAACTGTCGTTACGCTCACTCACTCGGTAAGCTGACTCGGGGCTTTTAATGACTAGACCCTCTGACGAAGCAGATATGGCCCTTTTCAGCATAGTATCTATATCCTCCTCATTATGATACAAATCGTAATCTAGTATACTCACATGACCTTTTTGAGGAGTTTGGACAATTCTCCTAATAACTTCTTTTCGTTTGCTTAGCGGGTAGTCGACAAGACAAACGTCATTAAGATAAACAATATCAAAAATGCAAAACAAAGGATGCATTCCACCTTTGTTTTCCCGTTCATTTCTGATAGCTGTTTTCAAGCTTCCAAACGCAACTACATATTTTCCAGCAGCATCCCATGCAACCATTTCCCCGTCAAGAACACAGTTCCTTACACTCGGGTGCAACGAGCTCTTAATGTATTTTGCCAAGCACTCGTCATATTCATCATATGAACTCCCATACGCCGCAGCATAGTCCTTGCCAGCTTTGGAATAGTACCTGAACTGTTTACCTGAATCTGTCATGTGGACCTGTATTCTTTCCCCGTCCATTTTCTCCTCAATGTAAAACCCGTCCTTTGGCATCAGCTCGACTACTTTCGAGTATGACCGTTTTGGAAATGCAGCACTTTGAAACTGGAAGCATGTCAACACGCTGATGCTTTGCGAGGGTAGTCTATAAGAGGAGTCATACAGTTCATAGCATATCCGTTTCAAATCACTATTATAATTAAAATGTTCCATAGCATCTGGATGCCATATGGTAAGAAAAGTCGTACCAGCAGCACCCATACCAGAAGATTTGGTCGAGAGAATTATTCGAATTAACCATTTCATTTCTTCAGCATTCATGTTATCATAAAACTGTTTCAGGATTTCTCTCTGTTTGGCACTATCAATTAGACACAGCTTTCACTATTCTCGCTCTTCCGTCACTTACTTGTTTTCACTATTGGCAGAAAGTTCATCTAGCATATCATTTACATCGCCGACGGTAAGATCACCATATTTCTCACGGGTAGTCCGCCGCTGTATGACCTCATAACATCTTTCAGGAAAGTACCCCGCGGTAGATTTGGCACCTTGTTTCCAATTGATCAGAGCGTCAGCATCAGGCGAGTTCTTAGCAATTTTGAGAACTTTTATAAGCATGGTAGCTATAGTTTTTTCTTTGATGTTATACGGAGGTCTTGAATGGTCCTCCTAAAATTCGTTAAAACAATTCTCACAGGTTGGTGTGGGGAAGAATCAACATACATATGGTATAACTAATAGGTTAGCCAAACATTACCGCCATAAGAAACACATTAGCAGGAAATTATGAAAGCAACTTACTGAGCCTCATGGCAGGATAAATGTTATCTCCAATAGTCTGTTTCCATTTCTGGTAAAAATGAGCTATAAACTCTCGTCGTACTTGAGCTGCATTCTTTCTTCGCCCAGCAGCTGTTTGCGCAAGCGTGTCTTTCAGAGGCCCAAACAAATCTGTTATCAAAACGTGAAATGGCGGCAGCGGATTCTTGTTCACCGGTTTAGGTGGAGTGTCCATACCTTCATACTTTGAAGACCCCCAGTGTTATGTGTCCCCCGGGGCCCAATAACTCAATGCTTGGAACCGTTATTTGTATACTATGCCACTTTTTTAATGGCACATGTGTACAAAGATGTACGGCTGACAATATGACGTAAGCTTTTAATATTGATATCGGTTATTGCGGATAGTGACTAAGCCGCGTATAATCATAACAGATCTACGCCTTCTCAAGTTTGTGACGTTAGCTTAACGGTGTTTCATGCTACAAACTCCAGAACCTATTCAGCACCACGAAGAGATAGCTTGTAAGGTTCAGAATGTCTGTGTTATCTAGAATCCGTAAGATTGGTGAGCAGGACTATTCTCAAGCTCTTTCCGAGAGTGTTTTTAAGCCAGATGATTTGGCTCAGTATGGGATAGACGGGGAAATTCTTGCCATGGCCTTTGACCCTGTGCAGAGTCTATTTGCAGTTGCAACCAACAGGGGTAGTATAGTAGTGTTTGGACAACGGAATGTCATTTATGCATTTTCCATGGAAACCAATGGCACTGTCAGGCACCTTCGGATCGTTCGCTCGATTTACTTGGTAGCTGTTGACGATAGGAACAATATTGCCGTTTTTTCACTGGATACAAAAGAGGTCTTGTCAAGATATACACTCAACAATAGCAGCATATCTGTTATTGAGACAGATCCCTCATTGGATTGGCTTTTCATTGGTCTTGAAAACGGCCAAGTCGTTGTCTATGACGTCGATAGAGGTTGTTTGGCTCCTTACAGAATAGGCAATCTTCAAAAATCAGTCGACTCCAAATTACGCATGTCGCCAATTTTAGCGTTGTATTTCCACCCAAGGGATCCTTCAACTATACTTGCTGTTTACACGGAGGTTGCAGTGGTGTTTTCGATATCTAGGAGTGAGATCTTGCTAGCGCTCCGGTACACTGTCCCGGCCAATGCGCCAGGAGGAGATCTAGATCCGTCGGCTCAAAAACAGGCTCGCGCCCCTAAGATAGTTACTGCACAATGGCACCCAAATGGACACCATATAGTGACTGCACATGCAGACGGGTCATTGGTTTTCTGGGATGCTACTGAGGGTAACCTGTTGCAGGCACGGACACTGACAGACAATGATGTGAATATTCCTCGGCGCCGCCCGCCAATGAACCAGCCAGGTGGTGCGATGGCCAGAAATCCCATCAAGAAAATTGCATGGTGTTGCACCAACGACCCTGAAAACACAAGTCTATTTATTTCCGGCGGTGAAACGCTTGATACGCCCATGATAGGGTTTACAATGCTTGACTTTGGACCAACCCCAAGTATTCCCATAACATCGTACCAGTCAATGGGCGCTCACTACGCTTCACCAAGAAGACACAAAATGTATCCTTTACCATACGGGTGTGAATGCCGTGACTTCATCATGATCCCCCGTGCTAACCCGTTCCATAACGGTAACTGCGACCCTAGCCATGCTATTACGCTGTTGACGACAGGCGAATTGTTCGTTCTGACGTACCCGGATGGGTTCACAGTGACCGACCCTACAGTTTTACCTCCTGCTTTAGGATGGATCAATCCTTACATCAGTGTGCTGTCAGTTGACCTGGTCCCGCGCAACCAATGGGTAGGCATGATGTCTGCGGCTATGAACTCTCAAACACTTTTCACCGGTGGTGCGCCAGCGAGACGGCATTTGAGAAGTTTTCAGGTTCGAACCGCGTTGTGCACTGGCCATACTGACGGTACTATTAAGCTCTGGGATGCATCACACGGTGAGTTGGAGGATTCGCACGTGTTAGAAGCTAGCATGGCTCAAGCGCTAAATCGTATGACCGACGTTGTGGTGGATCACACGTCGTTCTCAGGGGATACCGGCGAACTTGCAGCTTCTGTTGCAACGGGTGAAGTTGTTTTATTTTCATTTGGTAAATCCAAGGATTTGGGTCTGAGCCATGCCATGGGAAGACTGAACTTAGATTCAGAGCTTGTGGATATCCGCAGTAGATTCCCCAGAAGTATTAAAGAGGGCTTCATACCTAACCATTTGGTAAATCTCAAACATGGTCCCTGCACAGCGCTAGAGCATTCTCATATAGGGTTTGTTGCAGTAGGGTATTCCGACGGAACGTTGGCTATTATTGACAGAAGAGGCCCCGTCATAATTTTGCAGGACTCTCTAGGTACGTTCTCAAGAAAACCTCGGGAACAAGATTATGTAACAGCATTACAATTTGGAATTTATCAGATTGGCACTGACGAATACTCAAGCATAGTTTTATCTGTTGGGTCGAGTTTAGGTAACGTGTACACGTTCAAGATCTTGCCATCACCCCAGGGATACAGGACAGAGTTTCAAGGACTTATAAACGTCTCCAGTGACCCTATCATCAGACTTTCCCCGGTAAACATGTCCAACGGCACTATGGCTGTTGCAGATTCGAAAGTCATGTCGCAGCTTAGCAAGGGTATCATCATTCCTGGAGAGCTGGTAGCCATATCGCGCTCAGACGTGAGAGTTATCAGGCAACCACAGACTAAAACTAGCCATAAAAGATTAAATTCTACATGCGTGTCTGGTGGTATATCTTTTTTGCGAGAAAACGACTCTCTGGGTGTTGTATGCGTGACCAATAAATCTACTTTCAAAGTGTTGGCGTTCCCAACGCTTAGAGAAATCACTGAACGGCCTTTACCTTATACTTTCGACCCGAACTACGCTCAAAACTCTTTGGTAGTACCAAATGGCGACCTCATATTGCGGTGCTCAAAAACAACAGGTGCATTGGTGCGTATCTGGGGCAGGGGAATCAGGGCATCAGATATTCCTGCAGACGCATTGTACGATGTGCTCAAACAACAACCTCCACGACCAACTATCAGTACACTTCAATGGGTAAAGGGACGCCAGTATACATCTACAGAAGACCTAGATATTCTCATAGGCGGTCCAAGACGACCGAAGTCTAAGACGCAAATTGAAGAGGAAGCTGCTCGCGCGGAACAGGAACGACTTGCGCGTGCTGCCAAGTTAAAGAAATCAAAGTCAGGCGGATACTATGACGACGACGATGATTATGGCGGAAGTTACAGCGAGAGCTTCTCAGGTGCATTAGGTAACCTTGAAAAGAGTACTGCTGAATATATGAACGGGTTAACTGATATGGTGAAAAATGCTAAAAATGATGCAGTGAAAAACTCCTTCAAAGCATCTCTCAAGAGTAAATTTTTCTAAAATAAATACTAGGTTATGTTATGTTATATTGTCAATTTTTCGACTTTGTTAGTAAGATTATCATTTTCCTCCTCGTCTTCTTCTTCTTCTTCGTCTGAATATGAAGGTGGTAATTCTCCAGGTAACCCACGACTGTTGCTTTCCGGTTCTTCTTCAGCGCTGTCTTCGTATTCTGAATCTGAAGGAGGTAGTTCTCCAGGTAGCCCGTGTTCTCTGCCACCGATCTTCCACCCATCAGCTTTATCTTGCTTCCGTTCCTCAGCCTCTCGTTCCTGGTCCAACAGCCACTGTTCTTCTGCAGCCTTGACTGATTCAGCGTCCGTACACTCGGCGTACCGTTCAAGCAGCTCGTCATTTATTTCCAGAAACGCATGGCCCCACGAAAAGTGCGACAAAACCTCCTGTGCCCAGTCGAGATGGCCCGTGATTGCAAAACATGCAGCAAGTGCTTCGACGCAGTTGAGTCGCCAGGGCCGCCCGTAGTTCACAGGGTTAGCGGCAACCAAGTACGGCAGCAGTCGCTCATTACGACCGCCAATCTTGCTAAAGGGTATTTCGTCTATACGTGCCCAGGAGCATTCAACGACCGCAGCGCCGTGTTCTTCGACTATCTTAGCATCGTCAGGGCACACCACCTGTTTTCCATTAGGTCTAAAAGTTAGCAATAGTGAAAAAAAAATAGAAAAGGCAAGACTACCTAATCTTTTCAACATACGATACTACCACTCCGTTGAATTTTTGACCAACACGCAGGGACTTTATCAGTCCTAGTCGGCTAAGTTTCTTACCACTGCACCTTTTGGGATCACAGTGATTGAAATCCTGCAAATATTAGTAACCACAACTTTATACCGTATTGGCTGGAAAAAACTTACCCACATCGCCATAGATACAGGAAAGTCTGACTCTTTTCCATTGTGCTTCACTTCCTCGCGCCTCCGGGAGCGTCCGTTGCCTCTTGTCATGTTGTATCTGATGGTAAATAATTTTTCAGCCTGAGCTCAGCTGAACGTACTCTTTTATTGAAAGGTTAACGTTATCGATATCGGCGTGAGGCTGAAATCCTCGGTCCGCTGATTTACCTCGCGTATCCTAGGAACAGCTGTCCTGGCACGGCTGAGAGACAAATCTACAGGCATGGTGGGCCATGCTAACAAACCTGCACACTTTAACAGAGCCCATTTACATTCTTGACCATACGCTTACCGCGCCAATTGACGCTGTGATACCCAGGACAGCCATTTTGGAGGCAATATCAAACGTTATAGAGAAGGGATTTGCTTTCAGGGGTGATTTCTCCGAGCACGGCCGTTTTTTTCACATTTTTCGTGGCCATGTACGCACCGCCACACACGTGAGACGACGAACCTTTTTAAATCCTAGCCAGTTGTGTTAAGATGCCTGGCGAATGCATGAACCCGTTTCTGTATGCATTATTCAACTACCAATTACCCTCTGCTAAGCTGAAGGCCTGGCGTCAAAGCCTTGCCAACGGTAATACTGAGTATACGCTCCTCGTCCCCACATCGTATATTTTGAACTGGAGCGTTGAGAAAGATTCGCTCATTCCTTACAGTGATTTCTGTCTCCGCGATGAGTTTGTCGGGTCGCATATCATTGAAATGCCTGCGTCTGGTGGCAAGAACAGTCTTCGTACAAGGTACTACCCTACGCTCAATGGGCGGTCTATCAGTGTTCGCGACGGCACAGTATTCACAAGTAAAGGGTTCAAGACGTACA